>CM076569.1:525598046-526045581 GCA_034641835.2 Pinus albicaulis
ACAATTTTTTTTTTTATGTCAAAATATAATTTTCATTAAAAATATGATTTTAATGGAGTTGAAGTTTTGAAAACATATGAAATTACAAATTTTGCCCCAGGCCAAAAAGAGCAAAAGTGTTTCCCAAATTCACATTTTCACTAGCATTATTTTTTTTGGAATTGGTCAAAAGTTCTATCGAGTTTGACATCATATGGGTAAATGGAAGTGGTCGAATTTGCAGTTAAGACAAGAAATATTCAAAATGAATCTCATGTTAACTCAATGTGTACCACCGCGGCCGCACTGAGCGTAAGCCGGAAAGACACGCTTGAATGGAGTCATCATTTAAGGAGTTGGATGAACACCATAAATGATAAGTCATAACATTCGTTGACGGGTCTTTTCCAGTGTTTCCATTGAACGTAGGAATATCTGAGGGTAATTTATGTGGTATCACCAGCCACCAAGGAGCATAGCTGATTGGGTCGTTAGTAAGCCGGTTTAAATCAGGTAATTCTAAAGTTGCAACAAAGGGAAACTGTCGATTTATGTGAGGTTGAGCATAACCAGGATATGATGGTACTTCTTGGGAAATAGGCCTTTGAGCACCAGCATAAGGAATTTATTTCTAGTAACCCAGATAGTGGTTGTTTTGACAAGAAAATGCTTGAGGATTCTGTTGACCAAAACCTGGGTAAGCTACTTGTTGTTGGAATGATTGTTGTGGCATTTGCGGTTGTGGTTGCCAAGGTATCTTCCCACCAATATTATAGCCCAAACTAGAATATATTGGACTCTTTTTTGAATAGGTAAGACCCAATTGTTCTTGTGACATCCCATAATAGGGTAATCCAGCTTTTGAATAAATAATTCCGGATACAGGTGGTTGTTGTAAACCAACCAAAGGATTTGGAGTCTATGGGCCCAAAACTTGAGGGTACTTGGTTGAAGGACCTGCTTGAGATGGTTGAGGTGTAGCACTTTGAGCATGTAACAGGGGTAATGATGTAATAATAAGTGGAGTAGATGTGGGTGAAACAAGCTAAACTAGTTGGTATGAATGCACAGTTGTTTGTGGTTGTACGGGCAGGATAAGCTGCCACTGAAAAACAGTCATTCCAACATTAGGGTGACCATATAAAGACAAATTAATGTCAAAATGGGTGACCATAGGTCTCCCCCTAGCATGAGGAGTATAATAAGATGGAATATATTATTCTCCAAATGTTGGGAATCTAGTTGAGATTGTACTGGATGGTATATACCCAAATGGACTAGCTTGAAATTGCACTAAGGATGTATATAAAGGATCAAGAAGTTTAATACTCATTAGAGATGTACCAGATAGAATAACAGATGATGACATGGGTGAATTCCATGGGTTCGAAGATGCACCAAAGAAAGTTCCAGATAAATATTGGTGACTAGGTGGGACATAAGGACCACCATATAGATGTAACTATGGTGATGTGGTGAACATCGACAGGGTAGCAACAATACAACAATAGATGATGTCTCAATCAGAATAGATGGTACACCAAGATGTTAACTCTCAACTCCCGGTCATACGACCCAATGTATACCCTACAGGATCTATGGGAACTCGAATTGACACATGATCAAAGAAAGCAGTGTGAGGTGATTGAGGAAAATTCTCGTAAAGATAAATCTCCGATCGAAAATGAGTTGGAGTTGAAGGTGTTTCGTCTTGTGGTATTTCTTCTATCAAAATCAAACCAGGTGGAAGGATTTCGTCGTCAGGCATGAAGTATATTTCAGGTGGTTCACTACGCGATATGGGAGACTCAATGGCTACAATATATTGTGGAGCGACCGATAGAGGAACAACTTCTGGTTGTTCGACTTCGAGATCTAGATGTTCTTGTAAAAGAATGACAAGATCCGGATCAACTTCCAGCTGAACAACGTCAGGTTTGGGAGGTATGGTCTCAATGATCGGATCGATCGTGACCAAAAGTAGTTGTGAGGACTCCGTCTTGACAATAGTAGATTAACCTGGATTTGTAGAAACAACTCGAGACGACTCTGGTATATGTGAGGATGATGTCGCAACAAAGGTACTGATAGTACTAGTTTCAGTAGAACGATGTCACCTTTGCTGACCAAAAATGTCTTCCGATGGTAACGGTGGTTTAAGTGTTATTCTACGCAAACGACGAGGAAAGGGATGTTCTTCTTCCACGATGACCGATTGATTTTATGACCAAAAACAAATAAACAAAATAAAAGGGTAATTCTAGGCAAAAGGTTTACCAAGTAATTGTGAACTACATAATACCTCCTGGCGAACCAAGAAGTACAGGCAGACAATCTCCCCGAATGTTGTGTTTGGTGTATCAGAAGTTACAATGCGGTCGACTCAGTTACCTATGGATGGTAAGCAACCTAAATTTCTCCTCCCAAATATACCCAAAGGTACATGGAGGCCCAAGTCCATATTAGCACTGCTTCAATGCAAAATGGGAAATGCTGAAAGCACCCCCTTATACTTTCTCGTTAGGTCCTATAAATATAGGATTCATAATTTTGATTTGACTCTGTTTAGATCATGAAAGTTTTGCAATTTTAAATGGCACTACTTTATTTTAATTTTGCAAAAAATATTGTGTGTAGCTTCTCCTAAATGCCACAATCCATGAGGGTCAAAAAACTTAAACCTGACCTCTCATGCTTTAAATTTCATGTTGTTAGATAGAGAATAAAGATCTAGCCAAATAGTCTAAATTTGGCAGATCAATAGTTAAAATAGAGAATAATGAGGAGCTCAATAGTTTAATATGAGCCCTCAGATGAAATAAGGTTAGACTTAGATAGATTTATGCTTTGAAAGAAAAATGGATTTAGAGTTGCAAGCTTAAATGCACCCATGAAAATGAAGTAAAAAATGTTAGAAATAATGATGGGTAGGTAGAAATCAGTTGTGCAAGACATTTAATAAAGCATCATCAAGAAAAAATTACTAATTTCCCTTGCCCACAATCATCCAATATTCTAAAACCTTCAGTTAAAGAGGCTTAGAGCATTTCTCTGACTTCTGTTGGGACCGGACCCAAGGCTCAATAACTGATTGGTTAAAAATATTAGATTCCCTACATAAAACCCATTTCATCAGCATATTCACCCTTTTCCAAAACTATGATCACTTTCCTAAGTAAAATACCTTTTTACTTAGCCTATTTAATTAATTTCATTTTCATTCAAAAACACTCAAAAATCCTACAAAATGCATTTTATCCTAAGTCAATGTCTAAAAAATCAAATGGGACAAATTATTCTTAAATGACCTATTTACACTTAGTTTAATATTATGTATTTTAAATCATTTCATTGCATTCTCCATTTGATATTAATTTATAACCTAAGTATTAAATCCTTATAAGCAACCCTTCCTGTATATATTAATTTCTTTGAATATTAATATCCCCAAACCCACTTGTTTTAAGTTTAAACCTATGTTTTGTATCCCACATGTTAATAATAAACCCCCACCCTTTTTTCATATAGGATTAAACATATCAATATTATAATCCCGCCCCCTATGGTATTTAAACACTTGTTAAAAGGTTTATTTACCACATAATACATACCCATGCCAATATTATCGAAGCATTTGTTAATGTTTTAATTCAAAACATAAAAAAATTTATTACCCTCCACCAATAAAATAACGTAAAGTTTTTACGTTATAAATATAATATATTTATAAGGTTCAAACTTATCTCGCAGCATTGACAAACCCCAAATACCACCTCCAAATGCCGAGCAACTTCAGAAATAATCACAGCCGTTCGCATTGGACCTTCCCAATCCAACGATCAATAACCCATATCGCGAATAAATTTGTGTGATATCAACAGATTCCATTTCTATGCGAAATAGGTTGTTTTAGCCTTTCCTCCCTCCTCTACGTGGCTTATTTTTATTGGATCGCGTCTGATTCATTTGAAACCACTTACCACCTTAGACCCGCATGATAACGACTCGCGGTTTCTATCCTATGAAGCCCGAAAACCACCTTTTTTCCTGACAAGACTACCATTTAATGCCGATTCTATTTAAACCATAAAACCCCATATGCACCAGTAAAGCCATTTTTTTTTTCATTTCTAGTGTGTTTATCCATCCCGACTGAAGAAACAAAACTCCTGGTACATTGTTTTACGACCAAAGGACCTGAAAAAAGCCATTGCAGCTACTGTTAAAACCGCTTAAAGCTTCCAATTTACTTCGAAAGACTTCAACAACCCTAAAAAAACCTCCTCTTTCCCAGAGAATCCTCCTTGCAGCCAAGGTTTCATTAACAATTGTTTAGTTTTGCAGGTTATTGGCAAAATAATAATTTGGATAAGCAAATTAATACTAGTTAAAGACCTGTTTACTCAAAAAATTCACAAGGAAATGGTTTCAAATTGTTTTCTTAAAAACAAGAAGATTTCATACAGTAGCAGAGCAGAATGAAGAAATTTACACAAGTGGGTAGAACAGAGGATGAAAACATTTGCATCAGTAATTCTCCAGGAAATATTTTACTCACTCTTACTGTAAAAGGTAAAAGTGAAAAGGTAACAGAGTAGTCAAGGTAAACAGTAAAAGAAAATACAGAGGCAGTAACAGTTAAATAGAGATTAAAATACTTTCACCAACAACAATGAATTTTATCCAAAGTGAAAGTAAAAACAGTTAAAAGAACAGTAAGTTTAAAAGACGAAAACAGAGCATGAAGGGACATTTTTGCAGAAATTTCCTTTTTAAGCCATAGTTTTGCAGAGATGATTGTGGCCAATTCAAGATGAATTTTCCAAAACTATAGGAGGTTTATGTTCCTAAGATGCCATAATACAAAAAAATATCTAAATTTATGCACAAATATTAAAAAATGAGAGATGCATGCACATCTTTACTGCCTATTTTTCAGACTGTGCAAAGTTCTGTTTTACATATTGTTTTTCAGAGCATATGGTGAACAACTGGAACTGAATTTTGGGAAACTGAGAGAGTTTTATCTTAATAACATATTTATCTACAATAACCGCTTTCACTTGTTACATATCTATCTCCGATGGAAATATAAAAAGGTATCATTGGACCCAAATTTTCTAGAATTTTTGGAGCAGAATGCACAAAGAAAGAAAATAGTTAGTGACTTGGATGCCTTATCATAAACTTAGAGTTGATATCAAATTCAAATTCTCTTATTTTTCACCACCAATCCATAAGTATAGTTCAAAATATATTCATTATTTTTTAGTGTCCTTTTATTAAGTTCTATTTATGTAAAATAGTTTGCGATATTTGTAAACCAATGTTGATATTTTTTTAAGATATTCTAGTTTAGAATTTGTATAAATACTTCATCCTTTGAAGCATTATTGTGGAATAAATTGTTGAAGATTTGTATAGTCATTTTTTTGGACTTTAAGGCTTTTTGTGTTACAAATTTTGAATAGCAGACTCGATCAGATCAATTAGCATCATATTTCAGGATTCATGTGATGAGCTATTTAGAGTGAAGTATTTTCTACTTGTCATTTTTATCTTTCTTTGTTACATGCAATCCATTATGTGTTCTAAATTTGAATGAATGAATAGGAGGATTACTTCAGGATTTGTTAAAAGCACCCTGTCGTAACTATTTTTCATTTGTATGTTTTCTTCTGATTTCCAGAGTAGGGAACCCTTAATTGCTCCCTCTTTCATTTGACCTCTACCTACTACTTCCATTTTCTGGATCAAAGAACCCTTCATTTCTCTTTATCCCGATCATATCACCTCAGAAAAAAATCTTTCCAAGATCTCCAAGGGTTATCTATATTTCCCTGAAAACATTTTACTTTTTGGCCTTGATCCTAGTTTTGTCTGCTTGACTTTTGACTCCTCAGCCCAATGGAAAAATAGATTTACCACTATCCATATCTTCAAGTAATTTTTCCCACCAAACCAATCAAACAAAAACCAAACTACACAATCATAACTAGCCTAGTATCAGATAATTAAAAAAAAGTTAATTCTTATAGAGAGAGCCCTCTTTGAACCCTAGGAAGGCTAGATCCTAGAGTTTAAAAGTAGGTTTGTGGTTACCTCGGTGAGTTCTCTCTTGAACTTGGAGAAATTACTGAGTGATAACACTTTCCATACTAGAACACTGCCTTATATACCTGAAGGTACGTGGACAAGCTTCTATATACTTACGTATGTGGAGTGAGGTATCACACTTGGAATGTATTGCAGATAAGTTAGCAACAACCGCTATGTCTAACGACGTCGGAAAATGTCTCTAGCCTAGACCTTCTAAATGTTATCATTAATGTTACAATGATTTCTTAGGTTAATTGATGTAAATTTTGTGATGATATTGCTTAAAAGTTTTTCTTTGGGGCTCACCACGTGATGTAATGGAAATTCCTAAAAGAGAAAACTAAATGATAAGAAAAAATTTCAATTTAGATTTTTCAATGAAAATCCTAGCTACTAAGGGGAAAGAGAAATCCGTCTTTGAGCAAACAACAAAGAGTACAAACTAAATGCAGCTTTCCTAACTTGTTCCTATGCAACACACACAATTCACTATATGCACATGCATGTTTTTCTTTTTAGCTCCCTTTAATGTGAATGACAAAAAGGAAACTAGATGCAAAAATAAATCAAAAAGTATTTTCTTATGAGAAACGAGGAATCAAACAACAATTTCATTTTCGATTTTATTTTTATTTTTTTATCTAATTCAGAAATAAAATTCTTTTAATTTGATTTTCCAATGATAAAGAAAAATACTAATGAAAAATTGAACAAATTTACTTGTCAAAGGAGGAAGAACAGAAAAGTTTACTGGTCTCTAAGAGGTAGCAGACATCTGAGAATACAACAAACAAGTGGTTGAAACTGGAAGTAATGAAAAAAATTGATGGAATCTGGTTGATTGAGGGGGGAAGACAGTCTCTAATGGGAGACAGTGTGTTGCACAGCACCCTTGAGTGGGAGACAATGCATTGTAGTGCACTATGTTTTGACCAACAGTGCATTGCGTGCATCTAAGATTGAAAAATCACTACAAGAAAAAAGCACATTGGTGAGGGGCGAAAATGGTCACCATAAGCTCAATAGTGAGGGTCAAAAGAGCCTTCGTCACCAAAAACTGAACGTCACAAAAGGTGGCATCGCCAAAAGTATAGGTGTTGTGGTGACATTCAAGGTCCATCACCAATAATGATTTATAGTGATGGATAGTGACCGTCACCATTTTATATGAGCAATGGTGACGGACAATAGCCTCCTTCACCAAAGAACTAAACATCACCAAAGGTGGCGTCGCCAAAAGTATGTGTTGTGGTGACATTCAAGGTCCATCACGAATATTAATTATAATTATGGATAGTGACCGTCATCATTTCATATGAACAACAAATATTTTTTGTGATGGACCTTTCATGGTTGTCACTATTGGTGCATATATATGGCGACGTTCATTGACCATGACCATAAACTCATTGGTGACATCAAGGTCCGTCATGAATAGTGACTATAATGACAAAAAGTGACCCTCACCATTTCATATCAACAACAATGATTTATGGCGACGGACCTTTAATGGTCGTCACTATTGATGCGTATATATGGTGGCGTTCGTTGATCATCACCATTTCATATTTTGGTGAGGGTCAAAAAATGTCACCATAAGCTCATTGGTGATGGTCAAAAGAGCATCCGTCACCAAAAAATGATCTTCGTCATTCACTATGAATATCAGGGCACGATGGAATCGAACCACCAACCTCCTGCTTGTAAAGCAGGTTCTCTTCCATTCAGCTACCACCGTTCAAAGAATTATACTTTAAACTAGCAATTTCACCTAAATGTGCAAAGATACACCAAAGGAATAAGAACCAAGAAAACTGAAAGAATTCAGTGTCCTCAACTCGTTCAAAGTTCAAATTGAAGTAGATTTTAAATGGAAAGCCTAAAACCAGCTAAGTAGTTTACAAGTTAACATTTTGGATATAAATTTTGTTCAATTTATATGACAAGTTATGCCATAACCTTGAAACTAGTTTCTTAG
This sequence comes from Pinus albicaulis, assembly GCA_034641835.2. Taxonomy (NCBI): domain Eukaryota; kingdom Viridiplantae; phylum Streptophyta; class Pinopsida; order Pinales; family Pinaceae; genus Pinus; species Pinus albicaulis. The sequence goes on from CM076569.1 coordinate 525,606,103, forward strand.
CTAAAAGACTTTCTTAAGTCAACAATGACAAAGAAAGATAGTCATGGCAAGCAAAATTCTCTTCTTTTTTCTAATGAGGGTGCATGTAACTTGATAAAGGTTGTATGAGAGTATCAAACCATAAACAGTTTCACTAAAACATGGAAATGACAAAGTCTTGTTAAGCAACAAAATTTTAGTTGAATATATGAAAAGCATCGAGCTAAATGATATAATTAAACTAAAAGTAACTATAAAAAAATGAAATTTCCATCATATACCATCTAGTTTGGTTAGTTCTTCAGAAAGGGAAAGTGCAATTGCATGATCCAGCTCCTCATCTTGATTCTATAATGGACCATCCTGAACAAAAATGTCCACATACAACAATCAATGTTATCGTATTGGTAAGAATTTTGATATAATCTATCAAAGCATGTACTATGTAGGAGAATAACTGGAAAGCACAACTAGAAATTTGAATCACAACATAACAATATAAAAGAACATGCAACAAGAAAGGAACAACTCCACAGTTTGAGAAATATGAACAATCCATGAACCTGTTCTTATATATTGATATAGATAACGAAATAGAAATCTAGATTTATGAAATTCAAGTATCACACAACAATGTCTTGAACAAATATCAATATGTAAAATAGTATTTTTTGCATTTGGATTTACCTTGCAGAACCTGAGGAAAACGTTTCCACAGAAACAACCAATAAACATAACAACATGGACCTCAGAAGCAATTGTGCAGGGGATAAAATATGAAGGTAAAGCACTAGAGAAGTATTCAAAGCAAATGATGAAAAGCGTATCTAGAAATAACTGAGAACCCTCTGAAGTAAACCACACATTTATCATCATGACTAGTACACTTGCAAAAAAAGATCAAAATAAATTATGAACTATTCCACCAAAAAAAAGTGAATTTTTCCACTAAAATATAGTTTCAAATTAATCACTAGCATGACGCTAACTTTGTTAGAGCTAACAAATAGAAGATTGAAGTTTAAAAGACAATACACACTGATGAATTAGAGATTACCATGGCATTAGAGGCCACATGCCAAATTACATTATCATTTCCAAATGCACCCCTACGTAGTGTCCATCTGACACTTTGTGACTTGAACCTTTAAAAGGCTTGCTCAACCACTTCATCATTCAAGATTTATTGTGAGTATGATGTTACAATGTGACCTGCATGTCCCAAATAACATGAGCCAATAATGAAAACCATAATTAAATTATTAATGCCTTACTAATTTAATCCTTGAAAAGACGAAAAACATGAATCCAAAAAAGAAAATGATAAGGTTCTCATTAACCAGCTATTATATTTACAGATATGGCAGAATTTTGATTGGTTGCTTCAAAATTTAAAGCATTTTACTTATTCTCTTAAACATATGAAAAGACACTAAAATTACCAAGGTCATATTTCAACAAAAATCTTGCAGAAAATCAGATTGCAACTATGAAGATATTATTGCAAAAATCTTGCAGAAAATCAGATTGCAACTATGAAGATATTATTACAAAATATTGCAGAAAATCAGATTGCAACTATGAAGATATTATTACAAAAATCTTGCAGAAAATCAGATTGCAACTATGAAGATATTATTACAAAAATCTTGCAGAAAATCAGATTGCAACTATGAAGATATTGTTCTAAATTTTAAAAATTATAGTAATAAAATCCATCTTCAACATGACTTAACATTTTGTATCATATTAGACAAATTTTGAGTCAGGGAACAAGTACAAGGTTCAGAGTTAAAATATTTGCATCAAGGACAAGGAGATATCATATACAACTTTCTAATTTGAGGTGTATCACTAGAGAACATAGTATTGAGTCTTAAACTAGTACTTAATGAGGGACGTATGGAAATAAATGGGCACAAAATGTGAATTCATCCCTCATGAGTCATGGCAACCCATAAACAACTCCTGAGGCTTTACAACCACTGTAGCTACACCCATCACACTACCTTTTTAGGTTGAATTGTCCACACCTGAGGCTTTGCAAGTTGCAACCACTGCAGCTGCACCCATCACACCACCTTTATAGGTTGAATTGTCCACATGTCCTAATCCACAGAAGATGTAGTTGAATAGTCTATTGTACTGAATTGCAGAGCTTTTGCCCACAACTGACCTTAAGTCCTTGCATATGATGAGTGCACCAGACATGTATCATGGGAGCCACAAAACCTGTAAACATAATTATCCATGAAGTCTAGAACGGGGAGGATGTAACTGGCAAGAACAAAGTTGGGACAAATGCTCCCTTGCAATGAAATTCCAGATGTGACTCCTCATGAACAGAGAGCCATTATTATCAAAATATTCTAAGAGAAACATGTTTTAAAGCTAAATGGATACAATTCATTAACCACCCTGCCATCCTACCATGTCATATCACCTTGAGCACCCCCCAACACAGTGACTCCCTTGGTATAAAAGGCGAAATAACTAAATAATTTTGCTCCAAAATGTAAAAACAAAATCCAGATATGGGAAGAATACACCAATGCCCAACAAGCTTGGGACTAGCAGTTAGTGGCGAGGAGTTTCACACCTTTGGTCAAGATTCCATTCTCACAGGCTTCACCCATGGTGTTAGGAAGGGATTGAACTTATGGCATTGGGAGGTGATGAACAATGTGCATATATTGCAAACCCAAGCTTACCCTCATTCTCCTTAAGGCAAACATTGTTGACCAAGTTCCATTCACATAGCCTTTACCCAGCATGTGGAGGTAGTCATTGAACTTACGCCATCAAGAAGTGATTACACTTGTGTACATGTTATGGACCCAGGGCTACCCTGTGTTCTCCTTAAGGCCTTCCAAAATATTTTTGTCAAGCGTGTTGTGATCAAGTGGTAAACCAAATGTGATATCATTATGGAGACTCAAGTGTAATCTCCCCTTAAGAACATGATGTCGTGATTTAATGTTGTCAATTTGTGTTATCGTCTGATATCTCATCAATAACTAAGCCTAGGAATTTGGTCCTAGGAAATGTCCTACATAATTTTGATGAAATAGATACACCTTGGTCATGGCATTTAGGCCAAAGGTAGGCCCACTTTGTTAAAAAATTCTTATTTACTAACCAGAATAAAAGGGGATGAATATGTCAATGAATAAATGAATAATATATGGGATAATAACATATGAAGAAGGTTCAAATTTGGCACATATTGCAAATTATATTTGTTAGGCCTAAAATCATGCAATCCATGCATAGAATGGTGTACGAAATAAAGCACTGGAATAGAATGTACATCATACCATGTTTAAACCTAGGCAAGTGCATAATCCTTCCTGTTCTACTCTAATCAAGAGACTCCACATCTTAAAGAGCTCCCCATTGATTTGTCATATAATGTTATTATAATGGGAGTGGATGTGAAGAAACTGCCTTGAAAAGCATTCCAATGAGAATACATACATGTGGCACAGCAAACCATAGAATTTGGTCAAATGAGCACGTTTCATGGAAACATTTTGGCTAGGAGGATGACAAAAGGCATAACGCAAAATCTCTCTCCATTGTAAAGGCATGGATGGATTAATGGGAAATTCCCCTGTGATCCTAATTGAATATCTACTGGAGAAAGAAAGTTCAAGGATTTCTTTTGTAATATGAGGTTCATGATTGCATCCATATTGTTGTTTGTCTATTGTTGGAAATTCATTAAAATTTTCCCACAAAAGTGTAATAACATAGAAAAATGGAGAAATTAACCATATACATGGGTGCACACCTTGATTGTTTTTTATATAATGATACTTTTTCTCCTTAATTTTCATTCATCCTCCCCCTTATGGAATGTATCATATTCTTTGAGTTTAGCTTGGATCAAATTATTTGTAGCCATGTTGTTTAAGGCGATGTCCTTATGAAGAATGAGCTTTTGGAATGCAAAGCCATGGCCATATTGTTTAAGGCAATGTATTCTCATCCATTGGTAATCAAGGAAGTAATTTGCAGTCCTCAACATTAATCTCTTTTACAATGTCAAAGGTGACAATCCTCCTCATGGGAATTAATCATTAAAAGTCAAGTTCCCAAACCGTTAAGTATCCTACCATGCAATATGTCATCTTTGAGTTTGGAAAAGTCAAACTTGATCACCAATACCATGCTTGCAGGTCTTTGGAATGGGAAATTTTTCAGGTTAGCCTCTATGATCATTTTTTGTCATGCCATGTTTGAGGGGACACCTAGTGATATTGCTCACCAACACCATCTCCTACCTTGATTTATTCTCCCATGGGCCAAAATATGCTTTCAGTAAGACCAACTTTTTTTTCTACCTATTATTTTCATAGTGCCAAAATGTCCCCTTGCATGAAAAAATGCACGCCATGTACATAAATTACAAACTTCATGGACGATAAGGAAGAGGGGTTATCCTATATGCCATGAAACATCATATTCCATACATATAATGCACCCCAAAGTGTCAAAATTGCATGCCAGGTGGAAAATTTGCATTCCTCACGTTAAAATTTGTGTTACAGCCTAACCTGATTGCACACAACCTCCTGCAGATGTACCTAAGGAGAAGCCATAAAATATAGTGCTATATTATTTCTCCTTGTGCATCTTCCTACACTTCCATAATTCTAATTTACACCTTCAAGTGAGGGTACTAAGTCTACCAAAATGATTTCACTGTCTTATGCTATGTGCAAGTTGTCCTTAGTAGCATGCATGTCCAGGGCTCAGTAAAGATCAAAATTATGATTTTCAATTTTTTGTGCAGTTCTTAGAAAATTATTGATCTTTTTACATCATTAGAGTTTCAGTTCCAATCCAAGAAGCCAATACTATGCAAAAATATTGTGAAACTGCCAAATTACACAACATGACAATTCAGGCTAGGGTGCCTTCACAATTATATATGTTAGAAGATACATGAGCACATATGGTGAAATATAGAGGTTGATAGATAGATTATTCCATGGTATTCAACCCTACACAATCAAATTCCCAAGAACAATCTCCAATTGTTAGTTGTTAAGCATCAGCCATAGCAATTTGTTTGGTCTGGTGCTTTTCTCCAACTCTAGAATCACATGCAGGCTTAAAATAAATTTCATAGAATGTTCTCATTATAAATCCAAATGCCAATTCTTGAAGTCTATGGTCTATTGAAGCAAATAAACACAAATAAAAGAGACAACTTTACATGGAATCAAAGGTCTAAGAATTAATTATCTTATTTTCAACCATGGCATTACCTTAACAACAAAGCGAGCCCAAATCTTTTCACTGCGAGCTTCCATGACTTCCTTTAAAATCATAAGCCCCAAGCCTCGAATGATGTCAGCTATTTCAAGGAAGAGCCCCCGCTCCTCATAAAGCATCTACAATATTGGTGAAAACCAGTACAAGATAATGTTAAACCGTGTCTCAAAATAGCAAAAAAAAGTTATTGAGAGCATATAAAAAACCTATTAATCTAAGAATTTAATTGACCTCTATAAGCAATTTAATTTACCTCTATGGATGACTTATGTGAAACTGAACTCTCTCTCTCTCTCTCTCTCTCTCTCTCTCTCTATATATATATATATATATATATCAACTAACATATACAATTATATGTGTGTGTGCACTATGTATGTCAACTAATATATAAAATTAGAATAATATAGTCTTTTATTAGATGAAATATATATATTTATATATTTTTTAAATTATACATCTAAGCTATATAATAATAGAGATAAAGTATCCCATTAATATCCACTTAACACAAGTCTAACTTCTGCTAAGGCCCTTTGTTGATGAAGTGAAGCCAACTCTGGGAGGTCAAACAACTTCCCTCACACATGCACATAAGGGCTCTACACTTGTTGAGGTTTGAACCTGGGTTGTTTTCATGTTGCCCTCCCATCCCTCACACTAAACCACATCCCATTGCGAGTATTAGGATGATGTTAATTTGTATTAATATGTTTTTTTATATAGTATAAATATATCTCAACTAGCTAATGTATGCTAAAGAATATCAATAACTGAAGCATATGTTGACAAGCATCAGTTTACTATGTAACACCATCATGAAAAGCACCATTCAATGGAACTTCAACAAGAGTGGGGCAATGATCCACATGCATGGGAGGTGATGGGCAGACCAAATTCCATAATTAACTTTTATGTTTGATAGTGCTAACAGAGTTGAACATGTAATAAGACTCCAACTGCCAAACCTTGCGAAATTAAAATAATTCGAAAAGATGAATGGTAATATAACAAAAAAAAAAATTTATTCATCCCTTGTCTTGGAAGGATTTTGTGTGATGTAGAGTATGCACAGAGAGCTTGGAATTGCTACCGAAAATGATTTTCTCCATCTTTTTTAAGAGAGGTTTGCAAAATGTGGATGCGACATCACCCAGAGCAGAAATAGTTGGAACCTGATCGTTGTGGAGAATAGTGCCCATATCATGAGCGCCAACTTGAATTTTCATATCAAATATTAAGAAATGCCCATCAGTCTACTTGTGCATATAGAACAGATTTGCAAGGCATGGGATATCAGAGACCAGAACCTCAAGAGATTAAAGCCTTATTTTGTATATCTACAGGGCAGCCTAACCAGCTACAATTTCAAGGAAAGGTGGGTATTTTTCCATCTGAGAAGTAAGGACAAATGAAATCCAATGGTAATGTGAATCTTAATCCTCTTGGCACTACAAGTTCAACAATTCCAACTGGTAATCAGAAGCCTATCAATGAATTACTTGCTTATATGATGGGTTGCATCAGAATAAGACATCAATGCTATGGAACCTTAAGATGATGAATTATCACAATCGGCTTGAAGTGAAAATACACCCTGCTTCACAGGGTGGGGAAATTTTCAAAATTACACCTGATGATAACTTCTTTGGGCAAGGAGTCATTGCTGGAAACAATGATTACAATTTTGGTTCAAACATCCATCTGGCAATGAGAGAGGGATTAAACCTTGATCAAAGCAGGGTCTACGATCAACCTTTTATACATCATTGTCAGGAAATGAATGGAGACATGAAATTTGTCTTTGCATATAAAAATATACCAATTGACTATGCAGTCCCAGAGATGGTTTCTAAATATGATAATTCGATATGGTATTTTGGAGCATGACAAGAGTTATTATGAATATCTCATCATGGTACTTTTGAAACTATATTCTACAAGGACTTATAATCATATTATAGTTCCCGAATCATAGCATTATAGAACCACTCTTACAAACAACTACCTAGAGTCATTTTTATTAGATAGAAACCTATAGAGGGAAATTGTCATCTATATGGGCACTTTCATGTAGAGAAATGGAAATTCAAGAAGATGACGATCCATCATCTGTATGATTTGTGCATGAAGATTTAGGTTTTTGTTGTGTATTTGGTTTGGAACTTGTGAAAGAAACCTTAATTTATTATGTATGTTACTGTGTAGTTGGTCACAAGTTTGTCTTCTATAGTCAAAGAATGTAGACACATGGAGGTGAATCAAATGGAATTGTGTTTGATCGTTTATTTATTCTATGTACATGAATTTATTTCATTATGATATGACACTTGATTATCTGAATTGATGTGCTAGGTAAAATTTGTGGTTTGCTGAATCTACTTCTTTTGGAAAGCAGCCAAAGAAAACCAAAAAAGTTTCTCTCCTTTTGGGTTGTGGAGGCTAAGGGAGATTTAATTCAGGCTCAATTGTCTAGTACATCCCTTTAATCAACATGTTTATTGGAGGACCCTTAATACTCTTCTAAAACTTATTTGAAGGAGCTACTATAATTTATATGTAGGTAAAATTTATAATTGTTAGTACCCGTGTCATATAAAAATGTATTCGAATTACAATACAAGAATTGACCTTGTACATTGATAAAGTTGCTTAATGGTGATGTTAAATTTTTATAATTGACTTGTCTAGCTGCTTTCACTGTCTATTCAACAATAAGGTCTTTACTGTAATGTCTTTTAAATTTATTGGCCGCTTTCCCTGTCTGTTCAACAATAGGGTCTTTACTAAAGAACACACATAAAATAGCACCAGCACAAGATGATATTCCAATGCTTCCAAAGGATGCATACTTCTGTATCTGTATCTGATATTCCTGATAGTGTTTACAACCATAAGAAGTGTTTTTTATGATTTTTTAGAATATGCTAGCATATTTTGACATTTATGCAGATATTTGGCTCAGATTCGTACACCATATACACATTGGTGAGAGCAAACATAATCAACCCTCGATCCACCAAAGCGCCACTTCTATGATCCCATATTGATGGCCATCATTTGTCCCTATGGTTGCAGAAAAGAAAAATGAGAAACCATGTACTCATTTCCAGGGAAAACAGACTGCACATTCTGCCCGCTAACATCAGTGAAATTTACTGGAACCACAGTATCTAAAGATAAAGAGTTAATAGTAGCAGTGGTCAAATGAACTGGAGAAGTAAAAGCAGCTGGTTTTCTTCTGTGATTCTTGCAAAAAAGTAGTTTAGCAATTTGCAACTGAGTATTCATGATAATCTCAGTCTGTCTAAGATCTAATTATGCTCGCTTTTCCTCAGATTCAATACGCAACCTTTCAGCATCTTTATAAATATCCATATTCATGTGTTGCAACTTTAAGATGGAGTCTGCAAATGATTTAATAATTGAAGCAACAAAATCACGACTCCTATTTCCAAATTTTCCCTTATTTGGACGAGTTTCTTTTGGTCTAAGGTTGGGTCCAGGAAAATGATTAGGGATATGGCTAGCTAGAAGTCTGCATCCAGGGGCACTGGTATCACTTTCAGGAAGTATACTAGGAAAATTTTCATTTGTTTGCAATAACTAGTTTGAGACGTCCTTCTCATGCTAGCAGATAGATACAGGGCATTGATCTAGTCAGTGGTGTAATTGGAAACATCAACGCAGCTCTAGTTACTCCAACATCAATCAAATTGAATCTGCATACATATCGATCACTCGGCAGGTACAAGGTTTAATATTAAATCCATTGTACATTCCTATTTCCCTGAATTGTATCCTATCATGGTATTCTTGGGCCAGCCCTAGGTATTTCCTTTAGCTTAAGGAGGTGGTGGAATTGGAACTTCAATGGCGGGCCAAACATCAAAGCAACTCTAATTACTCTAGCATCAATAATATCGCATCTGCCAGAATTGCAGAGCCATCGATAACCCCCTCTACTGGACACACACCGTCAAAGTCTAGGTAGGTAGCACATGTGATCAAATTCTCTCAGCTTCAGTGTTTCTTAAGGCCTATGAAAGGAAAGGGAAGGAAGCCACAGAAGTGGGGAGCGAAGTAAAAGGAGCAGCAGCCTGCGACATAGACTTGGGTTTTCTCTTCGACTGTAAGGTTCGATTCTTGGTCACTCATATATTTCGCTAATACTTATTTATCTCTCGAAACAGTGAATAATCGATGTAGCAGAGAAAGTCTTTAGTTTGAGTCTATAGAGATCTATCTTCCATCTACCACTCATTCACGCGATTGGAGATTGTACGTCGAATGCTGCTCATTCATGCATGGAATCTTGCCGTGAAAGCGCATGGACAAGAGTTGTGGGTTTGCAAGTAAAGTGTTTGTCATAACTCCTCAGCGAGTACCGATTATCAGGTCTGGTTTGGACCTCGGCCCGTGTTGTTGGCACTAGTACGTCTCTCTGGTCTGTTTTCTCCTCAACGATGAGAGATTCTTCAAGAGCTCTTGTGGAAGTGTAGGGATCAGTCTTCAGCAGTGTTATTCCACTTTCAAGATGCAAATCTTTGTTAATGATGTCAACACCATGATGCTTGGATCCTCGGGCACCCAACCACAGCAACAGGATCAACCGCAGGTGACTATGCCATCACGACCTCCTACCTACATAGACATAAGTGTCGAAGACTTCTTTAAAATCTTGTCGAAACCGTCACCTTTTCCCGATTATGGATTTCGATGCGACAAAAAGGATTTTCAAGAACTATTTAGGAGATTGGAAACCCTTGAATCCTCTAACCAGGCACTAAAAAGAGAGGTTGATGAACTCAGGAACAAATTAGTTGTAATGGAAGGTGATAATGGTTCACTGAAGTAGTTGTTGATGGATAACAAGGAGCAAGCATTTCACCACCACCCCTCTAATGACACTCTACACGCTAAACTTCTCAATCTGAAAAGAAAATAGGAGGATATCAAAGCTCAGCAAGAGGCCTTTAAACAAGAAACAGAAACACACATCAACTCATGGGCACAGGTTTCTAAAGGAAGGGATACCCCCCTCGCTCCCCCTTTAGCCGCAGTTGAGGAGGTGGTACAATCTAAACTCATGGAAGAATGCACTAGACAAGCGCAAGGATTGATCCTCAAAGTGAGAGGGCTTCCTTTGCCTCTCACATCCTCAGACCCCATGGTGGTTGGGACCCTATTCCTCAATGAAAAACTAGATCTCCAGGATGTGACCCTTGATAGGGCTTGGCTTGGGTATGATTCCACTCTCTTTCTCCGGTTTAGGTCAACAACTGATCACCTTTGGCTTTTTACAGCTAAGCGAAAACTATTCTCACTTCCTAGTAAGATCTTACTTGATGAAGATCTCACAAAAACACAGGTTGTTGAGCTCAAACGCTTGAGGGAGTTGGTTATAGCAACATGCCAGGCAAGGAAATGGTCAGTTATCAAGAACCTCAAAGCAATGATTCAGGACACTTTTCCACCTGGGTGGAAGCCCCGTTTCGGGTCCTCCAAATGATAGGCTCATTAGGGAAGGAAACAAGGGGCATCCATTTTCGTCAGTTGTTGGAATGGGAATGGGTCTTTTTGGGCATCACCAGGTCTATTATATGATGCTCTTCGACCATCGGGTATTTTTTTCATCATCGAGACGCATGAGAGCCCTGTCCGACCTCTCCCAGACATTACAGGTTACCATAAGTTCTCAACTTGTAGGCAGGAGACGAGGAGTTCCAATTGTATCAGAGGTTATAGGGGAGTTTCTTGCTTCATCAGATATTCCTTTTAGAGCAGGATTTATTTGGTGGTTGTAGATGAGTTTGCGAGGTTTATTTGGGTTCGGGTTTGAGGGGTCTCTCCTCTCCCCAGGGACACTTACATTTTTTTTTGTTACTTCCCTCTCGCTTCTCCATCATATTCCATTCATAATGGGACTGGCAGGAACCGCTTTGTCAATTTATATGTCAGCATAGCCTAGTATTCAGCGTTTGGGGAGGTTATTCTTCTAGGTGACTTCAACTCCCACACTAGAGCCCTCCAGATCCCTCTTCATAATCAGTTTGAGGATGTTTATTGCATCTAGGAGATTGACCTAGAGTCAGCGGGATTTCATGGGATTTCTGATGATGCATTGGGGCCCTTTACCACCTATGGTCGACATATTTTACACTTGGGCGAATCTCAGGAGCTGTTGATTCTTAATGGACTCCCGCATTTTCCAAACTCCTGCTTTTTCACATGTTGACCTCCTGGTGGAGGAGCAAGCGTTGTTGATTATGTCCTCTCTGGCCAAAACCTCCTCCCCTTCATTCATCACTTTTTTGTTTCACCCATCCCCTTAGCTGACCATGCTCTTCTTTCTTTCTCTCTTCGTGCTGACAACCCCACCTCCCCCCAAGGGCTCACCACGTACTACTTTTCATTTTGATGAGGGTGACCCAGACATATTCTCTTCCCACCTTCACCAGATGCTCCCCTCCATGGAAAAATTCTCACTATTTGACTCTGCATCGACCAAGTACAACTGTCTCTCATCCATCATTTTGGATGTTTTCCTTAAGTTCTACCCCCACTCTCTTTGTCCCACTTCCACCTCTCATAAACCCTATTTCCATATGAATCGATGGTATGATGAGGAATGCAAAGCTCTCCACCGCCAGCTTCGACATGCATTCATCCATACTCACCGCTCCTACCCTAATATCAAAGCCTCATATCGTCGCCTCCTCCGTCGCAAGAAACATCTCTTTGTCTCCTAGAGAAGACGTGACTTGTCTACCTCTCTTTCTCACTCCCCTAAAAAATTATGGCGTACTGTCCTCCCCTACCATTCTCCCCTCCCCTATGACCTTAACCCCCAGCCCATGTTCTCCCATGTGTACACCCTCTATGACATCCCAGGGCAACCCTAGATTCAGGTGACATCTCCGCCCTCTTCAGGTTTCCTATTCTATGATAGTGACATCAGAGAGGCCATTTGGGTGATGAATAGAAACAAAGTAGCAAATGAGGATGGTTTCCAGGTAGAGTTCCTTAAACACGGTCTCCGTACTCTGGCTCCCTACTTGGTTGATCTCTTTAACCATGTGGTCTGTACAGGTTTCCCATCAACATGGTCTCAACACATCATTCACCCAATACACAAATCGAGGCCCAGCTCAGATCCCAACAATTATAAGACTATCATGGTGGGCCACACATTCTCCAAACTATATGCTACATCCCTCCACCTCCAAATCTCCAAGGATCTTGAGCGGAAACAACTTAGAGCTAGAGGAGAAGTTGGATTTCGACCTGAGCACCAAACTATTGACCACATCCTTACACTTAGGGCCATCATTGAGGAGGCACAACATCACTCTTCGAAAGTCTATTGTTGTTTTGTAGACTTTCGAAAAGCTTTTGACTCAGTGTCTAGAGAAGCATTATTCTAGACACTCAAAGATATTGGCATCTCAGAGACTCTCTTGTCAACCATCATGCACTTATATGAGTCGGTCCTTGGTCGTCTACGCATAGTACATGGGCTATCAGATTTTATCCAGAGCACTATTGGAGTAAAAGAAGGTTGTCCCTTGTCCCCACACTATTTGGGATCTATATTGACGAGCTGGAGTCCTTATTGCATGAACACATCTAGGACGGTGATGGTTGCCTTCTACATCATGTCTTGATTTCTATCTTGTTGTTTGCAGATGACATGGTCCTTGTAGCCCCATCCCCTGACGAATTTCAGAGGTAGTTGGATGCCCTGACCCTTTTTAGTGATCTTCGATAGTTGATGGTTAACCTAGGTAAAACCAAGGTTATTATCTTCAACATGTCGAATAATTTCCTCTGTGACCTCCATTTCTTTTTCAGAGGGGAGGAGATTGAGATCACCAGCTCATACACCTATCTGGGGGTACTATTCACAGGACCTCTCTTTAGCTTGCGGCCTGCACTCCAGCCTCGAATCAACAAGGGCTATGGATCCTTGGCCCTTCTCTAGAGACAATGTTTTCGGAATCATTTTTAGGAAATATCAGCCAAGATGTCACTGATGGACAGTCTTGTTTGACCCACAATTCTATATGGTTCGGAGGTTTGGGGTCCTAGCTTACTAGAGTTTGATTGGCCTACTACAGAGAGAGTGTAGATCACCCTTCTTTGTCGCATCATTCAGTGTAAGCAGAAAGTGCCTCAGCCCATAATTCTTGCAGAGTTTGGAGCTCACCCCTTTTGCCTTGAGACAATGTTTGGTATCATCTCTCTTCTTCACCATGTTCGAGGTTTTGCAGATACATCGAAGGGGTGGGATCGATATCCATAGTTGATCCCAGATTCGTGCTACATGGCTATGAAAATTTTAGAGTCGTTATCGAGGAGATTACATAAAATCATGATTACATATATAAATATCATATAAGTCACTAACAAACCTTGAGGTAAACAAGTTGTTTGTCCAAGCCTTTATAAGTATTCTGACTAAGTAATGACATTACCTTAGTTAGAAGGTAAGGTTCTCCTTATTTCTTCAGACACAAAACCCCTTCCCCACACTTAATGTTAGACTAAATAAGAAAGCGTCAACACCCTTATTCTTGTGAAAATGAGAAGAATGTAGACTTGACTAGATTGACCTCCCCAAATCCTTACTTCTTGAAGCATTCACTCACCTTAGTGAAATGGTTAGATGATAGTTTAGTTTCACCTTTCATCATACTCACACTCTCGTGAAGGTGGAGAGGACCTCCATGTTTGTTTCATCATACTCACCTTTGTTGCTGCTGTTGTTGTTGTTGTTGTTGTTGTTGTTGTTGCTGTTGCTGTTGTTGCTGTTGGTGTTGCTACTGTTGCTGCTGCTTGTTGTTGTTCTACATTGACTTTTCTGGGCAGCATTGACTTTCTAGGGTTGACTTTGAGTTGACAGTGTGGCTATTTTGAGGGTTTTTGTGACACATGCTGGGTTGGCTGACCAAGGAGACTTTGTTGGTTGAAGCATCCTATTGACCACCGTAATGCACCAACACATTTATCTGTTTCTGGTTTGTCTTCTATTGATCTACTGGTATGTTTTATCAGCACTTTAATTGATTGTGTGATTGTTGTAGTGAAAGTAAAGTTGCATCAAGCATAGAACATCTACATAAATTTACAGGTTCAAATATGAAGATGGCTTGAAGTCCTGAAGGAAGAAGTTGATCTACTGAAGACGAATTCGTGAAATTATCTCTGTGTTGTTGATATATTTCTCACAAAGGATGAGAACCTCTTTAGTGTAAGAGGGGGTTGATTGAAAGTGTTACATGAACCTGATAAAATACTTGTTGAGAATGTGGCATGATGGATTGTGAGCCCATCGCTACTTCCTTGATGAAGAAAAAGTTGCAAGAATATGTTGTTGAGCAAAGAAATAGCATTGATAGGTTGTTGGTGTTCGCTTTTGTTCAAAGCTTTGGTTAAAGCTAGACGAATAGCTAGATGTTACTAATAAAACAAGTATTGAAATCCACCATGGCTACCTTTCTTCTTTTTAGTAGGTTGACGATTATGTAAGAAGCCTAGAATGGCTAAGGATCTCTTTGAGAGGGAGCATTGGTTTGATAGCATCATTGGGTTACCGTAAGACCTATGTGGTCAAGGAATTTGGTTCTGAGGCTTGCAATCATGAGGTACAAATTTCATCTCTCCTTGAGAGGATATTGATGGTGTACAAATTTCATCTCTCCCTAAGAAGAGATTAATGGTGTACAAATTTCATCTCTCCCTAAGAGGAGATTGATGGTGTACTATTTTCATATCTCTTCAGAGGAGATTGATGGTGCACTATGTTAATCTCTCCTGAGAGGAGATTGATGGTGCATTGTTTTCATCTCTTCTGAGAGTAGATTGATGGTGTATTATTTTTTTTTCATCTTTCCTCTTGTGATCCCTATGGTGTATGGTGTAATGGTGTAATGGAGATGGTACATCGAGAGCTCCTCATATACTACCTTTATATGCTCCAGACATAGTGGTTCTATTGGAAATATTATATCAAACATTTGCTCATCGAGTGACAGGTACTCTTAATAGGGAAAAGTGGTCCATATGGCCTAAGTTTCCTATCAGGATCAGATACTATGTATTTGATCGCACCATCCAAGCCATGAAAGAGTCCAGTGAAATTGAATCATATAATTTTGGAGAGACAAGATTCAGGAAACATGATCCTGAAGATTTTGTTATTAGTCATTGTGTTGCTGTCAACCAGATGTGGTCTTATACCCTTGAGAGGGATACTAATGAGGAAATATTTAAGAGACTTATTTATCCATTGAGGTTAAAGAAAAGCTAAATCAATGACCTCAGAAGAAGGCCGAATAGACCCATGCTTCACCTATTTTCAACCTCCAAGAAGAAGTTGAAAAGCTCCAGAGGGTGTTGGAACAGGTGAAGGAGATGAAGGAAGCATTGGAGAAAGAAGCAGACAGAATCAAGAGGAGGATTGAAGAAGAGCAAGCAGTGAAGGAGGTAGAAGAACCGAGAAGGAAATCAAAACAAGATGGCCTGGTGAAATAATTGGCTTTGGAAAATGAACAAAGAATCAAGCAACCATAAAAACAAAGGAAAAGAGATGAAGAGATTTGGAGGAAAATAGATGAGGAACTCCAAAAGACGAAGGAATAAGCTATGTGGAAAGATAAAAGGATTGAACACCTTGGTATTCCATCATCTCCGAAGATAAACCCCACTCCTAAGTCTCTAGTTGAGCCATGTAAGATTGAAGAAATGGAGAAGGAGAAATTTTTCCCCATGACCATGGCTGACCCAGTGGTACTATTGAAAACATTCAATTATGAATACAAGAAGAACAAAGTCAACAGGAGAGTTTCCAAAATGATAAGGTTGGGGGATCAATTGTCACTGAGGAGGTTCTCATTCATGAAACAACAGTTTATTCAGAGATGACTACAACTGCCAGTATTACCATGGCCCAAGAAACAGGTGATAATGTTGCCATGCTAAAGAGAAAGGTCTATGTTTCTCAGTTGGAACTCAGTGATGCTAAGCAAAGAATTACAGAGCTAGAATTCCAGCAGCAAGGTGAACTAGACTCAGTTAAAGAGTTCAAAGGGAAATCACTTGAGATCCAAGAGGAACTGAGTACGGTTCAGAAATAATTCTACAGGAGCATTTAGGGCATCAAAGATAAAACTCCTAAGTTTGATGATTATATAAAGAGGATGGTGCCTGTCAAGGAAGAATTGGAGAATATTATAAATATGCTAGATGACATCATTCAATGGAAAATACAGTATCCTGATGAGGGGGTAGGCATTCCTCAGCTCTGTGACTTGGAGAAAATAATCTGTTTTTCTGAAGCTTGTAAATGTCTCAACAGGGCTAGAGCCTTAGAGGAAAAGGCTGAGGAAGCTTTCAAAATTTGCTTCAAGTTTGGAGGAGAGGTTGATGCAGTCTTAAATAACTTCAAGTTTCAGATGTTCCAGTCAACCTTTGGTCCTATACCTGTGGAGCAGTGCATAGGATAAAAGGAGAGAGTGATAGACAGCTACAAGTAGGAGATCCAGGCATTAAAAGTTATCACCAGGGACAACACAATTTATATGAAGATTTGTATAATACAATGCTAATCCAAATTAAAAGGAAGGTGTCTTTGTTTCTAACAAGGATTGCATAGGTATGAGGCTATGGTAGTAAGCAAAGAATGTTGAGTAGTTAATCTAGGACATGGGTTAATCTAACAAATTTTTTTCCCTTCATATCATATAATTTTATAAAAAATTTGGCCAGATGAGAAGTTTCTATTTCACTCAAAGCCTAAAAGATATTAAATTTTTGGCACTGTGCTCAAATGGGTTTAAAATTCATAAGGTCACAACTCCACTAACATTTACAAGCAACCTCATAACATAAATAAGAAAATAGAGACAGAATCAAAGAAAACCATCATATACATACTTAAGTGTCTTGTCCCAGCTTCCAGTTGCAAGCAAGTTCATTGCTGGAATCCATGCAATTTCCTTAATAGGTGCATCATGCATAGCCACAGTCACTAGCTGGCCCCTAGTTAGCAATGGCCACATTTTAGCTTGTTTATCACAGCCAACAGAGAAAATAGCAGAGCCATTGTCCTTCCATGTCGAGCAGAGAACCTGCATATGAAGCATTACATAACAAAAAAACTTAGAAGCACACTCCGAAACTTCAGTAATGGTTCTTTCCATACGTAATACAACCCTGGTTCTTGCAAGCATATTACAAATTAGGGATAAAATTCACAAGAAAAAAGAACAGGTACTAGAATTCCAACCACAATCTGAAGCACCTCACCAGTTGGTCGTGTGATATTACTTCTTGTGGCATGCCAGCCCCAGTTTGAAGGACCTTCCAGCATCTAACATGGCAATCTACGTTCCAAAATATAACAGAAGATCAAAACAAAACACCATTAAAAATCATTACAATAATATCACTATCCCCAAAATCTCAGATGAACGAGTCCGCATTTCAGTAAATGGAGATAGTTGAGAACACGATGAAGCGCAGCAGAATGCCTAAATTCGCACTTACGGTGGCCTAAAATCCTCCATTCTGCCTGTTTAAAGGTCCCCGGAAACCATCACTGCACAGAATCTCTGAAAGCTTGTTTTCGCAAAAATGTTTAACGGCCAAAACTGCTGAACCCTCAAATCTCCAGTAACCCTGTGCTCGTGCCTTATCTTTCCCTCCAATTGATAAGCCACCAAAGTTCAAATGGTTAACACACCCACCAAAGTTCAAATGTTATAATTTTTTGACATATGTTTTGTCATATTAAAAATAAATAAAACAAGTTGTAAAATTTTATTACTTAAAAATGTTAGAGCATTACTCTATATTTTTTAAACATATTTTTTTTCTCATTAAAAAATATAGCTATCGAGGTTAATCTAGGGTAAATAGAGCTAATATTTGTAATATAGTAGTAATAATATATTTTTAAGATCTTAGTGAGACCTTATTGTGATCTCATTGTTTGTAGGATTTTTATTGTGATTTCATTGTTTGTAGGACAAAGGACTTGAGTCCGCTAAACTCTACAAAGGTGTACATACTCTACCCCTTTAGATTTGAACCTATGACATCTTATGACGAAGCACATGTTCTTAACCATTGTAAAGATATAAAAAAGTTGACATTTTGCTCCAATATTCAAATATTATGACCCATGGTCATCCAAAGGTAGAAGCTTCTACTAAAAAAAGAATCCATTGGTAGACTTGAGGTTTGAAGGGGATTTTATTATGAAAAGAAATAAATGGAAACATAGAAAAGATATTCCAAAGAGTACAATAGTAGAAAAAAAATCCAAATTCTATTAATGGATGAAATAGAAAATAACTATAAATTGCAAAGTGATACAAACTAAGCGGAATGAAGGTAGCTTCTTTATGAAGAGAGATGTGTCAACTACTCTTAATCACAAGAAAATATTACAAGATGTCAAAACTACTTTTGAACATAAAGTATGACGTCCTAAGATCCAAAAAATCTAAAATCCAAAACCCTAGCCCTAGGAAATGACATGCCAAAAATAACGTGGGCCCAAAGAGGCTAATCGATATATCAACTTCCCGGGGCTACAATGTTTGCATGAAAACTCCATTTAGGAAATTTCTTGGACCAATAAAATCCATACTATGTGTCTTTAGCCTATGACAAATGCCAAAAATGCAAGGGAAATGCCCAAAAAAGGCACCAGAAGTTTGAGACCTAAAACACTATAATATAACTACCAAGACGTGGAATAATGTTGAATCAATGTAACAAGTGGGTGGTCACTAGTATTCTATTGAATCAGTTTTCCCCCCTTATGAATAAGTGGTCAATTTTGTGTCAAGTTCCTTCATCGAGTGGGGAAATTTTTGTTGAATATGGCTCCTAGCGAGACATGTGCGCCAAAGTAGGAACATGAGGTGCCTATGAGAGGTGGAAAATATGGTTGAAGTAGCTCCACATTAAGTATAAGGTTCAATCCAAAAAAAAAGGGAATTTTTTATTTAGAAGCATCTTCACCCACAACCTTTGTGTTGGTGTAAGGCCTATATCGGAATGGAGAGTCGGGGGGAACTTCCAATGGGATCTTAAGAGTTGTTCTTTATAAAAATGCAACCATACCTTATCTCCCACCCTAAAATTTTGTGGCACTCTAATCCAGGTGGATATTTGGTGGCCACCCACATCTTCCACTAACTCAATGGTTCTTTATCTTCTTATCAATTTTTCTATTGTTTTTTGGGTCTTGAACTTCTACGGTCATGTGTAGGCCCTAAATGATGTTTTTTGGCCATTTATGGGTCCAGAGGTTTTTATGTCATTCCCTAGAATTAACCAAAATTTGTAATCCTAAATATAGTTCTTTCAGATGGACTAATTGTGTTCCCCATACAGAGATTTTATGCAAAAGTTGCACCACTAGGAAGTTGATTCTAGGGTTACGGTTTTAAACCTTTGGGGTTCTTTCTTTTATGTTAAAACATATGATGAAACTAACATAAACAATGAACAAAATATGCATTCATAACCTACAAGCATCTTGATCACGACATGTTTATAGAACTG
This sequence comes from Pinus albicaulis, assembly GCA_034641835.2. Classification (NCBI taxonomy): domain Eukaryota; kingdom Viridiplantae; phylum Streptophyta; class Pinopsida; order Pinales; family Pinaceae; genus Pinus; species Pinus albicaulis. The sequence continues at coordinate 525,625,945 of CM076569.1, forward strand.
AACAACCTGTATCGGGAAAGCTTGAGCAAGATTAGAGCTTAGAAACAAAGCATGAAGAATGAGGAACCATGTTTTCATCTTTAGGGAAAATGTAGATGCGGGCAGGGAGGGAACCCTTGCTCTCTTTGCAGGAAAAGGTAAATGTTAGTGTTGGATTTTTGTTAAAGAAATCTTAGCCTTTGCCTCTAATTCCATGGAAGGGACTCTGCTATTTCAAGTGTATAATTTTTATTAATATTGTATCACCATATTTTATGGAAAGTTATTTGAAAAAGGTCATTTTTTAGTAATCATTTTTATGGTATTCTATAATCAAAATAGAGTGAGAGATAATTCATTAATTTTATTTAAGTAAAATTAAATTATTTGAAATGATTCATTCGCAGGCCATTAAGGGGTGGACTTTCACTATTGCAAGATATTTTTTTTTATTGCTTAGTTAACTTTTTTCCTTGTGTGTAAGGAAAACAAGCTTTTAGTCAATCAGAAACAATTCTAAATCTTATTATATGACCAAATTCAATTCTTTATTGCCAAAACATGTTCTCGACAAGGTTTCAATATGGTTATGCTTGATGTCAATTCAATTTATCTATTTTAAAGAAAACCCACACTATCACCAAATTTAATTCTTTAATGCCAAAACATGTTCTCGATGAGGTTTCAATATGGTTATGCTTAATGTCAATTCAATTTATCTATTTTAAAGACAACCCACGCTATCCAAATTTAAATGGAGCTCGAGGTATAAGTTTTTATAAATAGAAAAAAAAAATATTCATTTCAATTTCATATATATGAAGCATTAGAAATGGATAAAAAGGAAATTAGGATGTCAATTTGGTTTAGCTTGGGTGGTTAAGAGGAGTTGTTATCATCATTGTCTAAGGTCAATATTACTTGTGATGTGTTTATTCCTTATGTAGGGTTTGCATTATCTTTTAAATTTCCAACTAAAACTTTTGAATTCATCCATTCTACCATGACTCATTTCCATTTAGTTTGCATTCAAATCATTCTTATGTTATTATCAATTTTAACTTAAGCAAAGTATGGAATGTGTTGGTTGCATCTTGGTGCTACAAAAGATGGTCTTATGGGTGTATTTATTATATGGTGAACAATAGATTATATTTGTTGTGTATGGAAATAATTTTGTTTCTTACAGTTCTTAGTATGTTGAACTATGTTTGGTTGTTCTTAGGTGTGATAAAAATGAATTTAGACACCACCTCTATTTTAGAATACGAGTTTTCTAATATACAAAATCCCTCGATTCTCCAACATGGTATTAAAGCTAATGGTTTGAGATCTAGCATGTTGCCTACAAGTCTCATGCAAGTTGTAGATGCTCTTAAAAAGTCATATTTGTTTAGTGGATTGGTTCAAGGTTTCTAATTGAAAACTAAATCTAGGATCAAATCAGTGGGTCAAAATAATGATTTTCAAGCTAGATCTTATAAATTTTAATGGACACAATTATGGAATTTTGGCACAAGATATGGGAACATTGTTGAAGAGTGAAGAGCTATAGGACTTTACGAAAATGGTGGTTCTTATCCAAGGGATAACTAATAAAAGTTTTTCATCACCAGGAAAAAGGATGAGGCTCTAGGAGTCATACTGTGGAAGAATGTAACTAGGTTTGGTCTTCATTATTAATGTATTGGTCAAAATAACTTATTATTATTTGACTTGTTAAAGCATGGGTTTCATGCTTCGGTCGTATTTATATTAAGGTCCTAATTGTGGACATCTAGGTTAGTTGTTACAAATTTAAATTGATCCAATTTTTGGGCTTTTAATTCATGTAACATTAGGTTGTCAAAGGGATCCTCCATCAAGTCATCTTCTTCAAGGTCATCATCCTCGAAATCTACTTCAAAGACAACCCTCATGTCAAGTGATACAAGTCATCAAATTTGCATCCTTAAGTCGACTTCAATCAGTCTTCAAGTCAGCTCAAATCAAGACACAACACTTCACACTATCATGTCGACTCAATAACTATGGAAAAAAACTATATATACAGGGGTATAGCTTTCATTTCTACCACGGAAGTTTGGAAATATCTGAAGTTTCAGACCACAGATATAGTTCGGATCATGATCACAAGTTTGGTGTTGGAGGATAAGGTTTCAAACATATTACAAAAATTTGGTAACCATTTATGCTATGAATCAGGTAGCTTCCATGATATGGTGTTGCAGCAAAAAAGTGCCTCAGTTTCAACACAGATCTACCACAGAATTAGTGCTATGTTATGATATTCAATTCAATGAATATGCTCGATTATCTCAGTTATGGTTCTCAATGCTATGATGATGCTCAGTGATCTCAGTAATGATGCTCGGTGCTATGTTGTTATCTCAAACTCGATCAAGGTAATGAGGATGGAGTTTAGGTGAAAGAAAAGGATATATCAGTGTCATGGAGATATTGGTTCTAACACAGTGAAGGGATGACTTGATGTAGGAAGTCTATAGCCTAAGGTCTTGGTCATCTCATCTTAAATCTAATGAAGGAAGAATTTTGACTGGGTTTTCCCCAAAAGGTGGGGGTTTTCCCTAACATGTGCCTACATCTTGTGTCTTCTTCTATTTTTTCATTGGAATTACTCTTGATGATAAGAAAAGATAAATTGAAAGAAGAAATAATAATAACAAAACATCATAAGATAATTTCATGATAAGAGAAATTGTTTAACTCCCATCTCCTTAATTTCTCTAACACATAACAACCTCCATCTCAAGGTTGATTCAATGTCATATAAACCATATAAACTATTCATATAATCCGTACTCGTTAGTATATCAAAGAGCTAGAAGTTGATGCTTATTTTCCCCTAAGACCCTACAAACGCTAGTGGAGATCGTGTAGGCTCAAAGGGAGTTGTGAAATTTTGAGTTATATGGTTTAATTTGCACAAGAAGATTCTAGGTGGGCTTGATGTTAATAAGCCATCTGACAGCTTGTCAAACCCATGTGGATGCCCAAATGAAGCCCTTATGTTGCGTATAAATAGAAGGTGAGGTTGGAGGCTAAGATAACATCCAAGAGAAATAATTTAGGAGTAAAACACCTTATGATGTAAGCCACAACTTGAAGAAGAGAAGGTTCAAGCCTGAAATGACTATTTTGAGGTTAGATTAGGAGATATAACAAAGTCGAGGAGTAGCTGCGTAAATAATTTGGTAAGAGGGTTGTTTTGGTACCAAAAGGAGTGGCATATTTGTTGTTTAAGAGAGTCTCAGGCACTATAGTTATTACAGGGATAACGCATGTCTGTATTAGGTTTGTTGGAGGGGTCGTAAGGCCTAATTCCTACAACATAACTAAGGGAAAATCAATGTACGAGAGAAACTCTAGGGTGAAGCAAGCCACATTGATAGAAGGAATTGTTGGCAAGTGTTGAGAGGGTTGAAATGGACTATGGATAAGCCCAAACCAGATTTTAGAATACAACAGGGTACCAACACATTAGAAGGTATGTTTTTATGTTAAATTATTGGTCCTAGTTTGGACAGTTGGATCATTTCAGTACAACCTGCTGAAGCAAAGAAGGGAGGGATAATGTGTTGGTTAGAAGCCCTAACCAGTGTAATGATTGGTGATTGGATCAAATTCATATGAAACCTATGGAAGCTATGTGTTGGGTTTCTCTTGGGTGTTAAGAAACCCCAACTAGGAGCAGATCTCACAATGAAGTAAGGGGTGTCCTAGGATAGGGCTGTTAGAGAAGTATCTTGGTAGCCAAGAGGAGGATTTACTAAGTGTGAGGATGCCCTAGCCAGAGGTAGATGCTAAAACAAGTATTGGTCACTCGTTGTCTATTGGAGGGAAGTGTGAGAGTGGGCCAAGTGTGAACATGGATTGTGTATTTATGGTCTATTGGAGGATAGTGTGATAGTACCCATGTTGGGGCCCGGTGTGCATCATCTTCATGGACCTCGATGGTTGCTAGAGGAAAAGGGTCTGATCAACCAGGAGCAGTTTTGTGTAGCCCTAGAATGGTGTGTGGAGAAGGAATTCTACAAAAAATGATGGGAAGTTCTCCTAGCCCGTGTTCATTGTGGGATATAGACATAGAGGCATTTTTCTTGCTACATCCAGTGGCAGAGAAAGAAGCAGTGGAGATTGTAGAGATTTTCATGGAGGATGAAGCCTCTATTTGGTGGTTCAAACCCTTGGTCCATTCAAGGGTGAATACTTTTGCAGAATTTTCTCAAAGGTTGATCCAAATCTTTGATGGAGAGAGGACAAGGAAAGAGGAAGCCATTCCACCATGGGAGGAGAATTGCACCAACGTTGTCACAACTTTGAGAGGGAAGCCTTTTACATCTATGGAGGAGGCAACCATTGCGTTGGAGGAGACGAATAATTCCGCCATACAAGAATAAAACCCCAAGTTCCACCAAGGTATGAATGAATTTCCACTTTTCATTTCAGCAAATAAATTAAGGGAATGTGGAAACTCACATGTAGAGGTCCAAGAATCTACATACTTTGCTATTCTAGAGCACCTTGATTGCACTGCGCTGTCCAAAGGGTTCAAGGAGGAGATGAACCCTTATCCTCATACATCTTGGTTGAGTTGCATTCAGCCATTGAGGTTGGAGTGTGAACTTTTGGAGGATGGAACAAACCATGGTACCTTCATGATAAAAAAGGAAACATATTTTGAACCGGAGGTTGAAACAACTGCTACACCATTGGAGGAATTAGAAGCGTTATTAAACATGGGTGGAGAGGAGATATTACCTCCATCACATTTGGGTCCTTATGGATCCAACATAGTTATGGGTGTGAGATATTTTCTAAGAGGTCTCCAAGGAGCTGCATTCCAAACTCTCATGAAATGCAAAGAGAGAGATTTGGTTCGGGAGGATGGTAGCCCTCATGGGGGGAGTAACAAAGGAGGAAGAAGGAGAAAACATCCACAAGGAGCTGAGTGGGTGTGGATGAGAATCAAGGGGCTGATTTTCCACTTGCAAATATATGATACTGGGTAGCAAGAGGCTTGGCTACATTGGCACCGCTTGAAGGAGTTTGGCCATCACTTAGTGCATCCTATTTTCAGGAGGATGGGAATGAAGAAGAGGTGGCAGGATGGTTACATCATTGAGCAACAGGGAGTAGGGATACATGGAGCTTATATGGTATATATATCAGTCATGATACCTTCATCACATGAGTTACATGATGTGAACATAAGGAGGCAGCAAACCCTTGGATTGCTGAAACTATATTGGAGAGAGCACAAGCAGATTTGCTCTCATATGATGTACGGTGTTGTAGGAGTAGAGGAGGGCACTCTCATAGTTCAAATGGATTACTCCTTATCTTGGAATTATCGGGAGGCTTTTCCATCTTGGGAAAATCTTCACAATTGCAGTAGCATCACTAGAGGTGTTCTTGACAGGACCATGTGAAGGAACAAAGACTGTCATGGGCAAGAGCCTTTTTGCATGAGCTCACAACGCTAACACTGGAGAGCAGGATCATATACATGGATCCATATATCATATTACTTCCAGCCTATGGTAAGAGCATTGTGTTTACATTTTTTGATTTACATACTCTTATCATTATGTTGCAGTGCATGGCTCCTCAAAGGGGCAGATTTTTCATGTTGCCCCATGAGAAAAGTTGGGCCAAACCATATGATAGAGACAACCATAATTTATGTGGCCTTGGGAAAAGGTTTTCTCACTACATGTATGTTCAGCCAACTCATATACTTGACCATGTATTAAGGAACATTTTTTCATGCAAAATTATGAAGCGGCAGTTTGAAAAACTGCGTTGTTGCTGCTAGGGAGACTGTTGGTGCCATCAAGAATCATGTAAAACCATCAGTACTTCCTCTATTTTTATGATGAGCATGTTTCCATTTGTTAATATTGTCCATATTATTATTGGAAACATGATGGGTGAATTGACACATGATTTGAATATGTCTATGAGGGGAGATGCTTCCCACAATTTATGCATGGCATGTTCTAATGGGAACATGAGGAGAGACATGGTCACCACAACCACTTATTTGCTTCCTTTGGAGGTGGACCATGAGTCTGATGATGATATCCATCCATTTTATGTATATGGGCATGTATTTGATTTTGTATTGCTGATTCACTCATCTATTTACTATTCAGTAGTAGAGGTGATATTTTCTGTACAATGCTTGCCATGTTATTTTCTGCAGCTGCAGTGGATGAATTTGCGTTGTAGCCCTATGAGACATTGTTTGTACCTTGCTGCACATGGCATAACCCATATCAAAGATATCATTGGGATATTCTATGATGATCATGTCCTACTCATCATGGATGAAATGTCTTGTGTCAGCCGGATTATCATTGATGGAGAAGAGATCCTTGGAGGATTGCTCTTCATTTTTCCACTTGAGGGCAATATTTTTGCAGCCCATGATCAGCACACACTCTACACTTATGCTTGGTGCTATGTTGTTATCTCAAACTCGATCAAGGTAATGAGGATGGAGTTTAGGTGCAAGAAAAGGATATATCGAGTGTCATGGAGATCTTGGTTCTAACACAGTGAAGGGATGACTTGATGTAGAAAGTCTATAGCCTAAGGTCTTGGTCATCTCATCTTAAATCTAATGAAGGAAGAATTTTGACTGGGTTTTCCCCAAAAGGTGGGGGTTTTCCCTAACATGTGCCTACATCTTGTGTCTTCTTCTATTTGTTCATTGGAATTACTCTTGATGATAAGAAAAGATAAATTGAAAGAAGAAATAATAATAACAAAACATCATAAGATAATTTCATGATAAGAGAAATTGTTTAACTCCCATCTCCTTAATTTCTCTAACACATAACAACCTCCATCTCAAGGTTGATTCAATGTCATATAGACCGTATAAATTACTCATATAATTTGTACTCGTTAGTATATCAAAGAGATAGAAGTTGATGCTTATTTTCCCCTAAGACCCTACAAATGCTAGTGGAGATCGTGTAGGCTCAGAGGGAGTCGTGAAATTTTGAATTATATGGTTTAATTTGCACAAGAAGAGTCTAGGTGGGCTTGATGTTAATAAGCCATGTGACAACTTGTCAAACCCATGTGGATGCCCAAATGAAGCCCTTATGTTGCATATAAATAGAAGGTGAGGTTAGACGCTAAGATAACATCCAAGAGAAATAATTTGGAGTAGCTTTTACCTTCTAATGTAAGCTTCCGCTTGAAGAATTTAAGGTTTGGCTTTGGAAATGATTGTTTTGAGGTAAAATTAGGAGATATAACAAGGTCGAGGAGTAGATGCGTAAATAATTTGGTAAGAGGGTTGTTTTGGTACCAAAAGGAGTGGCATATTTGATGTTTAAGAGAGTCTCAGGCATTGTAGTTATTACAGGGATAATGCATGTCTGCATTAGGATTGTTGGAGGGGTCATAAGGCCTAATTCCCACAACATAACTAAGGGACAATAAGCATACGAGAGAAACTCTAGGGTGAAGGAAAGCCACATTTATAGAAGGAATTGTTGGCAAGTGTTGAGAGGGTTGAAATGGACTATGGATAAGCCCAAACCAGATTTTAGAATACAACAGGGTACCAACACATTAGAAGGTATGTTTTTATGTTAAATTATTGGTCCTAGTTTGGACAGTTGGATCATTTCAGTACAACCTGCTGAAGCAAAGAAGGGAGGGATAATGTGTTGGTTAGAAGCCCTAACCAGTGTAATGATTGGTGATTGGATCAAATTCATATGAAACCTATGGAAGCTATGTGTTGGGTTTCTCTTGGGTGTTAAGAAACCCCAACTAGGAGCAGATCTCACAATGAAGTAAGGGGTGTCCTAGGATAGGGCTGTTAGAGAAGTATCTTGGTAGCCAAGAGGAGGATTTACTAAGTGTGAGGATGCCCTAGCCAGAGGTAGATGCTAAAACAAGTATTGGTCACTCGTTGTCTATTGGAGGGAAGTGTGAGAGTGGGCCAAGTGTGAACATGGATTGTGTATTTATGGTCTATTGGAGGATAGTGTGATAGTACCCATGTTGGGGCCCGGTGTGCATCATCTTCATGGACCTCGATGGTTGCTAGAGGAAAAGGGTCTGATCAACCAGGAGCAGTTTTGTGTAGCCCTAGAATGGTGTGTGGAGAAGGAATTCTACAAAAAATGATGGGAAGTTCTCCTAGCCCGTGTTCATTGTGGGATATAGACATAGAGGCATTTTTCTTGCTACATCCAGTGGCAGAGAAAGAAGCAGTGGAGATTGTAGAGATTTTCATGGAGGATGAAGCCTCTATTTGGTGGTTCAAACCCTTGGTCCATTCAAGGGTGAATACTTTTGCAGAATTTTCTCAAAGGTTGATCCAAATCTTTGATGGAGAGAGGACAAGGAAAGAGGAAGCCATTCCACCATGGGAGGAGAATTGCACCAACGTTGTCACAACTTTGAGAGGGAAGCCTTTTACATCTATGGAGGAGGCAACCATTGCGTTGGAGGAGACGAATAATTCCGCCATACAAGAATAAAACCCCAAGTTCCACCAAGGTATGAATGAATTTCCACTTTTCATTTCAGCAAATAAATTAAGGGAATGTGGAAACTCACATGTAGAGGTCCAAGAATCTACATACTTTGCTATTCTAGAGCACCTTGATTGCACTGCGCTGTCCAAAGGGTTCAAGGAGGAGATGAACCCTTATCCTCATACATCTTGGTTGAGTTGCATTCAGCCATTGAGGTTGGAGTGTGAACTTTTGGAGGATGGAACAAACCATGGTACCTTCATGATAAAAAAGGAAACATATTTTGAACCGGAGGTTGAAACAACTGCTACACCATTGGAGGAATTAGAAGCGTTATTAAACATGGGTGGAGAGGAGATATTACCTCCATCACATTTGGGTCCTTATGGATCCAACATAGTTATGGGTGTGAGATATTTTCTAAGAGGTCTCCAAGGAGTTGCATTCCAAACTCTCATGAAATGCAAAGAGAGAGATTTGGTTCGGGAGGATGGTAGCCCTCATGGGGGGAGTACCAAAGGAGGAAGAAGGTGAAAACATCCACAAGGAGCTTAGTGGGTTTGGATGAGGAGCAAGGGGCTGATTTTCCACTTGCAAATATATGATACCGGGTAGCAAGAGGTTTGGCTACATTGGCTCCTCTTGAAGGAGTTTGGCCATCACTTAGTGCATCCTATTTTCAGGAGGATGGGAATGAAGAAGAGGTGGCAGGATGGTTACATCATTGAGCAGCAGGGAGTAGGGATACATGGAGCTTATATGGTATATATATCAGTCATGATACCTTCATCACATGAGTTACATGATGTGAACATGAGGAGGCAGCAAACCCTTGGATTGCTGAAACTATCTTGGAGAGAGCACAAGCAGATTTGCTCTCATATGATGTATGGTGTTGCAGGAGTAGTGGAGGGCACTCTCATAGTTCAAATGGATTACTCCTTATATTTGAATTATCGGGAGGAATTTCCATCTTGGGAAAAGCTTCACAATTGCAGTAGCATCACTAGAGGTGTTCTTGACAGGACCATGTGAAGGAACAAAGATTGTCATGGGCAAGAGCCTTTTTGCATGAGCTCACAATGCTAACACTGGGGAGCAGGATCATATACATGGATCCATCTATCATATTACTTCCAGCCTATGGTAAGAGAATTGTGTTTACATTTTTTTATTTACATACTCTTATCATTATGTTGCAGTGCATGGCTCCTCAAAGGGGCAGATTTTTCATGTTGCTCCATGAGCAAAGTTGGGCCAAACCATATAATAGAGACAACCATATTTTATGTGGCCTTGGGAAAAGGTTTTCTCACTACATGTATGTTCAGCCAACTCATATACTTGACCATGTATTAAGGAACATTTTGTCATGTAAAATTATGAAGCATCAGTTTGAAAAACTGCGTTGTTGCTGCTAGGGAGACTGTTGGTGCCATCAAGAATCATGTAAAACCATCAGTACTTCCTCTATTTTTATGATGAGCATGTTTCCATTTTTTAATATTTTCCATATTATTATTGGAAACATGATGGGTGAATTGACACATGAGTTGAATATGTCTATGAGGGGAGATGATTCCCACAATTTATGCATGGCATGTTCTAATGGGAACATGAGGAGAGACATGGTCACCACAACCACTTATTTTATTCCTTTGGAGGTGGACCATGAGTCTGATGATGATATCCATCCATTGTATGTATATGGGCATGTATTTGATTTTGTATTTTTGATTCACTCATCTATTTACTATTCAGTAGTAGAGGTGGTATTTTCTGTACAATGCTTGCCATGTTATTTTCTGCAGCTACAATGGATGAATTTGCGGTGTAGCCCTATGAGACATTGTTTGTACCTTGCTACACATGGCATAACCTATATCAAACATGTCATTGGGATATTCTATGATTATCATGTCCTACTCATCATGGATGAAATGTCTTGGGTCAGCCGGATTATCATTGATGGAGAAGAGATCCTTGGAGGATTGCTCTTCATTTTGCCACTTGAGGGAAATATTTTTGCAGCCCATGATCAACACACACTCTACACTTATCATAAGTGGAGAGAAGGACAGAATGGGGAAAGCTATGAGGCTTTCTATATTTAGATTTGCAGCCCACCTTCATTTCCGGAGCTCAAGGTGGAGGGAGATTTTTGTGATTTGTCATGTTGGGAGGCAACTTATGTTGTATGGATGATTGCTTGGGGATGGGAGATTCATATGGGGATGATGAGTCCCATTATATATCAGATCTCATGCCTCAAGGAGGCCCTTATACAACTCATTGTTTCCTTCATGGATATTTATTTCTACATGACAGCTATTTTGGGATGTTCACCAAAAGTTGGATTGCATATGTTGGAGGGACAACTTGGACACTTGATTGATGATATGGAATCCTTTTCTCATAGGATTTCATCATGCATGGATGCTACAGGGAGATTAAGGGAAAATTTATCAGTCTATCCTTGCACTTGCTTGAGGACAAGCAATCTTTGAGAGGGGAGGACTGTAATGTTCCAAATTTTTATGGAACATTAATTTTTTCCATTTTCACTTAGGAGATGAATAAAATGGGTAGGAGACCCATTAATTTTACCTATAGGGAATTGAAATCCTCTTATCATGAAGGGGGATCACTTATAGAGCTGGATTTCACACCTCCATGTGTGAAAAGGGGCTTTTGCAGGATGACTAGGTCAATTTTGACCAAGTCAAACAACGGAGTGGCATGAGTTGGAGAGCACATTGTGGGCCAGCGCAGTGGGATAAGGAGGGAAGCTTCTAGAGGAAGGAAACCATAATGAGTGGGGTTCCTTGAGAGGGAGCTCACATTTTTTAAAATGAGGGCAAGGTAGCAATTACAAATCATCTTGAGTATTATTCATCTTTGGTCCTTTGGACTTGCTGCATGCTCTTGCTGTTTAGCAAGAATTGCCGAGGGGAATTCCTGTTTAGGATCTCCTCTCCTTCTTGAGTAGCTCTTGGAGGATTGCACTCCATTCCCCATATTCAGACATTGAGGTCAAGCCTCATCCTTCAACATCAATGCAGTTTCAGTTGGAGATTGTGCAATGTTGTTGGGTGTTGCTAGGGAGGTTTTCCACAACACCATCCTTGGATAGTTTTTCGGAGGAGGGAGCTTCCATCTCTTTGGGAGATCAGAAAAGGAGGTTCATGAGCTTATTCCATCATATTTGGCACTAGGCCAACCACTTACCATCATATGCAGCACATTCCCTCTCTTAGACAACGTTATTCTTGGAGAGCATTTGCTGTGAGGGATTAGCAGACACATTGGAGGGAGAGATATTTGGTGAAGGGACTAGCCTTCACTTTAGATTTCCATTGGAGGAGGGTTCTTCATTTTATGCATCCATTTCATCCTTATCCATCTATTTCCAGTTCTTGAGTTGCTGCTGCTACCCAACAACTCTGGCATTTCTGCAGGAATGCCATTTTATATGTATTTCAGCCAATCCTTCTAAGGATTGTGTATTGTATATTTTCAGGGGTTGAGATCTTGCTCCCCCTTCTTATTTGAGCTTTCTATTGCCATATATACATGTTATTGACATTTTGTAGCAATTCTCCCTCAAGGATTGCGCAGTCATAGCCTAGGGCTTCATTCATGTAGCAGTGTTCTTCATTTTCTCATGTACATTTCTCTTGTGGATTATAGTGCCTTGTTCGAGTGATCATTTCCTCAAGGGTTTGTCTATATTATGCTGCTATGATATAATATGATGGATATTTGGATTCTCTGGCATTTTATGTGTTAATTGATTCATTGCTGCTCCATAGGAGGTGTTTTACATATTGCTGGAGCTCTAACTTTAGAATATCTTGAGATATTCTCATGGTTGTAGCAATTTCCTGGAAAAGGAACATTACATGCTAACTCTGATTTGTGCTCCAGTATTTGACATCTGTCACTCTGATTTATGTCTTACTGACATATGACTACATCAATCTAACTGATCCTTCCTACTACTATTGTATTGTGGGCTCCTTGTAGCCAAGTTCGATCCATGACACATGCCATCTCAATGGACCTTGCGCAAATTTCTTATCTTGGGATTATGTCTACACATCACCCCACCTTACACCTCGAGGTATGGCTTCTCCCTCTTCCCATCTGGCTCGAAATTTACCCCTCATGGAGGTCTTTGCTTGAGTGGATGCTTCCACTCGGTCTCCTCTCTGCTTCTCCAATTGTGGCAGCTACTCCACAACCTTCTAAGACTGCTTCTCATGAGGATGCATGTTGAGAGGTAATTTATGCTCCCTCTAAACCACCAAGTATCTAACTTATGCCTTTCTCCTCAAAGCTTTGCATGCATCTATTATCTCAAGTGCATATAGGTTCTTGACTCACGCACAGTGTAATTGTCCCGATGTTACAAAAATTTTCTAAAAAATAGTTGATTTTAAATCGATGATATCTCCATCATCTGAGCTCTGATTCGACTGATTTTTTTTTTCTTTTTCCATTTGGGTAGATTTTCGCAAGGAATCAAAATATTATATTTTTTTTTGAAAATTTTACACCAAAATATTTAGATATTCTCTGCAAACTTGTCACCCAAAAAATTCCTGCTCTGATACCATGTAGAAAATCTAACCAAAAAGATTCAGTCTGATCTTGTAATCTACTAAAACAAGATACTGAATCCTTCCTACAATTTTGTGGAAACAAAACACGATCGCACAATCACATATAAGTAAGAGAAATAAATTATCAATCGCACAACAACATGATGTATTTGGGGAAAGCAACTGCTCAAAACCCCTCTATCTCTATTGTGTATTAAGTTAAGGAATCATGAAACAATACAATGCTTAATCTCTAATGAGATTCTCCAGCACTCTGTCAATTGGCTCTCGTTGATCTAGGAAAACTCGGTCTAGTCCTTAGCCAATTCTCATCCGTACTTCAACCTACCTTGCTCATGCAATTCCTAGGGAATTAACTCCTTATTAATTAGGAAAATCAGTCTTCCTTGATTGTGCAATCCATCATGGCATCCCAATGACTTTATAATTGCACATGGGAAATTTTCTCTGAATACAACTGATAGTTATTTTCCCATTAACCTCTATCTCAACTAGTTATTCCTTGACACTGACATGCATGCGACTGTTAATAGTGAATTATCAGTTATCTGATTGATCACTCATTGTGAATTAAATCTAATTTAATTCACTAGACCTCTCACTAACTCATCACTCAGTTAGAACTAGTTAAATTGATTTTAACTCATTTAATTGAGTTGATTACACTTGCACCCCACTAATGCATCAACTTCAACTAGACCACAAAAATATTAGAATCCCTCTAGATGCTTCATCTTAGACCCTCAACTCTAATTTCTTGAGCTAACTTGGTCATCATGACTTAACTAACTGACACAAGTTGTTATGAGATGAAATTACAATTTATTGTCCAATTTATTTAAGGGAAAAATAAATTAGACGCCCCACATTCCTCACTCCTGATGCATCAAAATTCCTCACCAGTGTTGGTGCATTTTTTTTTGTCCTTTTTGGTTTCCAATCTCACTGTTTCTTGTTGCAAATATTAAGCACTTCATAATTTGATGCGGCCTTCACACAAAGACATAATTGAAATCACATGCCCAGATTCTCGTGAGAAACCTCTCTTAAGCTCAATCTGCCAGAAGAGAACCAACAATATGCCATCCTACTTCCTAGTGCAAACCGACCATTAAGGTATGCAACATTTTTCTGAACCATCACATGATGATCTTGCTCTTGGAGGATGATCATGACCTCCCTTTAGCAACCCTTACTCGGCCCTCGTACTCGACCTACTTTAGGACTACATCTCCCTTCACCCCCTTGATGTGCCAGATAGTGGGAATACATGTCAAACATGCTAAGATGTGCCAAGTGATAAGGAATGCAAAGATGTGAAAGGGTGTGTCAATGCATGTCAAGGACTGTCAAGATAACAAAAGGGAGAAAAAAGTTAAACTACAAGAAAATGAACACATAAGAGGGTTAATAAGTCATCAATTTACCTTTTCCAAGAGGGGCATGCTAGGCACACCAACACTAAGCGGAAATAGATGCCATGTGAAAAGTCTTAGTGCATTCTAAGTGCCAAGTATTCCTTTGTTGCTTCTCATATACTTTCCAACAATTGATCATCATAAACAAATTTAATATTAAACCATGCCAAATCATACCAAGGCATCTCAACGTATTCCATACATGCCAAGACTTTCCAATCGCCAATACATGCCAAGCGCCAATATGTGTCAGGGACTAGTGTTATGCATGTTATGAAGTGGGAGGGAATGTTGAAGAGTGCTAAGGTGTGCTAGAGAGTGATAATGCATGTTGATGAGTGTTAAGGAGTACTAGGAAAAAACATTAAGGGAGCACTAGGTAAAAATTCATGGAAGTTAATGAATATGAGGAACGTATGCCAGAGAATAGTGTTAATCAGTGTTAGTTGTCATGCCAAGGAGGGAGTGACAAGGTATGCTAAGCATTGGTAAGGCATGCTAGGGAATATCAAGGAATTTCAAGAACTCCCAAAGTGTGCTTGGGAGTTCCAAGGTGTGCTCATTATATCATGTGCCAATTAATAGTGCCAAGATATGCCAATACATGCTAGGTGCTAAGTATGTGGCACAGGGTGCCAGGGTATGTCAATATGTGTCAAGGCAACAAAAGGAAGAACCAATAAGAGGGTTAATAAGTCAATACTTTATCTTTTTGAAAAGGGGCATGCTAGGCACACTAATAATAGGTCCCAATACATGCCAAGTGGCATTGTGTGCCAAGTGCTAATGTATGTCAATGCATTCAACCAAGGTGTTCCAGGGCATGCTAGGGACTATATGCAACATGCCAACACATGCTAGGAGAGTTCCATGTTCTGCTAGCGCATGCGAACATGTGCGTGGGCGTCAGTGTCATCGCAATATGTTCTAGGTACAAAGATGTTCCAAGACATGTGGGGTGATAAGTAATGTTAGTGTGTGCCAAAGCATTAATTTAAGGTGTGCCCAGATTTTTGAGGAGTGTTAGGTCTTTCTCATTAATATAATTGTCAGAGCTTGATTATGTATTAAATATATATTTCCTACACACAATAGTGGAACTTTATCTGAAGGGAATTTGCTAGATAATAAACTTAATAGATATGAATCATGTGTTGACTCATAGGAAATATCTATTCGACTAGTCATTACTTTAGGGAAATGATACACATTAATTACTTCTTAAAAAATTGACTGACCCTAACCACTATGGCCTTGGACATATTATAAAAAAATACTCCACAATAATGGTATTAAATCATTATATTTTGACAAAAAATATATTAACAGGCACATAGCGTCATCAAAAACTCATTGGAATGATCAATGATGACAGACATTTTTTGACCGTCACCAAAAGTAACAAAAAGAGCATTGGTGAGGGTCATTAAAAGTTCGTCACTAGAAGTATCACCAAAGAGAGAATTAGTGATGAGCCTTTAACGACCCTCACCAAAAGTGTCATTGAAAATGTCTTTGGTGACGTACCATAAAGGACCATCACTATATACACTTACAATAACGGTTTTTTAATGATCAATGATGACAGACATTTTTTGACCGTCACCAAAAGTAACAAAAAGAGCATTGGTGAGGGTCATTAAAATTTCGTCACTAGAAGTGTCACCAAAGAGAGAATTAGTGATGGGCCTTTAACGACCCTCACCAAAAGTGTCATTGAAAATGTCTTTCGTGACGGACCATAAAGGACCATCACTATATACACTTACAATGATAGTTTTTTAAGGACCGTCACCATATGTGACAATGGTGATGGACCTTAAAGGTCCATCACAAGCATGACCCTCACCAATGTGCTTTTTTCTTGTAGTGAATCAAGCAACAAGACACAATTCTAAAGCAATTTCTTCATGCAAATGATTGATAATAGAAAGTAGATGCTACTAATGAGGATAAAAAGAGGCAAAAATGCCAAGAATGATAGGATACTTCCCAATAGAGTCGCCAGTTTGTTATATGGAATTGTGGTCTACGGATAAACCAAATTCCTTAACTGTGGTGTTTATCACTTAGAGCAATAAAGGAAAGAATAACTATTATTTTCTCTAAAACAAGCATATATACAGAATGGGAAAGGAGTCACTTGTGATTTATTCACTTCCACTTCTCCTTCTGTCATTGTTTCCATCAATCTCAATCCAAATCAAGTCACTAGATTGATTTATGCAAACACAAAAAGAGAACAGAAAACAAGATACAATATAAAAATATCTAGTTATCTTACTCAAATAAAACCCACTAGATTTGAAATACATACATCATTCAAGAATACATTGCACAAGAAATAGAGATATATGCATGGGAAAATGAACAACAATATTTATTAAAGAGTAGAAGGAGAATATTACAATCAATGGATCAATTTGTTGTCAACATGCTCCACCTTCATTCCAACCTCATCACATCCATTGGAACCAATATAAGGATTAACAAAATTATCAAGAATTATCCCATGAATTTGAATGGACTAGAGGAAAATTTTGATTTGAATATCATACCAATGGGATATTATTATATCCTAATTGGAATGTATTGGTTGAACAAGAATCATTTTAACCTTGATTATCATAATAAGGAATTTACATATTTGGATGAATAAATAAGGTGGAGCATTATGAAGGGAATTCCAAGGCCCATTTCTATAATGTATATTTCAATGTTATAGTTCAATATATGTTTAAGGAAATGATATCAACAATATGTAACTCATAGAGAGGATTCAAAAAATAACAAAGAGATACGTCTTGAACATTTTCTAGTGTTTTAAGAATTTGTGGATGTATTTGGATGAATACAAGGTTTTCCACCAAAGAGGGATATATATATATATATATACATACATATATATATATATATATATATATATATATATATATATATATATATATATTTTTGATGCCTAAAATTGATCTTGTATCAAAGGATTCACACAAAATAGGTACATTGGAACTAAAATATCTACAAAATTAGTATGATACTTATTGAATAAAGGATACATACACCCAAATATTTCACCTTTTGGAGCAAAATTAAATTTTGCTAAAAATAAGGATGGAACATTGAGATAACACAATAAATTTAGATAGTTGAACAGAGCCACGATAAAGAGAAAATATCCTCTACCTAAATTTGATGATCTCTTTGACCATACACGAGGATAAAATAGATTTTGAAAGAGAAACTTCATATGAGGATATCACCAGGTGAGTACTAAGGATGAAGATATAAAATGAAATGTTTTAGAAGAAGGTATGGATGTTATGAGCTCATAGTGGTGTCTTTTGGACTAACAAATGAAAAATCTATATTTATGTTCTTAATGAATGGTATATTTAGAAAATATTTGGATATGTTTTTTTATTGTATTCTAGGATGAAATACTTATTTATTGAAATAAAAAGGAAGAAAATGAATATCATCTAATATTAGTAATATAAGTACTGAGGGAGAATTATTATTTTGGGCACATAATTTAAGAAGAATGCATAATAGTGGATTTATAGGATATTGAAGCATTTAAGGGATACCTATCACCAAAGAATGTTATGATAGTGAAATATTTTATGAGATTAGATGGATCTTACAAGAGGTTTATAATAGAATTTTCAGGAATTGTTCATCCAATGTTTATTTCTTGACAAAATAAGGGAACTAAAAATGGGAACGGCTGGTAGAAGGCAAAGAGAGAATTTAGTTACTAAAGAAAATTCTTACAAGTGTACTAATATTAAATATTTTTTATCCAAATGAGGGTTTTGCAATGTGTACAAATGCCTACAAAGGACATGGAAGAGTACTTAAAATGGAGACGCCATTAATTATGAGTCAAGGTAATTGAAAGAGTATGAGATAAATAATACCAAACATGCTTTGGAACTTTCTACCATATATTTTTGCAATAAAAATGTAGAGATGTTATGTAATGGGAAAGAAATTTGAACAGAGGATATACCATAGTGGTATAAGATATTTCTTTACGAAACCAAATCTAAATTCTAGGAAAATAATATGGTTGAAATTTTTGAGTAAATATGACTTTGAAATCAAGAAAATCAAAGAGAAGGAGAACAAGGTTGTTGATTTACTCAAAATAAGAGAACATATCATGCATGTGACAATCATTAGTGTCTATACTTCATAATTAGAAATCAAAATTTTGAGGGGTGTTCTTATATATCAACATTATCTTGATGAAAAAGAAAATTTACAACAAGAGGACCATATAAATTTAAAGAATAAAAACTAAAAGCAATGACATAGTTATGTGTCAAAATAAAGTGTATGTTCCTAATTATTTGGAATTGGGGAAATTAATTATGAAAAAAAATGCAAATGTTCTATAGCAAGGAACCCTAGTTACTAGGAAATAATTTCACCAATAAGAAGTCAATATGTTTTTCCAAGAATGAATATGTTTTTCCAAGAATGAAAAAGGAGTATTTGATTATATTTCCAGGTGCATGGAATTTCAAAGAGTGAAATATAAGGATATGTACCCAACTATTTTGGTACAACCATTGAAAATCCAAGAGTGGAAATGGGTAATTGGAACCATTGATTTTATAACCCAATTACCTAAGATAACAAGGAAACATGAATTAACAATGGTGGTATAAGATAAATTGACAAAGCTAACTAATGTTGCATAAATGTACCTATTTCTAGACTAAATGGAGTACCAAAAGAAGTTCATTTAAGAAAAGATCCAATGTTTCCTTAAAACGTTTGGAGAGGATCATTTTAAGGATTTGGTACAATTCTGAATTTTAGTACATCATATCACCTAGAATCAAATGGAAAAATATAGAGAATTAACCAAGTAATTGAAGACATATTGATAACATATGTGTTTCATAAACCATCTAAGTGGGAATATTGTTTTCATTTCATTGATTTTACCTACAATAATATGTATCAAGATTCCCTGCAAATGAGTCCATTTGAAGCTTTATGTGGTAGAAAATGCAATATGATAGTGAATTGAGATAACCCAACTGACAAAGTAATAGTTGGGCCATATTATCTTAAGGAAATGGAGGAAAAAATGGTTCAACATGAGTATAATTTAAATGAAACTCAAGATAGAAAAATGAGTTACATAGGTAAGATAAGGAAAACCAAATAATTTATTGTGAGTGAAAAAAAAATTTATAAAGTGAACCCAAAGAAAATTTCATTGAAGTTGGGTATTTTTACTAAGCTAGTAGAAAATTTTGTGGTCCATTTGAGATATTGGATAGAATAGGACCAATCAAATACATGCTTTCATTTCCTGTTTCCATGAAAGTGTATACTTCATTTCATGTGTCTTTGTTGAAAAAATATATGCATGATCCTAACCATGTTATTGGTTGGACTTTGATTTATGTGGAGCTATAAGGAGGATATGAGTTATAACTGGTATGTATATTTTACATGAATGCTTATATATACACCTTTATGGTGTTGAGCACAAATAACAATGTTTAAATAAGGCGGGGAGGCATAACACCCCAAGTTTTAAAATCTAGTTTAATAATGTGCGTTTTTAGATGATGAGAGTTTTGAAAGCCTATTTATGTAATTGTTTCAAATATTCTTAATAAAATACATAATAAACTATAGACAAAAAAGGAAAAGAGTATGGAGAGCCTGATTTTACAAGACGTTGGGGGAGGGGGGGGGGAGATAGAGAGGATAATTTTTTTTATTAATATTTATTATTTCTACATTTGAAATTAGCTGAGAAAAAAATGGTTATGTTAGTTCCTTTTGAGGCCACGTGGTTCTTGGAAAACATTCTATTTAACATACCCTAGTTGTTGGGGAGTCAGTCCATAGTTACTCCATTCATTATTCTTGCTATCGGGAGGAGACATGAGAATGATAATTCTAATACAAATATCCATTGTTGGTATCTTTGTGTTAAACCTTATTATTATTTCAATATATGAAATATTCCTAAGTGTGAGTGCATTGGAATTTTTTATGAAGCTTTCCATGGTTTCTATATCTGAAAGTTATAGAATTGAGGTTTCTAACCAAAAGAAGCAGATCCATGGAGGGAAACATAATATCCCAATGGGCTACATTGTAGATAAAGATTTCAATTTCCTTGAATTGTGCAAGATGAAGGGGATAGAGAATTGGAATTTGAGATTTCTATTGGATTGATTGATTCAATTTAGTATCTATGATTATTTTGTATTTATGTGAGAAAGTAAACCTTGTGATAGATTTTCAGTGAGTGATAGAGTTAGCTTCAGCACCCATCCTTTCGGAATCATAACCTGATTTTGTTTGTGGCTTGTTGTAAAAAGTGAATGTGAAATTGATCCGAATGGAAAATGGCATCAACTCATGTTATTCATCTACCCATATTATCCATCTACCCATGGAATTTACCCATAGTATTGTAAATGGCATCGACTCATGGTATTCATCCACCCATGATATTTATTTTCCCATGGTATTATAAGTGACCCATGGTATGTATCCACCCATGGTATTCATCCACACATGGGATTTACCCATGGTATTGTAAGTGGTATCTACCCATGGTATTGGCCCATGGTATCCACCTATGGTATTGTATCTCAAAAAAGGCTATAAATAACAAGCCTCACTTTGTAAAAGGACAGATTGTCCGCCACAATGTAGCTTCTACAATTATTCTTTGTTTTAATAAAACAAGTTTCTTTGTGGTTTTATTTTCTTTGTGTTCTCTCTTCTTTTCTCGCATTCTAATTTTGCAGATCTTATCAAATCCATTTCAGATATTTAGATCTTGGGGGCCTCCCCCCAAGATCCGGATCAGTGGTATCAGATTCAGGTTACGCCTCCATGGGAATGAGGGTTTGAAACATATTTCAGTTTCAATGTTTTGCAGCAATCTTCAACAAAGTCCATGAATGTTTTTGGGCGGCGAGCTTTCAGATCAGATCTGAAACTTTTGGTGAAAAATTTGTGAAAAAAAAAAGACCAGATCTGGATTCCTTGCAAAAAAATACTCAAATTCAAAAAAAAAATCAGCCAAATTGGAGTTCAGATGAGGGAGATATCGCTGATTCAAAATCAACAATGTTGAAGCAATTTTTCTGATGACAATTCATGGACGACGGCTCTCCTGTCATTTTTCACAGTTTTTAATACACAATTTTAGAAAAATGGAGATAGATATGAGCTCCTCTTGAAAAATCACCCAAGTTCAAAAAAAAACTCGGTCCAATCGGAGTCCGGATGTGGGAGTTATCGTTGATTTAAAATCAACTATTTTTTTCAGAAATTTTGTGACGGCGTGATAGTTCCAGCGCAAATATGAGAGTCTAGAGTCTCCAGAGAGTGGTTTCAAATACATGAGATGATGCAGAATGATCATTCCATTTCCAAAAACAGGTTATAATAAATATTCTTAGTTATATTGATCGAGTTATGCTTATTTTAAATCTGGAGTAGCATTCGGAGCGGGTTCCCTTTGGAGACATGCCCTCCCACCCCGCTTTAGTAGGCACCTGCTTCACCTTCATCAGTTTCATCATAGCAACATTCAGCTTGGGTTATTTGGAGATGTGCCCTCCCACCCCAAGCTATGTAGGCACTTGCTACTTCATCAACAATCAACATCACAGTTATGGGTCAACCGCACAAAATCATTTTCATCAAAGTCCATTTGCTAGGCCGCACACTGTTAGTCACACAGTTGGTCACAAGCATTACAGGGTATCTCTATCCTCGGATATTCGTTCGTCATGGTTTGGTTCATCCACAAACCCACACTTCATCGAAGTCCATTTGCTAGGCCACACACTGTCAGTATCACAGTTGGTCACAAGCATTACAGGGTATCTCTATCCTCGGATCTTTGTTCATCACGGATATGGGTTAACTACACAAAACCCTTCTGTTCAGTGGCTCTTCATATTCAACAAAGGATTCTCAGGAGGGAAATTCACGCAATGGGGACCATTGCTTCTTAAGGAGGGAGGAATGATCCGAATGGAAAATGGCATCAACTCATGGTATTCATCTACCCATATTATCCATCCACCCATGGAATTTACCCATAGTATTGTAAATGGCATCAACCCATGGTATTCATCCGCCCATGATATTTATTCGCCCATGGTATTGTAAGTGACCCATGGTATGTATCCACCCATGGTATTCATCCACACATGGGATTTACCCATGGTATTGTAAGTGGTATCTACCCATGGTATTGGCCCATGGTATCCACCTATGGTATTGTATCTCAAAAAATGCTATAAATAACAAGCCTCACTTTGTAAAAGGACAGATTGGTCCGCCACAATGTAGCTTCTACAATTATTCTTTGTTTTAATAAAACAAGTTTCTTTGTGGTTTTATTTTCTTTGTGTTCTCTCTTTTTTTCTGGCCTTATAATTTGCAGATCTTGTCAGATCTATTTCAACTTTTTAGATCTTGGGGGCCTCCCCCCCAAGATCTGGATCAGTGGTATCAGATTCAGGTTACGCCTCCATGGGAATGAGAGTTTGAAACATATTTCAGTTTCAATGTTTTGCAGCAATCTTCAGCAAAATCCATGAATGTTTTTGGGCGGCGAGTTTTCAGATCAGATCTGAAACTTTTGGTAAAAAATTTGCAAAAAAAAAGACCAGATCTGGATTCCTTGCGAAAAAAATACTCAAATTCAAAAAAAAAATCGGTCAAATTGGAGTTTGGATGAGGGAGATATTGCTAATTCAAAATCAGCAATGTTGAAGCAATTTTTCTGACGACAATTCATGGACGGCGGCTCTCCTGTCATTTTTCGCCATTTTTAGTACAAAATTTCAAATAAATGGAGATAGATCTGAGCTCCTCTTGAAAAATCATCCAAGTTCAAAAAACAAATCGGTTGAATCGGAGTCCGGATGTGGGAGTTATCGTTGATTTAAAATCAACTATTTTTTCAGAAATTTTGTGACGGCGTGCCAGTTCCAGCGCAAATCTGAGAGTCTAGAGTCTCTAGATAGTGGTTTCAAACATATGAAATGATGCAGAATGATCATTCCATTTCTAAAAACAGGTTATGATAAATATTCTGAGTTATATTGACCGAGTTATGCTCATTTTAAATCTGGAGCAGCATTCGGAGCGGGTTCCCTTTGGAGACGTGCCCTCCCACCCCACTTTAGTAGGCACCTGCTTCACATTCATTAGTTTGATCATAGTAGCGTTCGGCTTGGGTTATTTGGAGACGTGCCCTCCCACCCCAAGCTATGTAGGCACCTGCTACTTCATCAACAATCAACATCACAATTATGGGTCAACTACACAAAATCATTTTCATCGAAGTCCATTTGCTAGGCCGCACACTGTTAGTCACACAGTTGGTCACAAGCATTACAGGGTATCTCTATCCTCGGATCTTCGTTTGTCATGATTTTGGTTCATCCACAAACCCACACTTCATCGAAGTCCATTTGCTAAGCTACACACTGTCAATATCACAGTTGGTCACAAGCATTACAGGGTATCTCTATCCTCGGATCTTCGTTCATCGCGGTTATGGGTTAACTACACAAAACCCTTCTCTTCAATGGCTCTTCATATTCAACAAAGGCTTCTCAAGAGGGAACTTCACGCAATGGGGACCATTGCTTCTTAAGGAGGGAGGAATGATCCGAATGGAAAATGGCATCAACTCATGGTATTCATCTACCCATGTTATCCATCCACCCATGGAATTTACCCATGGTATTTTAAATGGCATCGACCCATGGTATTCATCCACCCATGATATTTATTCACCCATGGTATTATAAGTGACCCATGGTATGTATCCACCCATGGTATTCATCCACACATGGGATTTACCCATGGTATTGTAAGTGGCATCTACCCATGGTATTGGCCCATGGTATCCACCTATGGTATTGTATCTCAAAAAAGGCTATAAATAACAAGCCTCACTTTGTAAAAGGAGAGATTGTCCACCACAATGTAGCTTCTACAGTTATTCTCTGTTTTAATAAAACAAGTTTCTTTGTGGTTTTATTTTCTTTGTGTTCTCTCTTTTTTTCTGGCATTATAATTTTGCAGATCTTGTGAGATCTATTTCAACTTTTTAGATCTTGGGGGCCTCCCCCCCAAGATCCGGATCAGTGGTATCAGATTCAGGTTACGCCTCCATGGGAATGAGGGTTTGAAACATATTTCAGCTTCAATGTTTTGCAGCAATCTTCAGCAAAATCCATGAATGTTTTTGGGCGGCGAGTTTTCAGATCAGATCTGAAAATTTTGGTAAAAAATTTGCAAAAACAAAGACCATATCTGGATTCCTTGCGAAAAAATACTCAAATTAAAAAAAAAAATCGGCCAAATTGGAGTTCGGATGAGGGAGATATTGCTAATTCAAAATCAGCAATGTTGAAGCAATTTTTCTGACAACAATTCATGGACGGCGGCTCTCCTGCCATTTTTCGCCATTTTTAGTACAAAATTTCAAATAAATGGAGATAGATCTGAGCTCCTCTTGAAAAATCACCCAAGTTCAAAAAAAAAATCGGTTGAATCGGAGTCCGGATGTGGGAGTTATCGTTGATTTAAAATCAACTATTTTTTCAGAAATTTTGTGACGGCGTGCCAGTTCCAGCGCAAATCTGAGAGTCTAGAGTCTCTAGATAGTGGTTTCAAACACATGAAATGATGCAGAATGATCATTCCATTTCTAAAAACAGGTTATGATAAATATTCTGAGTTATATTGACCGAGTTATGCTCATTTTAAATCTGGAGCAGCATTCGGAGCGGGTTCCCTTTGGAGACATGCCCTCTCACCCTGCTTTAGTAGGCACCTGCTTCACATTCATCAGTTTCATCATAGCAGCATTCGGCTTGGGTTATTTGGAGATGTGCCCTCCCACCCCAAGCTATGTAGGCACCTGCCACTTCATGAACAATCAGCATCACGGTTATGGGTCAATTGCACAAAATATTTTTTATCGAAGTCCATTTGCTAGGACACACACTGTTAGTCACACAGTTGGTCACAAGAATTACAGGGTGTCTCTATCCTTGGATCTTCATTTGTCATGGTTTTGGTTTATCCACAAACCCAGACTTCATCGAAGTCCATTTGCTAGGCCGCACACTGTCAATATCACAGTTGGTCACAAGCATTACAGGGTATCTCTATCCTCGGATCTTCGTTCATCACGGTTATGGGTTAACTACACAAAACCCTTCTGTTCAGTGGCTCTTCATATTCAAAAAAGGATTCTCAGGAGGGAACTTCACGCAATGGGGACCATTGCTTCTTAAGGAGGGAGGAATGATCCGAATGGAAAATGACATCAACTCATGGTATTCATCTACCCATATTATCCATCCACCCATGGAATTTACCCATGGTATTGTAAATGGCATCAACCCATGGTATTCATCCACCCATGATATTTATTCGCCCATGGTATTGTAAGTGACCCATGGTATGTATCCACCCATGGTATTCATCCACACATGGGATTTACCCATGGTATTGTAAGTGGTATCTACCCATGGTATTGGCCCATGGTATCCACCTATGGTATTGTATCTCAAAAAATGCTATAAATAACAAGCCTCACTTTGTAAAATGACAGATTGGTCCGCCACAATGTAGCTTCTACAATTATTCTTTGTTTTAATAAAACAAGTTTCTTTGTGTTCTCTCTTTTTTTCTGGCCTTATAATTTTGCAGATCTTGTCAGATCTATTTCAACTTTTTAGATCTTGGGGGCCTCCCCCCCAAGATCCGGATCAGAAATAGAGCCTATGATTAGGTGGAATGTCTAACCACTACAATCAGTCGTTGAATCCTCTTTAAGGTAAGTTATTTTGTGTTCTTTCTATTTAGGTTACTATTATGTTAATTAAAGGGTTATTTATCTTCGAATGTTATCTATGTGAATGTGATTGCATAGAAAAATTATTTAGCATTCATGTCATTAGCTTGAGTTATGGTTTTTCCTACATATTTTCTTGATTATTAAAATGGAGTTATATGTTCAAATTCCCCCAAAAAGCTGTATTTTGAGTGTACATGGGAATGGGGTTGTGTTACAGACAAAATTTTGACATGACCATTACCTTGTCGAAGCCAAACCAAAGGTTCTACTTTGATAATACTTTGAATAGATAGAGGTTACTTTTTGAAATGAATGTTCCTTTTTCTCATCTTGAAAGTACTTTTGAAAGCACTAGTATCCCTACTTTGAAACATTTTTTCAATGAATACTATTTTTATTGATTCATAGCTTAGGATGACATGTTTGTTGATATTTTTTCTTGCTAAGAAAAAAATTTAACCTCTTAGGGATTGATAATAGGTCCCTAGTCATTTTTAGAGAGGTAGTACTCCTCTTTTTAGCACACTAAAATTTCCAATAATATCAAAGAACTAATATACATTCAAATCATAAACCTATGAATGGGCTTGACATGGTAGCAAGAATATATATAAAAAACATAAATATAAAGATATTCAACTAATGATGTCCATTCCATTCATCATTCATGAGATAATGATCATTGAAGAAAGACAATAGATAAAGGAAAAAAGAATAATGGTTTAGATATTCAGAGAGATATAGAATAATTTCATTCATGGAAATCATAAAGGTAATAAGAAAATATTCATGAGATTCATACAACCTTAAAAAAATTCTTAGAATCACAATTAAATGGCTTTACCAAAATGGATTTCTCTGCAATAGTAAAAAATAAAGTCTTGGAAAAGTTAGGTACCTAAATAACAATGATTTACCATAGTTTTTCAACAATATTCATTCTCCTAATAATTTTAGTCATATCATAGGACCCGATTCATGTTAGTAGGTGTGCTACTTTTCTTATTTTACAGGTTGTTCTAGGTGTATTTTCCATATACTCGGGTTCTTTGATAGGCAAGGATCTTATGAATAAACGTGATAGATTAAGAAATTATTTAATATAATTTATTCTCCTTTATATTCATATACTTTTTCATTCCCTTTATGCTATAAATTGGGCTAGATATTCACTAATAGTTTGTTGTAGATTTGGGAGTCCATTTTCTCATATTTCTAAGAAATCCACTTTTTTTCACGTCTAATTAATGATATTTTATTTTTAAATTTTACTCTTTAAACCCTTAGCTTCTTATAACCTCGATCATAATGTGCATCCTACATGGTTTGTGCATGGTCATAAAAGATTACCATTTCTTCTACTATATCTTGAATCATTCTCTAGGTTTCAACCAAGTAGGCTATAACCAAATAAAGTTATGGATAACTATGAACTTCCATATTAGCTAACTCTTTTTTAGGTTGAGCCTCTTTAGAGATCTTAGTATTAGATTATTTAATAATGTGTGAGCTTTATAGGACCACATTGGGAGGTGGATCCTCTCCATATCCTCCACTAGAGTGCTTATCATTACTCAGTCCTCTAGCCACAATGGAGTCCTTGCTTCAATGACTTGACAAAAAATTTGGACAAGCTTGAGGTGTCAAAACTGGAGGGTGTTTGTATGCTTTCGGTCTCTTTATCTATTTTTCCCTCCCAAAGTAACAATAGTTTCTTCAATAATTTTTTCAACAAGTGTAGGTGTTTCTCATTCCTTTAGTGGGCCTATGTGACTTTCTATGCTTTCTTCAGTACTTTCCATAAGGAAATTTCCATATCTGACTATGGTGAGGTGCTTCGAAATATTCCCTCTAGATAGAATTATTGGATTTCCTATGCTTTAGTTAAATTAAAAAATTTCAATGACTTGGAAAATTCTACTAGGTGAGCCACATTTTTAATAGTTAGTTCTCCCTCAATAAAAGGGAGGAAATAAATCACTTTTTTTTATTTCTCCAAAATATAATAAG
This sequence comes from Pinus albicaulis, assembly GCA_034641835.2. Lineage (NCBI taxonomy): Eukaryota > Viridiplantae > Streptophyta > Pinopsida > Pinales > Pinaceae > Pinus > Pinus albicaulis. The sequence goes on from CM076569.1 coordinate 525,654,398, forward strand.
CCATGGGTGATATGGTCTAGATATTTCGACAATGAAGTAGTTGTCCAATACAAATTTAGGAAGAAACTAAGGCTTGCCTTGGAATCCATATATATGAACCAATGCGATTTTATATGCTTCTTCATGTATGCCTTTTCCCGTAGAGGAAGGCATGTGGTTCATTTTAAATTATGTTGGGTTGTTTCCCAATTATAAAATAACTAACTTCTAAATAACAAAAGAACCTTTTATTTGACAAGATGTCTAGATTCAAATAGTTCTTATAGGGTAAATCGTTCAAGGTATGACATGAGACTAGGGCCATGACCAAAGAAGTTATCATTAAAAAATTATGATTTTTGGATAAATTGGTGAGATAGAAGTAAAATTTAATAGAGATGAGGTATTCCCATCCAACAAAAACATATCTTTTAAAATAATAATGTAAAGCATAAAGAACAAAAATAGGCATATTTTCAATAGTTTTTTTATCCTGTCACTAAGGAAAAATGTGATGAAAAATATTTGAATGACTTGGAAAATATTGTAATATATAAGAAATAAATGTTAGAAGGCACTTGCACATAAGGCATGATGAAATCATTAATAATGTTCATTTTTCCAACCTGGGAGTTGAAGAAAGTATCGACCTCTCATTATATAAATAGATTCGTAGGGTTCAAAATCTGAAGGAGTCTCCTAAATGTTCTTGGGTTAGGGGGACCTTATTCTTCTTAGCTCCAAGCTTTATGGTTCTAGTTTTTGGGTCAAAATTACATGTACATAAATAAACAATTTCTTTGAAATAAAAGACACTAGGGACACACGTAGTGTTTTCCATTCCTATGATCCAAATTTTGTTATTTCTCTTCTTATCTTGTGACAAGTTCAAATACCACTAGTATCCATTTGGCTAGTGATTTTTTTTATCTACATGAGCAAGTGAATTGAATGTACCATTACAAATTAGCTCTCTCTTCTTTCTAGTAGCCATTTTTTTGTTGTACTTGGGGAAATATGACTTGATCAATACATATTTTTAGTGATTCTTTGTTGTTAACTCTTCATTCTTCAATTAAATTACTAATAATATAATAAGCTTCTCTTGTGCCATTCTATTGGTCGAGGAAATATATTAAGTAGAAGTTACTAACCATGATTATATTTTTATGAGGAGTGATAGGGACGAGATCTTGAAGTATTGCCATCATATTATCGTTTTTTTAGAGATAAATTCCCTTTATGGATGCTTTAAGTGACCTTGAAATGAACAAAAAGTTGAGTGAGAGAGTAAAGGTGGTTCAGTGATTTCTTGACATATGATATTCGCAATTAATGTTAAATAATGAAAAAGAGAGCCAATGAATATATTTTGTGGAGTCTCATGATGTGCCAAAGATGAGCATGTATGGAGGTATGATATGTAGAAGTGGGTGTGCGAAAGGGTCAAATGTGGAGAGTGAGTGTGCAAAACAAGGTGTGTAGATAGGAAAATTGCGGAGAATTAATGTGTAGAGAGGTATATCCACATAATTTATCTGTGCATTAAAAAATTGACTAAGTACTGTATATATAGGAAAGAGTGTAAATGAACTTAAGTAGATATTTTAATGGAATTCTCTTTTCCACATAGGGGTATAATTTTTTTTGGGTCAACAATGTTATAGCCTTCAAACTTTTGTTTTGTTCCTTTTATGTTCTACTTACACAACAATTAACATGAGATTTTTCAAAATTTAGTGGCTCATGTGTTTCTCACCTCACACATACATACATATTATGTAATATTCCTTAATACATACATAATACATACATACACATACATAATACCTTTATTTCTTGTATTTGTGGCCTTGTGTATTTATTTTTTCTATGAAAATTTTCTTAAGGAAGGTTCATTTAGGTTAAGGTATATATATATATAATTCCGATGAACTTTCACACATAGAAAACCCTCTCAATTTGATTGGATGTTGGGATAATCATATTTTTCTTTCTATTTCCAATAACAACAATATTTTACACTATGGAGAGGACCATTGTTAGCGAGATTTGGATAGTCAATTTGAAATTGTAGAGATGATCTTAATGGAAATTACTTATTAATATTTTTCTCAAATAAACATATATCATCAATAAAATTAAAAAACATGTCTTAAAAATTCATTAGAAAATCATTTTTCAAAATGTCAATAACGATTTGAACGATTGATTTTCCTTAGTGGAAAAAAACTTATATGTTCATGAAGAAAGCTCACATCAATCTTTATTGGAAAACATATCTTGGAAATTCATGACAAAACCATTTTTCAAAATATCAATAATAATTTGAAGCATGGAAGAAATGTCATATGTTCATGAAGAAATCTCACAAGTTCAAGTGATTCCTTTCTCAACTCTTCCCCATATGAAATAAATAATTATGGGTTGTTGATCTATGGAAGAAGACACAATCTTAACTATTTACGGCAAATTACCTTCAATTAAGTTTCCAACTTAATTTGCTACAATAAATTATGATTCATTGTGCTATATCCATGCACGTGATTACTTTTTTGGGTGATGCAACCTACTTACTCATAAATCAATTCCATTTGCATGATTCATCAAATATCATCGATCCACGTCGAGGATCTAATCCTAGTTTTTTCTCAATATATAATATCTTTTTCTCAAACTTTTTCCCAACTTCGGGACTCTTAACCATTGATCATGGTTAATGGACATGACTATAGCTATTCAGCATAACGCATTTCTCTCTCTACTCAATCATTTCCCAATGGCATGAGAGATCATGAACAAGTGATCTAAACTAATGGGTGTGATCTTAATTATTCAAAAACAAGTTCCTCACAAGAAAAGGTATGCATGTAAATACCATAATTAGCTCTATACCATTCACATGATATGAATTAGTGGATCTAGTTCTTGTTAGAATAACCAGGTAAGTACATTTTCTTCCATTTTTTGGATTTATAAAAATAATCAACATTATTCACAAATGCACTTTTTTACTTGGTACACTTTCAAATGTGTAATTGTCTGATTTGATTCAAATGAGTACAATCTCAACCATCTCAACCATTTATGGCAATACTGAACCGCTTAACTTTTTGCTCTTTAAACAATTATAAGAGATTATAAATTCTCAGTCTGCTGCAACCAGTATAGATCCATCTTAATCACATATCTAAAAAACAATGAGAAGGATCAAATCTCTCTAGGTACAAGAAATTTTAGAGTGCAAAACCCAAAGAAATAATTGCACCTCAAAATATTTAATCCCTCTCAATGTTTGATAGATCTTAAGCACAATGGAATGTTTGTTTATTAATATATTAGATCTTAACCATATTAAAATAATTTTTATTAACATATTTTTAAATACATCTCCATATGATTTAACTGCGCATATTAAAATATTTTATTTATGAATTATTATTATTATTACTACTACTGTCATTATTATTATTATTATTTTAAAAGCCATATATTAATTTTATATTAAGAATTTGAATGGATTACACATCACTTTTATTATTCTTATTAGGAATTAATTGATTTCTTTTAATTATTTTTTTATTATTATTATGGATTGAAATATTTTATTAGAGTCAATATTTTTTTTCTAAACTTTATTTTTATATATAAAATTAATATTAAAATAAGTTTGTTAACATTGATATTCAAATAATTTATTTAATTATGTTAATATTTTTTAAATACAATATTTATGCTTTTTTAACACTATAAGAATATAAATTTTTTCCACTTTCAATTGCTTTAATTTTTTTTAATTTATATAAAATTATGTTAATTTATATAAATGTTTTTTAATGACTTGAGAAAATGAAATATTTTCACATCTTAATATTTAACTGTACTATATACTCAAAATAAAATAATTAATATTTTATAATGCTTTTAATTAAAAATAAAAAACAAATATATTATTTTTTATTATAACTAACCTCACATTTTTATTTAAAAAATATTTTATTTTTATTTTGAAAAAAAAAAAAAAATGAAACACAAAAGAAACTACACCTCTAACCACTACATACTTTTTAAATCAATATCTCATATAAAATATTATAATCCATCATCTAAATGCCGAAAAACAATTAGTGTCCGAATGTGAAAAAAGTCAAATGGCATCCCACGAAAATGTTGCATGATCGGAAATAACAATCAATAAAAAAAACACACGGAAAATACAACGGCAATAACGAGACGCACATTGCAATATTTTCTTTTTGCTGGGTATTGCAGCTGTCTCGCGTTATTCTTTCATTTACATCTATGATGAAATTTTATTAATTCAAACAATTTTATCCAAAGTTAAAATTTTGAATGAACTCTTCTCAAAACACAAAATCAAAGAAATAGTCAATTACAATTCCTTTTTTTTAATCTACATATGGAAAAAAATCTCTCTTATCTATAGTGGGAAAATAATTAATTAGGTGAAGTTACCTTGTGGATAATAAATGTTATATTAAAATTTACCAAGAATATATTATATTTTAATAAATTTATAAGTACCATATTTATGTACCGAGGATTATAATTCAAAATTTATTAGAATTATAAGTTTATTTTATTAACAAAATTAATAATTTAATAGTTGTTTTTATATTAAATAAAAAATTTGGCTTAAATTTTATATAAAAATTAATTTAAAATAATTAAATTAATTTAAAATAATTGACAAAGTTTAAAGATGATGATGATTTGTTGATGAAAAGTCAAATTTAGATGCGAATTAATTTAAAAACATTGATAAAGTTTATGGTGATGAATATTAACGTTTAGTGAAATTAATTTGGTTATATATATATATATATATATATATATATATATATATATATATAAGGATTAAAATAACATTCGTAAATCTTTATAACTCGGATGATTAGAATGCTAAAAAGGTTTATTTTATATATTTTAAAATTGAAATTTAAACTCAAAATTCCCTGATGGGCTGTCAGGTTATGAAAACCACCTGTTATGTGACGGATGATAACTGGCTCATGGATAAAGCGGGGAGGGAAAGCCTTCAGCACCCCACTCCCCCACCATGCGATAGTTAATGTATCTAGGTTCATATGTTTGAAAATCACTCCCTCATTTGTGTGCAATGGGTTTACTCTTATTTGGGTTTCAATGGCGTCGTCGCTCCTTTGGTTAAATTGCATGGTTTGTGAAATTTTCTGGTTGTTCTCTAACTCACCGAGGGACGCACATTCTGTTGTTCTCCTATCTCTCTTGGTCATTGGGCTAGGGTTGGTGGTCTTTTTCCTTTTTCTCCTCCCATGGGCCTAATTTGGTAATCTCTATTTCCTTCCTGCAAATTACGAAACTTTCCCTCTCCTTCCTAAGTCGTAGGGCGTGTCATCCACGGTTTGGTTAGTTCTGGGTTTTGGTCACTTTCCATTCTCTTGGTTTCTCAGCTTGGTATTTCAGTTGGTGCCTCTTGGGTCGTTTATGTTTGGTGTTCACCGCTTGTTTAATTGGCTTCAGGTCTTCTCATGTTGTTGTTTCCTTTTGGGTGGAGGATTTGGCTTAGGGGTGGTGTTGGTATTTAGGAATTTTCATCCATTGGTTCTTCCCATTCAAGGCCACCTGTTCCAGACCTTCTTTTGGCATTTCCTTGCAACTTTAACGTCAATATGGATTTTGGGAGCCCACTCCTCTAATCACTCTCTTGTGTTCTTTTCTTTTAGCCTTCTGGCTTTCTCTATCGTTGATTTACCTACTTGTTCTGGTATGGTCTGGTTCTTGTCTTGTGATGAATTTCCCATTGGGTGAATTGTTGCATTGGATTCTCTGTCTTTCTTAGTCTACGATGAGGTCTTCTTGGCCTCTATTGCAAGGTGGTTGTTTGTTTGGGCTCTCAATTTTTGTCTGTGTGTTGTTGGGTTCATTCTCATGGCCATTGGTTCCGTTTTGGTATTGCCTCTAGGGTCTCATCTTCGTTCTAGAATTCAACATGAATCCTAGCATGCACTCCTTATGTGCCCTGACCTAGGAAAAGGTGGAAGGGTCATCTGCTCCTGAAGGTGCTTGGGGTGGCACAATGAATGTGGGAGGTGGAAGCTCCACGCAGGGCATTGCTTCAATGTGTGGCGTTGGGCATGGGGGTCGCGGAATCCGTGGGTGGCACATTTCTTCAGCCAAATCCATGATGGGAAAAAGAAATAGTATTTTAATTCAGAGTGGTCATGGTTCTGGTAGAGGTATTAGAGGACTGGGTCGTGGTGTTGGTAGAGGTGGTAGAGGACAGGGTCGTGGTGCTTGCAGAGGTGGTAGAGGACTGGGTTGTGGTTTTGTTATGGCTTCTCACGGACTACACAATAGTCAAGGTGGTGCAGGGTCAACAATTTGTGCTCCTTCCATGCATCCTAGGATTTCCACGATGATTTAGGACCAGGTTAAATCCATTAGTGCTCGGTTAGAAGCACTCGAGAGAGTCCGAAGGGAGGAGCATGAGGTTTTCATGGACAAACTTGAACAACTCAAATACTTCTAGTGCCATGTTCGTGAAAGAGTGGTGGTTGTCTGGCATGCAAAAAATTTGTTAACAGAGAAATTTGAAAAGCTGGAAGCTTGGCTTGCTCACTTTCAGCATCATGTTAATTTCTTGAATTGCCCTCCTTTTCCTCTAGGTATAGGGCCATATAATCCTTCTTCAATTACATGATTATGATCACTGATGTCATTCTTGTTCTTATGTTTTTCTGGTATGTTAGGCCTCTAAGGCTATGGACCTCTTAGCTAGGCATTTTAGTTTTTGTATGATGTATGATTATTGCATTAGTCAATGAACCTGGTCGAGGTGAGACCACATGAATTTTGTTATGTCTGTATATGATTTTTGTTTAATAGAATTTTTTCAACTTACACAAAAAATGAAATTTAAAACAAATTTATATAATATATTTAAGTAAAAAAAAAAATCATTTTCATCCTTTTAATATAACAGAAATGAAAAATTATTTAATCCCATGATATTTTAGGAAATAACAAAAACATATTTTTATTTTAACAATAATTTTTTAATATTATTTATATATTATTTTAAAAAATCATTCGATATCGCCAAATAAAAAAATCAATAAATATGGAAATGGGTCACAAGTAAGACCGGGTTGTAGGTTATGATGGGTTGCGATAGAATTATTTTTAGGAAGAATTGATTTATTGTTTTTAAATGATTCAGAAAGTTATATTTAATTCAATATCAAATCCAATGATGTGGTCACAAGGTTGGAAAATAATTCTTGATATAAATTTGATAGGTGAATGGAAAAGTGATTGGAATAACTATATAAGAACTCTTTAAATAGAACAAAATAGAATCTGGACCAATTTTGGATGAACTTATTTGGGGGATGAATATGGTTGGAGGTAGTTATCTAGCAAAATTGGGTTATAAGGCCCTATTTGATGTAGGGATAAATTATGAATCTTGGTGGTGGAAGAAAATTTGGGAAGTCAATGGTCCCTACAAAACCATTTTATTTATGTGTTTGTCTCCTAATAATAAGCTGTTGACCTACACGAGTTTAAGGAAAAGAAGAAAGTGGGATCCTAGTATTTATTGTCTTTGTAGGAGTTGTAGAAATTATATACAATATGCATGTATATATCCAGACTCTCCTGATCTAACAATATTTATCTTCTTGCTAAATACATAATCCTTCCACTATAATTCTTGCGGAAATTTAATCAACAATTACAAACCACATGAAGCAATAAAAACACACATAACACAATTGTTTAATGGGAAAGCTTAAAGCTGAAAACCCCCAACTATATGTATATTATATATGTCATAGAGATCATGTAACAATCATTGTAAAAAGCTCCTCACAAGCTCTCAGTACAATCTCCAATTGCTACACACTAATCAAGCTAGATCTAGCAAAACACATGCTCCAATCTCTACCACTTGATAGCCTGCCTCTACTGCGCAATCCCTGCTGAAGAATGCCTCTTGATGAGTTCGAATTACCCTAGCCTTGCTCACGCAGTCTTTATAGGCATCTCTACTGAGTGTTGGATGCAAACCATGCATCACCTATAGTCACAACTGATAGTCATACTTGCCCTTTCACCTATCTCTGCACTGGTCTCCATTGAAACTGTCCATGCACTGAAGTTAACTAATGTATTCTTTAGTTGATTAATGAGTTTATAATTAGTGAATTAATTAATAATTAATTCACACCACTCTCACTAATTGTATCAATCAGTTAAACTAGATAAAAATACCTCAACTATGTTTAGATTAGTTAAACTGAACACAACTCCATTAACTTCCTCAATCAACTCCACCAAACTCTGTCACATGAGTTCTAACTGAATTATCCATGCAATAGCTCCACTTAACCCTCAGGAATAGCGTAATTCCTTCTGTCAACTCCTGTGCCACATCTGTGCACTTAACTGAAGTGCTCCAAGAGAATAAGATAATGTTTATAGTCCAAATATTATTAAGAGCTAATAATATTCGACATATCTATTTTTAGACCGGCAATCTAAAAATAGATTCCGCCCAATATGTCTAAAAATAGAAGTCCATATATTTTTCCAACTTGACCAACCATCCACAAATAGCATCCTGCAACTCATAGAATATGATCGACATGTCTAAAAATAGACATAGTCTAAAAATAGACTTTGCGACAAAAATCACCTCTGTGGCCCCCACCTAGTTTTGGTGATCACTTTCCAACTAGCATCAGGAATGATTTTTCAGGATGCCTCCTTCACTGTTTCTTGTTGCAATCTTCAACACTCCCTCTCAACAAGAAATGACTGTCTTTGCATGTGAAATGCAACTCCATGCATTCGCCCTGCAACCTTCACAAGCACCATGCAACTCCATGCATCTGCTCTGCAACTCCTCTGAAACTGAATAGTCTCCAAACAACTCAATCAATATGATGCATCTATCATCAAAGTCTTTCAATTTTGCTGGTACCAACTGCACATGTCATCAAGAACCACTGTGCTGTTGAACTCTTGCACCCATGCACTCTTGCACTTGCTGTCAACTCTGATCCGCGCTCCAGTTTCTGACACTGTCACTTTGATCTGCCTACATCAATCCAACTGATCATGCTACTGCTGCTCTATGGGCTCCTCATAGCCAAGTTCAATTCATGATATCCACACCATCTCAATGAATCTTGCCCAGAAATCTCCTCTTGGGATTACTCATGCATGTTGCCCCACCTCTCACTTGGTGGTATAGCTGCATGCACTCCCTCTGCCCATCTGGCATGAAATTTCTCTGCATGAGTGGTTTCACCCACTCCATGATCCTCATCTTGTGGTTGCTCCACATCTCGAGGTTCACTCTTACCTGCATGCAAATCCTGCTCCCTCTCAAGCTTCAATTTCATGGCTTTCTCACACTTCCCAATAGTAGGAAGCTCCACAGAAATCCCATCTACTTCAAATCTATAAAGATTCTTCTGCATCTCCAGTTGTGGCTACTCCACAACCTTTTGAGACTGCTTCCCACGCTGCATGTTGAGAGGCTCCCTCTCAACCACCAAGTCACTAACCTCTACTTTGCTCCTCAAAGCTTTGCATGCATCTTGTACCTCAGTACATGTAGATTCTTGGCTCGCGCACATTGCAATTGTCCTGCCGTCGCAAAATTTTCTAACAAAAGAGCTGATTTTAAATCGATGATATCTCCCTCATCTAAGCTCCGATTCAACCGATTTTTTTTTCAATTTGGGTTTTTTTTCGCAAGGAATCCAAATATTCTATTTTTTCTGAAAAAATTTCACCAGAAATTTCATATATTCTGTGAAAAATCGCGCACCCAAAAATTCCCGCTCTCATTCCATGTAGAAAATCTATAACACAGCTTCGATACCATGTAGAAATTATATACAATATGCATGTATATATCTGGAATCTCCTGATATAACAATATTTATATTCTTGCTAAATACAGAATCCTTCCACTATAATTCTTGCAGAAATTTAATCAACAATTGCAAACCACATGAAGCAATAAAAACACACATAACACAGTTGTTTAACGGGAAAGCTTAAAGATGAAAACCCCCAAATATCTGTATATTATATATGTCATAGAGATCATGTAACAATCATTGTACAAAGCTCCTCACAAGCTCTCAGTACAATCTCCAATTGCTACACACTAATCAAGCTAGATCTAGCAAAACACATGCTCCAATCTCTGCCACTTGATAGCCTACCTCTATTGTGCAATCCCTGCTGAATAATGCCTCTTGATGAGTTTGAATTACCCTATCCTTGCTCACGCAGTCTTTATAGGCATCTCTACTGAGTGTTGGATGCAAACCATGCATCACTTATAGTCACAACTGATAGTCATACTTGCCCTTTCACCTATCTCTGCACTGGTCTCCACTGAAACTGTCCATGCATTGAAGTTAACTGATGTATTCTTTAGTTGATTAATGAGTTTATAATTAGTGAATTAATTAATAGTTAATTCACACCACTCTCACTAATTGTATCAATCAGTTAAACTAGATACAAATAGCTCAACTATGTTTAGATTAGTTAAACTGAACACAAATCCATTAACTTCCTCAATCAACTCCACCAAACTCTGTCACATGAGTTCTAACTAAAGTATCCATGCAATAGCTCCACTTAACCCTCAAGAATAGCACAATTCCTTCTGTCAGCTCCTGTGTCACATCTGTGCACTTAACTGAAGTGCTCGAGTAGAATAAGACAATGTTTATATTCCAAATATTATTAAGAGCTAATAATATTCGACATATCTATTTTTAGACTGGAAATCTAAAAATAGATTCCGCCCAATATGTCTAAAAATAGAAATCCATCTATTTTTCCAACTTGACCAACCATCCACAAATAGGATCCTGCAACTCATAGAATATGATCGACATGTCTAAAAATAGACAGAGTCTAAAAATAGACTTTGCGACAAAAATCACCTGTGTGGCCCCCACCTAGTTTTGGTGATCACTTTCTAACTAGGATTAGGAATGATGTTTTAGGATGACTCCTTCACTGTTTCTTATTGCAATCTTCAACAGGAGTAACGATAAAATTACAATGTACGTTTTTCTATTTCATACTTATTCTCAAAAGAATTTGAGGGACATTCAAGGTGACTTTGGCCTCACAAACGTATGTAATGGAGATACAATAAAGGGTTGCTTCTATGAATGTTTCTTAAAAATAGATTTGAATCCTTTTAAGGAACTACCCTTCCTGGACCTTTAGGAGTCTATTTGGCGCACATTGAAGTCTTATTAGAAGAAATATTTCTTCCATATTTTAAAACCTAATATCAAGTCTTAGCTTTACTCTCATATTATATGATTATTACTATTCAAATTCCTCTAAGGCTCATGGATGATATTAAGGTGGAGCAGTTTAGACCATGATGATTTTTTTATGGTTCATGCTAGGATAATTTTTATGGATTTGGTTTTGTTTTAAATTTCTCTCTCGAGAGTCATATGGATATATATTTCTTCTTCCAAATATGATTAAGGTGTGTATTAACAATTTAATTTCTAGAATGTGAGTACACACACACACACATATAGTGTGTGTGTGTGTGTGTTTGTGTGGGTGTTGTATAAAATCAACATAAGTCCATCTTAATTTTGAATATACCAAGATCTAATACTAATTAAATATTTCGACATGCAAACCATTAATAAAATTTTTCATTCAAAAAATGGTTTGGAGTTTGTGATATTTGATCCCTCTAGGTGTTTGGTGGTGTGTGGTGCTTGGTAGATCTAGAATTGAGATAAATCCTTTTAAATTATACATTTTTTAATATGAATTGTAATAATTATTTATTTATTTTGATGTGTATTACTATAGTTAAATTATGATATCACTTTAATTTGAAAGAAAATTAATGATTTATATTTAAAAAATTAATTAAAATTATATTTGATATCATTTTTTGGAATTCAACTGTGTTAAGTAAGCCATTCATCTATGACCATTTTCATCATAGGTAGTCATAACTCACTAATTTCTCATGATTTTTTAATAGTACACTTAACACTCATTGCCTCGGGTGATGATCACAGGGGTGAAGAAGTGAGATTGAAACTAGTGAAATGAATCACACAACATCAATCATCACATTCGAGGCTTAGACCCGGTAACTAGGACTTCCCAAGAGGTCACCCATCTCAGAATGCCTCTGGATCAAGAGCGCTTAACTATGCAGTTTTACCCACAATTAATCCCACTTAGCTTGCTACCCCATTTGTAAAACCTTAGAAATTATTGTGCCTCATGAACCTTTCAAGTAGAGCTCCCTTCAGTCTTTGTGTTGAAGTATTGAGGGGTTTTCCGTAGTGCATTATATTAGATATCATTTTATAGAATTCAACAGCGTTAATTAAGTCATTCATCTATGACCATTTCCATGAGAGGTAGTCTTAACTGACTAATTTCTCGTGATTTTTGAATAATCCACTTAGCACTCATTGCATCAGGTGATTCTCATAGGGTTGAAGAAGTGGGATTGAAACTAGTGAAATGAATCACATAGCATTAACCATTACTTCTAGGGCTTGTACCCGGTAACCAGGACTTCCGAGGAGGTCACCCATCCCAGATCACCTCTAGCTCAATCATGCTTAACAGTGGATTTTTCCCCACAATAAATTTGACTTAGCTTGCTACCCCATTTGCAAAACCTTAGCAAGTATTCTGCCTCAATGAAGCATTCAAGAAGTGCTACCTTCACTCTTTGTGTTTAATTATTGAGGGGTTTTCCACAGTGCATTATATTAGATATCATTTTTTGGAATTCAACTATGTTAAGTAAGTCATTCATCTATGACCATTTCCATGAGAGATAGTCATAACTAATTAATTTCTCATGATTTTTGAATAGTCTAATTAGCACTCATTGCATCAGGTGATGCTCATAGGGGTGAATAAGTGGGATTGAAACTAGTGAAATGAATCACATAGTGTCAATCATAACTTTTGGGGCTTTCACTCGGTAACTAGGACATCTAAGGAGGTCACCCATCCCAGATCACCTATGGCTGAAGTGCACGTAACTCTGGAGTTCTCCCAAAAATCAATCTGACTTAGATTGCTACCACATTTTCAAAACTTTAGCTAGTATTGTGCCTCATGAACCATTCAAGTAAATATACCTTCACTCTTTTGTTTAAGTATTGAGGGGTTTTCCACAGTGCATTATATTAGATATCATTTTTTGGAATTCAATGACATTAATTAAGTCATTTATCTATGACCATTTCCATGAGAGGTAGTCGTAACTGACTAATTTCTCATGATTTTTGAATATTCCACTTAGCACTCATCGCATCAGGTGATGCTCACACAGGTGAAGAAGTGGGATTGAAACTAGTGAAATGAATCACATAGCGTCAATCATCACTTCCAAGGCTTGCACCCGGTAACCAAGATTTCCTAGGAGGTCACCAATCCCAGATCACGTATTGCTCAAGCGCGCTTAACTATGGAGTTTTCCCCATAATCAATCCCACTTACCTTGATACCCCATTCGCAAAACCTTAGCAAGTATTGTGCCTGATGAACCATTCAAGTAGAGATCCTTTCACTACTTGTGTTTAATTATTAAGAGGTTTTTTGTAGTGCATTGTATTATATATAATTTTTTGGAATTGAACTGCATTAAGTAAGTCATTCATTTATGACCATTTCCATGAGAGCTAGTCATTTTTTATAATTCAACTGCATTAAGTTAGTCATTCATCTATGACCATTTCCATGAGAGGTAGTCATAACTCACTAATTTCTCATTATTTTTTGAATAGTCCACTCAGCACTTATTGCATTAGGTGATGCTCACACGGGTGAAGAAGTGGGATTGAAACTAGTGAAATGAATCACATAGCTTCAATCATCATTTCCAGGGCTTGCACCTGCTAACGAGGACTTCCCAAGAGGTCACCCATCCCAAATTTCCTCTAGCTCAAGAGCTCTTAACTGTGGAGTCTTCCCCATAATAAATCCCAATAATATTGCTACCCCATCTTCAAAATATTAGGATGAAAACCCGAAGTTGGGAAACACTTTTTGGCGGACGGCTAGAATTTGGGTGAAAATTTTAATTTCTCGTCCGAGAAAATAGTCAACTCAATTTCTCGACCGAGATTTTTTAAAAATCACATCTGAGAGGTTTTTAATGTTTCGTCCGAGAGTTTGGTTGGGATTGACCAGAGTTAAAATACTCTCAAAGGAGAGTCAAGTATTTTCTCGTCCAAGAGTTTTATTAACATAAACTCTCGGGTAAAATCTCGTCTTATATTTTATAAAACTCTCGTCGTAGAATTTATAAAAATCTCATCCTAGAATTTATATACCTCTCATCCTAGAGTTATAAAAATCTCGTCCCAGAGTTATAAATCTCTCATCCTAGAGATGTTGTTAGATGGACAACAACATGGTGGGATTGGACAAGGATATGGGCCGATTAAGGAATCCACAAAGGCAGTAGTCAAACCCTAGCCACAAATCTCTTACATCACTATAGCTCATGGTAAAAAAACCCCAGCAACAAATAAAAATTTTAAATTTGTATAGCTCATGGCAGTTAATTGTTAGACGTTTTCAATTGTTCTCTATTTTGTTATGTGGCATTCAGTGAATTTATACTCTAAGATATCTGTTGGTGGATGTGATCAATTTTTCTACTCTGTGATCGATGGATCGTATACCCTTTCTAGAGAACCAAAAATGTTGTCAGGTATAATTGGTAGATGTTTTTAATTGTAGATAGGTGTATTTAATGCAAGGATATTAATGTTATGGTTAATGGTTGAGGCCAAATACTTTCAACACATTTGACATGTTTCTATGATTTAAACATAGAAATATTTGAAATTTCACATTAAATTCATTCTTATTCCTTTAGTGATTTTAAACCATATGTTACAATAACAACAAAATATGTTTCAAATATAAAATAATTAGGGGATAAATTGGTGTAATAATACACCATTAACCTTAATCTTCCCCTAATTTATTCTAAATCTGAATTTTCTCCCCAATTTTCCTCTTGATTATTTTCTTGCAAGACATGGTGGTATTGAATTTTGGTGAATATATGCCTTATTGTTGTCTACGTACATTTGGAATTGATGCTAGAAAGTTTCCTATGGGTAATGTTTGTTTAATCATATGAATGATAATGATCTTAGAGTCATTAATCATAATTATTGAATTAATTCTTATTCCTTTAGTGATTTTAAACCCTTTTCAAAGTGCATATGCCTCTATTTGTTATGATTCCAATTTTATGCTCCTAGGATTCCAATTTTATGCTCCATCAATAAAATATAAAAGAATAAAGTTAGCCCCTCTTCCAATTTTAAAAATAAGGATAGTTTTTTGAAGCTATCAATATGCTCTATAAACTAGTTTGAATAAATTTTGTCCTTAAATTTGAAATTTACCAGACCATTTCTCTTCATCAATATTGAAACATTGATGAGAGTTGAGTTGTTTTCCTTTGGAAATAATAATTTCATCTAAAACATTTTGGATTTATTGCTACAAGGGGTGGGATATCTATCTCTTAATATAAAAGTGTGAAATCCATTACTAGCGAAACTTTCTAACATAAGAATTAATTCATAGCTAAACACACCTTTATGAATAGTTTTGACATTATTAATGGAAAGAAAGAAGGGTAAAACTTTTTGAGATTTACATGATGATTGATGATGATCTTGAAAATCCATTATTATGAGTAGTAGCATGCTTAGTGTTAGATCCATAGGTTATGCTATTTTAAAATAAAATATTGCATAGAAAAATTCATGACACTTGAAAAGGATCATAAACAAAATTATTTTCAATTGTTGTTGTTTATATTTGCTAAAAACCCATTTACAAATGGTAATTATGAAGGAAAAATTTGTTAAGGTCACAATCAAGATTTCAGAAATCCATTGGAAGTGCAAGAACCTACACATAACTTATAATTGTTATATGAAGAACCATGATCAACATAAAAAAACCCACTAATGAAAATTTGGTTATATGGTGTGGTTATATCTCAATAAAAAAGAGTTTTAAGGATGGCAATGACAAGTTGTACAACACATGGAAGAGAACACTTTCTAGTTTAATCCACCAATGCCCATGAGGTTGGATTATAATAATAATAGAGAAAAAATATTTAAACTATTTGATACTTCCATGATGATTGATGGGGAAACCATTATTACAAGTAATAACATACATTATTCATGTTAGATTTATATATTATACTATTTAGAAATACAATTATGAATAAGAACATTCATGATACTTGAAAATAGTCGTAAAAATGTTTCCAAAATAAATTAAAATAGCATCTTCCAAGTAAAGAGAAATGGATTAAAAAATAGTGTATAAGAATGTTTTCCATACCACATGTTGAAACTTTCAAAATATTGAGAAAACAAAATATAGATTACAAGAGGATGTGTAATACATAAACGATCAAAGATAGAATTTTGGAGAAATAACTAAATATTGATAGTTTATTAAACTCTCAGATGAGAGTTTTATATAAAACTCTCGGATGAGAGTTTTATATAAAACTCTCATCCTAGAGTTTATAAAAATCTCATCCTAGAGTTTATAAAACCCTTTTACTAGAGTTATAAAACTCTCATTCGAGAGTCGACCTTGGGTAAACTCTCGGGCACAAATTCTCGGCTGAGGGTTTGTAAAACTTTCGGCTGAGAGTTTAGCCGCATGGTTAAATTTAACCTGTGGTGGTTTAAACTCTCAGTCGAGAGTTTGAAATTTCTCGGCTGAGAATTTAATAAATGTCTCACTCGAGAAATTATCTCGGCTGAGAGTTTCTGGTTAACGAAAAACCCACCAAAATTTTGCAGTTTTTAGGAACCTCCAACTTTGGAGGGGTGGAACACCTACAAAAACAAAATTTTATATTTCAGACCTGGTACCGTTAGATTCATCTTTGAATCTAGTTTCTAATGATGTAATATTTGTGGAGTTTCATTAAAAATTTCAATTTGTTGTTAATTTTATATTAAACTATGTGATTGTGAATTTCATTGTTCTGAAAATTGCAATGAATGAAAATTCAATAACTTCAAAATGCCAATGCCAAAAAAATCATAAAAATCATATTGAAATTCATCTCCCTGTCTTCTTCAAAAGGGTATTCTCATTTTTCTTCTTGATGATCACATTGCAAAGAAAATCTAGGGCTCATAAAATGTACTGAAACATCACCGTTTTTTTGTGTTTGTCCATTTCAAAAAATAATAAAAAATAGTGATTTGATCTGAAAATTACTGAAAAATAGTCAGTGCACTAGTGCAATCTATGTAGATTATGATGATATGGTTTATTTCCAAAAAATTAATAACCTTCCCTAAATAGAGTTGGGGGTTCAAAAAGTGACTATTTATGTTTTCCTGAAAATTTCAAGTATATGAAATTAGTAAACAACAAATTTACCCTTCTATATGTCAATATTTAAATAAAAAAAAATATGAGTATGGAGGTAAGACAATTCTCTACAAATCTTGTTTTTATGTCAAAGCATAATTTGCATTAAAAATATGAGTTTAGTGGAGTTGAAGTTGAAAAAACATAGAAAATTATAATTTTCAACGTCAAAAAAGGGCAATAAGTGTTTCCCAACTTCACATTTCACCTCAAACAAGTATTGTGCCTCACGAACCATTCAAGTAGAGCTCCCTTCACTCTTTGTACTTAGGTATTGAGGTGTTTTCTGTAGTAAATTATATTATATATAATTTTTTTGAATTCAATTGAGTTAAGTAAGTCATTCATCTATGACCATTTCCATGAGAGGTAGTTTTAACTCACTAATTTATCTTGATTTTTGAATAGTGCACTTAGCATTCATTGCATCGAGTGATGCTCACAAGGGTGAATAAGTGGAATTGAAACTAGTGAAATGAATCACATAGCGTCAATCATTACTTCCGAGACTTGCGCTCGTTAACCAGGACCTACCAGGAGGTCACCAATCCAACATTGCCTCTAGCTCAAGTGTGTTTAACTGTGGAGTTTTCCCCACAATCAATCCCACTTAGGTTGATACCCCCTTTGCAAAACCTTACCAAGTATTGTGCTTCATGAACCATTCAATTAGAGCTCCCTTCGCTCTTTGTGTTTAAGTATTGAGGGGTTTTATGTAGTGCATTATATTAGATATCATTTTTTGGAATTCAAATGTGATAATTAAGTCATTTATCTATGAACATTTCCATGAGAGGTAGTCATAACTGAATAATTGATCATGATTTTTTAATAGTCCACTTAGCACTCATTACATCGGGTGATGCTCATAGGGGTGAAGAAGTGGGACTGAAACTAGTGAAATGAATCACATAGCTTCAATCATCACCTCGATGGCTTGCACATGGTAACCAGGACTTCTGAGGAGGTCACCCATCCCATATCGCCTCTGGCTCAAGTGCGTTTAACTTTGGATTTTTGCCCACAATAAATCCCACTTAGCTTGCTATCTCATTTTCAAAACCTAAGAAAGTATTGTGCCTCATGAACCATTCAAGTAGAGCCCCCTTCACTCTTTGTGTTTAAGTATTGATGGGTTTTCCACAGTGCATTATATTAGATATCATTTTTTGGAATTCAACTGCGTTAATTAAGTCATTCATATATGAAAATTTCCATGAGAGGTAGTCATAAGTAAATAATTTCTCATGATTTCTTAATAGTCCACTTAACACTCATTGCATCAGGTGATGCTCAAAAGGGTGAAGAAGTTGGATTGAATCTAGTGAAATGAATCACATAGCGCTAATCATCACTTCTGGGGATTGCACCTGATAACCAAGAATTCCCTTGAGGTCACCCATCCTAGATCGCCTCCGTCTCAAGCACGCTTAACTGTGGAGTTTTCCCCACAATCAATCCCACTTAGCTTGCTACCCCATTTGAGAAACCTTGACAAGTATTGTGCCTCATGAACCATTCAATTAGAGCTCCCTTCACTCTTTTTGTTTAAGTATTGAGGGGTTTTCCGCAGTGCATTATATTATATATGAATTTTTGGAATTTAACTGCATTAAGTAAGTCATTCATCTATGACCATTTCCATGAGAGGCAGACATAATTGAATAACTTCTCATGATTTTTGAATAGTTCCCTTAACACTCATTTCATTGGGTGATGCTCACAAGGGTGAATAAGTGGGATTGAAGCTAGTGAAATGAATCACATAGTGTCAATCATCACTTCTATTAGAACTTATTGTAGAAATAATAAACAATTGACCGAGAGGAATAATTATAAAAATCCAACAATAAATCATTAACATAAACACAAATGTTTATCCAGGAAAACCTCAAAATCTGAGGAAAAACCCAACCAATGAAATTTAATTATCCTTGGCCAATGCCATGGCCAATCTGGCCATGTGAGCCTTCACTGCTCACCTCGAAGCCTACATTACAATGAAGTCTTCCGAGCCTTTTATAGGCTCCATTACATGCAATACCATGGGCCGAAAACTATGGGTGCACAATACCATGTGCCCCAAAACCATACTATGTACCCCAGTCAACATTGACTCTATCCAGAGTCAATTTTACGTAAAAAATTATGGGGCTTGCACTCGGTAACTAGGACTTCACAGGAGGTCACCCATCCCAGATCGCCTTTGTCTCAAGCGCACTTAAATGTGAAGTTTTCCCCATAATCAATACCACTTATCTTGCTACCCCATTTGCAAAACCTTAGAAATTATTGTGCCTTATGAACAATTCAGGTAGGGCTCCCTTCACTCTTTGTGTTTATGTATTGACAGGTTTTCCATAAGGCATTATATTAGATGTCATTTTTTGTAATTCAACTGTGTTAAGTAAGTCATTCATCTATGACCATTTCCATGAGAGGTAATCGTAACTGACTAATTTATCATGATATTTTAACAGTCAACTTAGCACTTATTGCATTGGATGATGCTCAAAGGGGTGAAGAAGTGGGATTGAAACTAGTGAAATGAATCATATAGCATCAATCATCACTTCCGAAGCTTGCACTAGGTAACCAAGACTTCCTAGGAGGTCACCCAACCCAAATGACCTCTACCTCAAGTGCATTTAACTATGGATTTTCCCCATAATCAATCCCACTTAGCTTGCTACGCCGTTTGAAAAACCTTAGAAAGTATTGTGCCTCAATGAACCATTCAAGTAGAGCTCCTTTCACTCTTTGTGTTTAATTATTGAGCGGTTTTTCACAGTACATTATATTAGATATCATTTTTTAGAATTTAACTGCATTAAGTAAGTCATTCATCTATGACCATTTCCATGAGAGGTATTCGTAACTAACTAATTTCTCATGATTTTCGAATAGTCCACTTAGCACTCATTGCACCGCATGATACTCATAGGGGTGAATAAGTGGGATTGAAACTAGTGAAATGAATCACATATCATTAATCATCACTTTCGGGGCTTTCACCAAGTACCAAGCACTTCCTAGGAGGTCACCCATCCTAGATCGCCTCTGGCTCAAGCACGCTTAACCATGGAGTTTTCCCCACAATCAATCCCACTTACCTTGCTACCCCATTTGCATAACCTTAGCAATTATTGTGCCTCATGAACCATTCAAGTAGAGATCCCTTCACTCTTTGTGTTTAATTATTGAGGGATTTTCCTCAGTGCATTATATTAGATATCACTTTTTGGAATTGGACTGCATTAAGTAAGTCATTCATCTATGACCATTTCCATGAGAGGTAGTCATAATTGACTAATGTGTCATGATTTTTGAATAGTCCACTTAGCACTCATTGCATCGATTGATGCTCACAGGGGTGAAGAAGTGGGATTGAAACTAGTGAAATGAATCATATAACGTCAATCATCACTTCTGGGGCTTGCACCCGATAACCTGGACTTCTCAGGAGGTCACCCGTCCCAGATCATCTCTAGCTCAAGCATGATTAACTATGGAGTTTTCCCTAGAATCAATCCCACTTAGCTTGCTACCCTGTTTTAGAAACCTTAGAAATTATTATGCCTCAATGAACCATTCAAGTAGAGATCCTTTCACTCTTTGTTTTTAAGTATTGAGGGGTTTTCCGCAATGCATTATATTAGATATCATTTTTTGGAATTCAATTGCATTAATTAAGTCATTCATCTATGACCATTTACATGAGAAGTAGTCATAACTGACTAATTTCTCATTATTTTTGAATAGTCCACTTAGCACTCATTGCATCGAATGATGCTCATAGGGGTGAAGAAGTGGGATTGAAAATAGTGAAATGAATCACATAGTGTCAATCATCACTTCTGGGGCTTTCACCCAGTAACAAGGACTTCCCAGGAGGTCGCCCATCCCAGATCGCCTCTGGCTCAACTGTTCTTAACCATCGAGTTTTCCCCACAGTAAATCCCACTTAGCTCACAACCTCATTTGCAAAACCTTAGCAAGTATTATGCCTCATGAACCATTCAAGTAGAGCTCCCTTCACTCTTTGTGTTTAATTATTGAGGGATTTTCCGCAGTGCATTATATTAGATATCACTTTTTGGAATTCAACTGCGTTAAGTAAGTCATTCATATATGACCATTTCTATGATAGGTAGTTGTAACTGACTAATTTCACATTACTTTTTAATAGTCCACTTAGCATTCATTGCATCGAGTGATGCTCACAGGGGTAAAAAAAAAAAGAATTTTTCTGTTAACTTAAAAATAATTAATAAAAAATAAACTCCATATTTCCTAACTCAAAAATTAATAAATCATTACCTACAAGAAGTTGTGTGCATTACACTTTCAAATAGAGATATTCAACAAATATAAAAAAAACTATGACATACAACAAGAGAAGTAATGGCAGAGATGGAAATTAAAAATATGCGTACCCTTAAAAAAATGGGCACTCGTTAATCAAATAAAATTACTAAACTAAAAAAGAGAGAGATTCTACCTCCAATATACTCCAAACGTAAAAAAAACTTTAGATATGTATAGTACAAATTTTGGAAAAACATTCACTTCTAGTTCAACTCCTCATATGTGTGAGTTGCAGGAAGCCTTGCACACTCCCCAAATGGATTGAGACATATTAGATAGTAATATTTTCATTAATTCAACAAATGACTCAATTTCAATATCTAAAATTCTAAATATTATTGACATTATTTTCCTTAAGAGGACATTAAAAGGAATAATTTCAACACGATTTTTAGAAGCATTATTATTCAACTGCCTCTAAGGCTCCTAGATGATCTCAAGCTGGACAAGTTTATATCACGGTGATTTTTTGATGGTGACGATAGGATAATTTTATGGATGTGGTTTTGTTTTACATTTGTCTAATAATCACTTCCTTCATCCCAAGATAAATGTGGAGAAGAGTACTATGATTTTAGTGAGTTTTTGGCTCTCTTCCTATCTTTAAATTTCTCCTTAATTTTGGATAAGATATTTTCTAAATATATATACATATTGAATTGATCATTAGCCAAATATCTAATAAATTTTAAGTACATAATATCCACTACATAAGATCATTAAATTCTTTCTTTAGATATAATTTCCCACATCTTTAGGGAATTGAACCAAACATTAGACAAGTTGTTTAAGGAAGGAAATTTATTACCTAACAACATAATCATAATACTTTAATTCAATGAAGCGTCAACATAGAAGTCTTTGTTACTTCGAATATGGATTGTTTTGAGATTTAACTATATAGGGAGCATGTTTAGTGAAGAAATTGTTAGAACTATTATTTTTGGCTAAATAAATTACTCTAATGAATTACTCTAATGGGAGGATCCATATTGATTGTCTAACACACTTACGAATATATTTATTTCTCTTTGAATATAAATACATTTCTGTTTTGGGGAAAAATAACATAAAATAGAGCTAGGAAAACTTGAAATGGACTTAATTAAATTCAAAATGTTTTGTATACTTTTTACGACTACTCTATAGTTTTTAAAACTAGTAGTGTAATGCTTTTGAAATTCATGTTGAATTTATGTCCTTTGATGTCTTCTAAAATATGTAAGAAAAAAAATGTTAATAACATTTAGAATTTTGGATATTCAAACTTAGTCACTTGTTGAATGAATGAAAATATTACTATCTAATATGGCTTAATCCACGTGTAGGTAAGGCTTGTTGCAAGTCACATATACAAAGAGTTGACTAGAAGTGAATGCTTTGTCAAAAGTGGTAATTTACATATCCAAAGGTTCTTTAGAGGAGATGGAATATTTTTTTTAGAGGAGATGGAATATTTTTTTTAATTTAGTAGTTTTATTTAATTAGCTAATTATCATCTCCACCACTAATTGTTTAGTTTTTTTGTCATCGTATTTCTGGATTTGTTGAATATCCCTATTGGAAAGAATAATGTGCATTATTTCTGGTTGGTAATGTTTTGCCAATTTTAGAATTAGGAAAAATAGAATTTATTTTTCATCAATTATTTTATATATATATATATATATATATATATTCAAAAAAATAATATTAATTAGTTATTTAAATATAAATAACTAATTTTATTTCTAATATCATAATTTAAATTTAACACAATATCTCAAAATAAATAAATAATTATTAAAATTTATATTGAAAATATTATTATATAAAAAAATCAGGCTGGTTGCAAGTCACATACACAAGGAGCTGAACTAGAAGTGAATGCTTTGTTAAAAGTGGTAGCTTACATATCCAAAATTTCTTTACCTTTGGAGGAGGTAGAATCTCTCTTTCTTAGTTTAGTAGTTTTATTTAATTGACGAGTTATTTTTATTTTTTAAGGGATTATGATATTTTAATTTCCATCTTCACCATTAATTTGTTTTGTCATAGTTTTTCTAGATTTGTTTAATATTTTTATTTGAAAGTGTAATGCACATTGAATTATTAATTTTAAATTTTAGAGTTAAAATGTTATAACTCATTGTAAATTAAAATATGAATGAATTACAAGTATCTTTAAAAAAAACTTATTAATGGAATAAAATATATATATATATATATATATATATTCTTTTATATACAATATATATAGTTGACATTGAAATATTTTCTTTATAACTGATGTTCTCTACATTAAAATATTAATACATTTCTCCGTTATATTTGAAAGTAGAAAACATATATCCATAGGACTCTATCTATATAAAAAAAATGTTATAAATATATTTTAAAATTTTAGATGCTCATTTACTTTTATATCTATATATAAATTTTGTCATTAATATTCAAAATGTTAAGCCAAATTCATATTAAAAAATGAATGAATTACAAATCTCTTTAAAAAACTTATTTATGGAATAAGAGTTCTTCACACACACACACACATATATTTCATAGTATATATATTGTTGATATTGAAATATTTTATTTATAATTCACAATCTACACTTTAATATATTAATGCATGTCTCAATGATATTTGGAAGCAAAGATCATATATATATATATATATATATATATATGACTCTAAATATTTTTGCTATAAATATGATTTAAAGCGTTATATGTCAATTTCATATTAAAAAATGAATGAATTACAAATTTCCCTACAAGACACTTGTTAATGAAATAATAATTTTCTCTCTATTAAAAATCCATATTAAATTTTTTCTTTATTAATACTTTTTAAATGTTATATATCAACTCCATACTAAAAAACTGATAAATTACACATACCCCTTATAATAAAAGGTTGAAATATAAGAATATTTTTAATTTAAATTACTTTGTTTTATTTATATAAACTAGATATAAAACTATGTTTACGTCGTAAGGCGTTATTATTTGAAAACAACTTTCCTAGCTGCTACTCTATCCTTGTTTGGGCCATTGGATGAAATGTTAGACGATTGAACTATTTTTTACCATTAGATTCAATACCTCCTCCAACCTAACTAACTTCTGCGTCTCTTTTGATATCCAGATAAAGTTTAATGAAAATTCCAGTGTGACAATGCGTCGGTGCCTGAGAAGACTGAAACCAAAACGAATGCGGTAAGTATGATCAGCATGATTTCCCTGCTTTGTAAAGCTACTCTATTGCTAACCATCGTAGTATTAGTGCTTTCTATTCATAGAACAATATTCTTCGTCTCTTCGAAAAGACTCAAGAAGGACCTCGCAAAGACAACATCAAAAAATCTTTGTTTGTAGGATGTGCGCTTGAAGCATCACTATAGGTAATGTGGCTCTGGAATTTTGGTATGGGGTACACCTTGTAGCGAAAGGACAAATTACCCCCAAAGCTCTTTTCCAGGTTTTCTTCATTTTGATGAGAACTGGAAGAGTGATAGGAGAAGCAAGAAGTATGAGCAGCGACATCGCTAAAGGCTCACATTGCAGTCTTCATCCAGCAAAGCCGCCTGGATCGATGGCAATGTCAATGGGAAAAAATCCTCCATATCTCTTTCAAAAGAACGCTCTGAGTCTTTTCCCATCCTCTGGACTTTCAGAAACTCCAGCAAAGCAATGCAGCAGGAGAGGTACCTCAGCAGATTCAATGGAAAAAAAATGTTGTTCTTACACCCATAGATAGCTACACAACTAAGTAATTCTGCCACTAAATTCTTCAGGTTCTTCAAAGTTTTATTTTCTGATTTATTCAGAGGCTTGATGTTGGAATGCTCTGAGAATTTCTTGACAGCTTCCGATAGTACAACAATCATGGGAACCAAAGCAGCTATTGACGTGGAGCCACTGCAAATTTTCCCCACTGTGCGTGCTGTAAAGCACTGAAATCGGTCTTTTGCGATGGATATTCGAGAACCGACATCCTCCACTAGGGTTTCTGCATTTCCGCCATCCGTTAAGAGTTTCTGAGATGAGGAATCTAGAATTAGCAGCTGGCAGTCTTGATTCCGTTAAATTAACAGTAGCATAAGACCATATGAGCTTGAGAGGGGCATCGTCATTTATCTGCAATAAATGGCCCAAGATTTGGCAGGACTTAAGGGTTTCTAGGGTTCCGTCACGAAAATCCTTTACAAATTCGTCCAGGTTTTGCTGCGGTCCTCCTTTGACTGGAATGATAACTTATAGGGTTCTGTGGATCGGCAGGGTTCTGCGGATTAGAGGGCTTCAAGGTGTTGGCGAAGAAGTTGAAGTAATTGGGGAAGACGTTCATGGTGGACAAATTTTTTATTTAGGGATGATATTGGAAGGTTTTCTATGGAGGATATCAGTAGTTTTTCAAGTGTTGTTGTTGAAGCTAAGAGTGCTTCCTCTAACTCTTGGGTAGAGAACTGTGTGTACAGCTGCTAAAGTTGTCGATTCTTTTTTCTGACTTCATCTTTGGCCATGGCTTTGGCGTGTAGGCACTTGTGCTTGTGGGTTCGAGAGAATACCTTCCTGAGAGATTTGTTTCAGAAAAATCTGCAGAGCTCTTGCTTACCCTATTTATTCTTGGGTTTAGAGTTTTTAGTGAGGGTTTAGAGGTTTTAGTGAGGGTTTTAAATTAGAGATGAACTAGTAAAAACACCATCCGACCAATGGTCAATTTTGACGTAGTGTTTTTAAAATTCATACTTATACATTTATTTAATTTTTAAAACATTAATATATGAGAGATTAATTCATATATTAGCTGCAAGAATGATCTCTCTAATTACAATATATATATATATATATATATATATATATATATATATATATATATATATATATATATATATATATATATAAAGTAACATTTTCGGTGCAAAGGAACGCTGAAGAAATGTTCATAAGAGTAGAATGTGGAAAATAATAATACAATGAAATATGATAGTTTGAAGGTTTTTATGGTGTGAGTTAAGAATGCAGATTAAATTGCTGTGATTCTGTGATTCAAGATTGTAAAGTGATTGAGAAGGGGAGTCATTTGTATTTGTTGGGCAAAGGAGAAGGAAATCCATATTACTCTCTAGTCAACCTGCAGCGGCGCCATCACTAGATCCTAACTTTTCATCATACAAAGAATTATTCTCAGCCATCCATGTCGTAAATATTTCTTTGTGCCTTCCTCAAATTTGGGCTTGGAATTTCAATGTAACTCTATTTTCATTTGATGAGGAATTTCTTTTTAAAGAGCCTTGATTGGATGAGGTAAAATATTGTGATCGTATTTCCTTTTCAGTATTATTATATATATTTTTAAATATAGAAATTATGTAAATTTAATAGTTAAATAATAGTTGGAAAAAAAAAACGGAGCTTTGTTTGTTAGTTTATTTTTGCCCAAATAAAGCGCTATAGTTTAACATAGAACATTGTAAATTATAATATTTAATTCTAGAAAATAAATATTTATTTTTAAATATTTTTAATATTTAATTGAATTATAATTTGAAAATTTGAAAATGGTATTATATGAATAATTGTTTTAAATTATGGATCTAGTTAGAAGATTTATGTCATTAATTATGTTGTAAGGTGTTATTATTTGAAAACAACTTATTATGTCATTAATGGATGAAATGTTAGACATTGAAATGTTTTTTACCATTAGATTGTTATTAATGGATGAAATGTTAGACGATTGAAATGTTTTTGACCATTAGATTCAATACCTCCTTCAACCTAACTAACTAAATAACTTCCACAATCGAAGATTGAAATGTTTTTGACCATTAGATTGAATAGATCCTTCAACCTAACTAAATAAATTCCACGTCTCTTTTGGTATCCAGATGGAGTGTGACAGTGCGTCAGTGCCTGATCAGCTGCCGAGGAATTTCCAAACCAGAGAGCCATCGCGATATTTGGGAAGTACGAGCTCACACACTCGTAGCTTCAAGCCACAGTGATTGCATGCATCGCATGCCTTAGAGCCACCAGTGTCGGGCACAGGGAAGTTGTAGCATTCTCGTTTCCCAATTAGATTGAGGTAAAATTTATTTAATTAGACGTATTTTGTAGGGCAACGTAAGGATCCTGCAAGCTGAGAAATCATGTTCATGAAAGATAGTGAAAATAATTAAAAGGTCAATATTTGTCATATTTCAACTTCAGCGATTATAAGATTTCAGAGGAGAGAGCAGAGAAAATTACTACCTTTCCCGCCTTAGCAACTGTTGGATGTCTTTAATAATCTTACTTAATAATCTTACGGCATTTCCTTTGAAACATCTGGTGATGGTGCAATTGCTAGTATTTAATATGAATATTATGTTGGAATAAGGAATTATTGAGAGAGGGGATTAGTAATAGTGAGGCTCTCAATATTTAAGCTCAATTATTAAATTCTCTCTTTTACTTTTTCCAATTACTTGTGAGATCATTCATATAAATACACACACACACACACACACACACACACAACAAAGTAAACTATTCACATGAAAAAGTAGTCAATCAATTGAGTAGCACACACATATTGACATAGGTATTTTTTACGTAGAAAATGAAAGGGAGAAAACCACCAATTTTTTATTATTATTATTATGATGTAAATTAGTGCCCACTTAATTACATTAAGTTGTCTGTGAGCACGCACTCATATGAGGTCCCTATGAGGTCCCACCCCCTTAAGATAGCAAGTCACTACTTCCCAAGGGAGACCAACCTCTTATGGATGCATGCCAGTACCTACTCTAGCCATTGTTACACTCTTCATAAAATTACCAAACTAAAAATAGATGCCTAAAACAAATGCTTAGAAATATAAACCTAATTTATTGTTGCACCAACTTCTTCCCTTCTTCCTTACAGTTCCACTTTCACTGACCTGTTCACTCTTCTCCAAGCTCTAGTATTTTCCCTTAGCTCCATTCTAAAAACAAACAACTCTCAACAATTAGCTTCCTACTCCTCACACACTTAACCTCAACAAAAATTTTGCATCCCCACTTCCTCAATGGAAATCCTGGGTTTTTTTCCTCTTCTACACAATGGTTGATGATGTCTTTGTTGCTCTCCTATTGTCTCAAATGTCTCTCCTATCTCTGCAACATAGTGACTAAAAGTAAGCTTTTGCATTTATCTCCATGTTTCTTTTCCATTAAGGTGCAAGGTCATTGCAATTGCATTAAACTCTAGAAATCATATTTGTTCTCTCAACCATTGCAGTTGCATTAAATCATAGACTATGCATCTAAGTGTCTGCTTATAATAAGAAATAAATCTTAGTCTTATCTTCATGGTCCTCCATTCCTTTTAAATTCCCAAAGGTCTTAGAATGCACATATATGTCTCTTCCTTCTACTTTAGCTACAACATGCCATCAAAGACCATAAATTTGCTGGTATAGTGCCCCTTGGCCATTCTCTTCATTTAATTCCTCATGGCATACAAGGAAGTTTAGGGAGAACTTGTTCTATATGATTCAAATTTCATTAATCCACTCTATAGATTATGTTCCTCTCTATTTCAAAACCAGAGATCTTGATACTCACCATTAATCTAGCCACCAACACTTTTGTGCCCATTTACTTGGTTGTCGTGGGCTTCTTCTTATCCAGTTATGACAATGACCAATTATGGCATAACTTCCAAATATGGAAGAATTCTCTCCAAAGTTTTATACCCATCAGTGCCTTTAAACATATGCCTCTACTGACCTAGAGGCTCGGATGCTCGGGTGCCTGTAACCTCTTCTTAAATGTCATTTCTTAAATATTACAGGTTCTAGCCTTCGAGTATGGCCCGAAATATTCATTACGATACACCCATGGTGTTATTTATTTTTTTATCAACACATGCCCCTTGGTCACAAAAACTTGTGAAATCACCACAAAACCAATTTCTCGGTGCACCTTTTGAATTTTGATGGACTGTCAAAGTGTTGGGAAAAATACTGAGAGGGGGGGGGGGGGGGGGTGAATCAGTATTTAGGGAAAACTCAAATATTTTTACTTTTCCTTACTTCAAAACCCATACGCTACTTTCCTGAAGCCAACTCGCGTATACACGCGGCTATCCTTAATAAAACATGCATATGCAGAGAGATCTTATTATGCAGATATTTCTTAACTTAGATCTTTGTAACATTCATTCATGTGATGTTTATTTAACAGTAAGCATGTGCAGTAATAACATAATAAACCATCACACATAAGCAACACACATGAACACCAGGATTTTAGGTGGAAACCCAAGTCGGGAGAAAACCACCGCTGTCGTTGTCTTAGCCTTCAATATTTTATTATAGAGAAAACATCATACAACCATGTACTGGCGCAGACTCATACCAGCATGTAGGTACCCACCTGTAGAAGGCTACAGGCTTCTCTCATTTACCAGCCTCTCCTAGAAGGGAGCTACAACCCCCTGCTCTCGTTTACCAGCCTCTCCTGGAAGGGAGCTACAACCCCCTGCTCTCGTTTACCAGCCTCACCTGGAAGGGAGCTACGACCCCCTGACTGAAGGATTCAACCTTCAGCACCACTGCAGACCACATTTCATCAATTTTCAAACTGGATCAAACAGCTTCAACACAACCCTTCATTTATCAACAAACATACTTTGACCATTGCTTCCAACAGAACAGAAAAACCACTGTAACCAGAATATCAGAGATTACCCAAACTTTAGAATAGATATGCAGAAACAAATTCGACCTTGATCAACCATTGGATCAGATACCATACGCGCTTTTATTTAATCAGAACCACGTATATATGCGCTTTTCATGAAGCTAACACATGTATACATCTGTGCATTTTTCCAGAATAACCCTAACTTCCCATACGCGCCTTTGTTTAAACAGATCCACGTATACACGCGCTTTTTATGAAAGGAACCTACGTATAGATCTATAAAAGATAATTTTTGCAGAACAGTTCAGATCTATGAACTTACCCAGATTTCTTCAATTTCTTCAATAGATTTGCGCTAGGTCTTCAATACTTCTTTTCAGATCATCTTAGAGATTCATCAATTCCAGATCTAGAGATTTTGACCCTTCATCATATTCATAGGTGTATCACAGATTCAAATCTATTGATTAAGAACAGAGTTCAACCATACAGATAAACTTCAGAGTGAGGTATTCATTAAAGCCCAGATACTTGCACGCCCATTGCACAATGAATTTCTTCTCCTTAAATAGATCTAGCCTTTGACAATACCATGAGACAAAACCATACAACTTCTAATGGTATTCCTGGACGGGATCAAATAGATAATCCAGCGCTCAAAACAATGGGTCAATACCATGGTAAGAACCCCTGGTTTTACAAATTTGGAGCGCAATTACACATACGCAACTTAGCACGTACTTTTCCGCGTGCATACGCTACTTCTCCTAAACAAACCCACGTATGCTTTGTGACACACACTTTTCATCATTGTTATGGCCCTTATTGATATTTATTTCTCTAGTACTTCTGAGCTACTTGTAGAACATCAGATTTACATCATTAATAAACTCATCAACCATCAATAAAAACTCCATTAAGTAGGTTTCCATCATCTCCATCAAGTGGGTTTCCATCAAGGACAACACTCTGCATCATATTGCCAACAATATCCCCCTTTGGACTTGATGGCAGCCACGATGGTGTTTGATCACGATGAACAGATAGATACATTAAGCATAATGATATTCTCCCCCTATTCAAACACCATGTCACTCTCCCCCTTTGACATCAAGGGAAAAGGGGAGATCAAAACCAACACAAGGTTGTTTTTGCCTCATGTATATAGAAGAGCGTTGTAGATCTGATGTGCACTGAAGTTACCATGCTCCCCCTGAGTTCATGCTGAATCTTCAAACATATTTTTCAATGAAGTATATGACTCTATGACCTTCCTATCACCAAGGAATCATACTTACATCAAAGATCCAACCAATTGGATTTACATATGAGACTCAAATACCCAACCAAGTGGGTTTACACAATTTTGACTCAACTACCAAACCAAGTGGGTTTACAAATTTGAACAAGTCCTTACATGACTGAATATTACAAATTTACATCATGGGTCTCAACATGACCTTTTCAACCAATTACAAATATGACCTTTTGTAACAAATACGAAAAGGACCTCAAAGAAGAGCTCATATTTCAGAATCATCATAATGCCAACAATGCATTGTACTCAGCAAGGCTAATTCTCCCCCTGAACCTGTACAACAGTTTACTCCTTCATCTCCCCCTTAGCTTGTGCATCCTAAACACTTTCAACAACAAGAACATCAAGGCATCTTCACCCAATAACAGAGAATGAAATAGAAATATAAGAGCTGAAACACCACCAGAGGCACCAACTAGCATCAGAGAAACCAAACAACACCACAGCTTGTGTTGAAGAAATGCTGACCCCGAAAAATTGTCAGCAACTACACATACGCGATTTCCTTTGTATGAACTTGCGTATATACACGACTGTCTTTTATGAAACCTGCATATTCAATTTAATCTTCTGAAATTAAGCAGCTCTAATTTTCTGCACAGCAGAGACTACTCCCAGCTTCTGTCTCAGATATTCAAACGATTCCCTAGGCAGAGGTTTGGTAAATATATTAGCAACTTGTTCTTTGGAGGGAACATACTCCAATTTCACCTTTTGTTCAAGCACTTGTTCTCGTAAGAAGTGATACTAGATGGGAATGTGCTTGGTCTTAGAATGCATAATAGGATTCTTTGAGATACTAATGGCGCTTGTATTATCACACATAATGGAGATAGGAGGTGTACATTTGATTTGAAAATCTTGTAAGGTTTGCATCATCCAAAGGAGTTGAGTGCAACAAGATGCGACAACCACATATTCTGCTTCTGCTGTAGATAAGGCAATAGAATTTTGCTTCTTGCTGAACCAAGATACTAACTGGGGTCCCATATAGAATGCACCACCACTAGTGCTTTTCTGATCATCAACATTTCCAGCCCAATCTGCATCAGTGTAAGCATGAAGAGTAAGATCAACATTCTTTGGATACCATAGTCCAAATTCTTGAGTTCCTTGTAGATATTTGAATATTCTTTTGACAGCCTGAAGGTGAGACTCTTTTGGATTAGCTTGGAATCGTCCAACAATCCCAACTGCATGCATAATGTCTGGTCTAGTCCCAATGAGATAAAGTAGACTTCCTATCATAGATCTGTATTCTGGTTGATTCACCGTGGGAGAATCATCATGAGAACTGAGATTACATCCGATTATCATTGGTGTACTTACAGGTTTGCACTCTTCCATGCCATACTTCTTCAGAATTTGCTTAAGTTATTTTTCTTGTGATAAGAATATGCCATCTGTAGTTTGATGCACTTGCAAGCCAAGAAAGAATGTTAGTTCCCCAAGTAAAGACATTTCAAATTCTTGTTGCATAACAGAAGCAAATTTCTGACTCATAGACTCTTCATTACTTCCAAAGATGATATCATCAACATATACAACCACAATCAAAATTTTATCATTTTTAGTTTTTGTGTATAAGTTGCTATCAGCAGACCCCTTTGAAAATCCTTGTTGATGAAGATATTTGTCAAGACGATAATACCATGCCCTTGGAGCTTGTTTGAGACCATATAGAGCCCTTTTAAGTTTACAAACAAGTTTTTCATCATTTCCCAAAATGAATCCTTCTGGTTGTTCTATATAAACCTCTTCTTCTAGGTCACCATTGAGGAAAGCAGATTTAACATCCATTTGATACACTTTGATTTGTTGAAAGCTTGAAAAAACAAGAAACATTCTTATGGCTTCAAGTCTAGCAACTGGAGAAAAAGTTTCTTCAAAGTCTATACCTTCTTGTTGAGTATACCCCTTGCAAACAAGTCTAGCTTTATTTCTTATGACATCCCCATTCTCATTTAACTTATTTTTTAATATCCATTTAGTACCAATGACATTTTTTTCATGACGTCTTGGTACTAATTCCCAAGTGTGATTCTTTTCAATTTGATCAAGTTCTTCATTCATGGCTTGAATCCAACATTCATCTTTGCTTGCTTGATTGACATTGTGTGGCTCAATAGTGGATAGAAATGCCAGATAGCTAGAATATCCCACAAGAGTCCTTCTTGTTTGTACACCTGCTTCCTTATCTCCCAAAATTTGAGATTCTGAATGATTCTTTTGAACATATCTGGATGGAGATTTTTTAGATAAATTATCTTCAGTTTCTTCATTGAGTTCACTGTTTGTATCATTGCTGTTTGATGTAGAAGGAAATATGTCACCATCATCTTCATTTGTTGTTTGTTTTTCTTCTTTTGGGACTGTAGGAGACTCATCAATAACAACATCAATACATTCAATAATCTTCCTCAGTCTTTTATTGTAACATTTATATGCCCTACTGCTAGAGGAGTAACCAAGAAGTATTCCTTCATCTGCTCTAGGTTCAAATTTGCCAAGTTTTTCATCATTATTTTTGATAAAGCGTCTACTTCCAAAAAATCTGAAGTGCTTCACAGTGGGAGGATTACCATACCAGAGTTCATATGGAGTTTTATCACTATTTACTCGAACATGTGCCTTGTTAATAATATTTATCGCTGTATGTGTTGCTTCTCCCCAAAATGTGTCAGGTGTTCCGGAATCATCAAGCATGGCCCTAGCCATTTGTTGAACTGTTCTATTCATTCTTTCTACTACACCATTTTGTTGCGGAGTGCCTGCTACAGAAAATTATCTTTTTATGCCATGTTGTTCACAAAAATCAAGGAATTCATTTGATGTATATTCTCCTCCTTGATCAGATCTAAGACACTTGATTTTCAGATCTAATTCATTCTCAAATCATGCTTTGAAAGACTGAAATTTCTCAAATGCTTCATCTTTGTGTTTAAGCAACCCAATCCAACACATTCTAGAGAAATCATCAATAAATAGGATATAGTATTGTTCACCACGAGGTGAATTTTTCTTCACAGGTCCACATATGTCAGTATGAATGAGTTCAAGAGGCCTACTTGATGATCCTTCCTTGGAATTAAACTGCACTCTGGTCTACTTACCGAATTGGCAAGATTTGCATATGATACTTTCAGGTAGAGTAATATTGGGAAGACCACGAACAACATTAAGTCTGCTTGACTTGTTGATTTGAGAGAAGCTTAGATGCCCTAGCCTTCTATTCCATAGACAGTTTTCTGAAGATTTACTCAAGTAACATTGTTCTTTGCAATTCTTCAATACATACAAGTTTCTTGGAGTCCTTTTTCCTTTTATAATTGTTTTACCTGTATCAAGATCATGAACCACACATTTTTTTGAACTACATACAACTTCAGTTCCTTGATCACACATTTGACTTACACATAAAAAGTTATGCCTTAATCCATCCACATACATGACATCATTAGCCTTCACCTTTTCTTTTAGAAACACAGACCCTTTTCCTTTAATTACAGCAGGAGTATCATTTCCAAATGTAACTTTCTTTTCCTTTTCTAGAGCACTGTATGCACCAAGTTTGTTTTTGTCACCTGTCATGTGTCTTGAGCATCCACTATCAATGTACCATTGATTTTCTTCTCCTTCTGCAAATAATTCTATGCCACAATTTTCAACCTGTAATTCCTTCTTTTTCCATACTTTGGAACTTGAAGGAAAATGCTCTTTTGGCTGAACTTTGCTCCTACACTCAGATTCTTCATGCCCAAAGTTATTGCAATAAGCACATTCAACTTCTCTTAGAAGAGGAGAAAAGTTGTTATAGGTATTCTTCTTTGTGTCAATATCAATCTTTTTCTTTCTTGCTTCTCTAGTCATGATGGTTTTATATGAAACACATTGAACAACTTTATGACCAAAATTGTGACATGAGAAACATTGCCCATTGAAAAATAAATTTCTGCGATCATGAAATCTTCTACTTGTATTTACCTGCTGACTGGTGTTTCTTTGAAAGACATTCTTTTTAGTGTTCTTTGAATTGAGATGATCACGCTTTACCTGCAATGATTCTTTACTCCCTTGCTGAGTGGCAGAATTTTGTAAACCAGCTGTAGCTGCTTTTAGATAATTTGGTGCTGAAGCCTGAGAAGATTCACCGGTATATCCAAGACCTGTCCTTATAAGAGGAGAACATTGTACCTTGATAATTTCATCTAAGGTTTCAGATCCTTTAGCAAATCTAAGATTTAGAGTCTTAACTTTCTCAGAGTCTTTCCTTAGACTTACCACTTCACATTCTAATTTCTCAAGGTGTTTCTTTGCTTCTTCAAACTGCTTTTCCATAGTCTCTATGGTTATTTTCTTTTCTTCTAAGAGAATTTTACATTCTTCTAAGCGTATTTTGAGTTGATTATTTCTTCAAGAAAGTCATTGTCCTCTAGAGCATCCCAAAAAGTATCCTTTTCTTCTTTAGATTCAAATGCCATGAGAATTCTAAGATCCTGTTCACATTCTTCCTCCCTGTCAGATAACCCATCACTGTCTTCATGAGTATAGTAACTTTTTCTAGTGTTAAACCGATTCTTATTCTTTCTGGCTACTTCCTTCCCTTTTGCAGGTGTTTCTTTATGAGGACACTTAGCAGTATAATGACCAAATATTCCACACTCAAAACATTTGAAAGGAAGCTTACCTCTGAACCGTCCTGTGCCAAGTTGGAGTTTCTTTACAAAATTTACCTCATCTTCTTCTGAGATATATCCTGAACCTTCTGCTTCTTGTACTTCTTTCCCTTTTGTAGAAGCTCTAAAGATAGCCTCTTTGACTTCAAATGGTCCTCCTCTTCTCATTTCATATGCAGTTAGTATGCCATGAAGTTGTACCATAGTAAGATTTTGAAGATCCTGTTTTTCTTCAAGAGCAGAAACTTTTGACTCAAATTTTGCTGTTAGAGATCTTAAAATTTTCTCAACCAAAGTAGATTCGGATATTGTTTCTCCCAGATTTCTCATGCGATTTACAACATCATCAAGATGTAAAAAGAAACTGGCAATATTCTCATCACTATGCATCCTTAAGTTTTCATATTCAATTCTGAGAGTTTGAAGTTTTTCACTTTTTACCTTTGCGTCACCTTCATAACTTAGAATGATTTTGTCCCATATCTCCTTTGTTGTATTCAGCTGCATAACTTTGACAAATTCAGATTCAGTTAGACTTCCTGTTAGAGCATTGACTGCCTTTGCATT
This sequence comes from Pinus albicaulis, assembly GCA_034641835.2. Classification (NCBI taxonomy): domain Eukaryota; kingdom Viridiplantae; phylum Streptophyta; class Pinopsida; order Pinales; family Pinaceae; genus Pinus; species Pinus albicaulis. The sequence goes on from CM076569.1 coordinate 525,691,465, forward strand.
TATTTCATAATTCTTCTTTTCAGTCGGATCTGTTGGTATTGCAGCAAGATATTGATATCCTTGTTCAACAATGGCCCATACATCTGCTCCCATAGACTGAAGATAGGATCTCATCCTTATTTTCCAGAAGATTAAATTGCTGCAATTAAAGAGTGGAGGCTTGATTGATGCTGTTCCATCTTGATTGCTCATCTTGCTTGATCTTCCTTCTAGCGGCTAAGCCTTTTCAGAAGGACCTGCTCTAATACCAATTGTTGGGAAAAATACTGAGAGGGGGGGGTAAATCAGTATTTAGGGCTAACTCAAATCTTTTTACTTTTCCTTACTTCAAAACTCATACGCGACTTTCCTGAAGCCAACTCGCGTATACACGCGGCTATCCTTAATAAAACATGCATATGCACAGAGATCTTATTATGCAGATATTTCTTAACTTAGATCTTTGCAACATTCATTCATCTGATGTTTATTTAACAGTAAGCATGTGCAGTAATAACAGAATAAACCATCACACATAAGCAACACACATGAACACCAGGATTTTAGGTGGAAACCCAAGTCGGGAGAAAACCACCGCTGTCGTTGTCTCAGCCTTCAATATTTTATTATAGAGAAAACATCATACATCCATGTACTGGTGCAGACTCATACCAGCACGTAGGCACCCACCTGTAGAAGGCTACAACCTTCTCTCGTTCACCAGCCTCTCCTGGAAGGGAGCTACAACCCCCTACTCTCGTTTACCAGCGTCTCCTGGAAGGGAGCTACAACCCCATGCTCTCGTTTACCAGCCTCACTTGGAAGGGAGCTACAACCCCCTGACTGAAGGCTTCAACCTTCAGCACCACTGCAGACCACGTTTCATCAATTTTCAAACTGGATCAAACAACTTCAACAAAACCCTTCATTTATCAACAAACATACTTTGACCATTGCTTCCAACAGAACAGTAAAACCACTGTAACCAGAATATCAGAGATTACCCAGACTTCAGAATAGATATGCAGAAACACATTCAACCTTGATCAACTATTAGATCAGATACCATACGCACTTTTATTTAACATACCCACGTATATACACCCTTTTCATGAAGCTAACCCGCGTATACATCTGTGCATTTTTCCATAATAACCCTAACTTCCCATACGTGCCTTTGTTTAAACAGATCCACATATACACGCGCTTTTTATGAAAAGAACTTGCGTGTAGATCTATAAATGATAATTTTTGCAGAACAGTTCAGATTTATGAACTTACCCATATTTCTTCAATTTCTTCAACAGATTTGCGCCAGGTCTTCAATACTTCTTTTCAGATCATCTTAGAGATTCATCAATTCCAGATCTAGATATTTTGACCCTTCGTCATATTCATAGGTGCATCATAGATTTAGATCTATTGATTAAGAACAGAGTTCAACCATACAGATAAACTTCAGAGTGAGGTATTCATTAAAGCCCAGAAACTTGCACTAACCTTGCACAATGAATTTATTCTCCTTAAATAGATCTAGTCTTTGACAATACCATGAGCCAAAACCATACAACTTCCAATGGTATTCCTAGATAGGATCAAATAGATAATCCAACGCTCAATACAATGGGTCAATACCATGGCAAGAACCCTTGGTTTTACAAATTTGGAGCGCAATTAGGCATACACGACTTAGCACGTACTTTTCCGCGTGCATACGCTACTTATCCTAAATAAACCCGCATATGCTTTGTGACACACACTTTTCATCATTGTTCTGGCCCTTACTGATATTTCTTTCTCAGGTACTTCTGAGCTACTTGTAGAACATCAGATTTACATCATTAATAAACTCATCAAGAATCAAGAACAACTCCATTAAGTAGGTTGCCATCATCTCCATCAAGTGGGTTGCGATCAAGGACAACACTCTACATCATATTGCCAACACAAAGTTCGGCAAACACTTTTGTTACCAGGCTCTATTACTTACCATTAAATATTGGTTCTTTATCCTTTATCCACCTATTAGCCCTTACATAGGCCATAAATGGAGCCTGGATGTCCGCATGTCTGTAACATTTAATAGAATGAATTTCCTACTCCTTACGGACTTTTGGGCTTTTGGCTTGGCCCACCTACATGCAGCGCTACCAATGTCACTAATTTTACTTTGTGCTATGTTATTGGAGATTTTGGGCTTGGCCCACTTTCCAACTGTCGACATACCTGTGCACCACAATAGCCTCTGCCTATCGGCCCCAATCACACACACACACACACACTACAATGGAGTCAGGGCAAGATGTCCACATGTTTGTAATATTTTAAAGTGAATTTTGTATACCTTATTGGATTTTGGGTTTCTGGGCACTATTCCCACTACCCTGACTTAGTCCCATATTATAACCCTTTTAAATAAACCTATGGTCTTTTGTGCAATGTTCCTATAGCTTTAAGTTCCTTACTTTGACTGGCCATATATTTTGATCCAGGGGGCCATTTTTCGACTTCAATAGACCGTTGGAAATATCTCTCCAAGAACTTTACAAGTATATCACTTTCAAGAGCATCTAAGCTAAAAAACTAAGACAAAACATTCTCCAAAGTTTGGAACTCCCAACCATCATAGTTATCGTTTTATGGCTTTTCCACTAAGCCTACTACTATGATAATTCCCTACAAAATGCAACAACAAACATGGGATTCCCTCTGATATTGGCTCAAAAATGGAAACATATTCTTCCACTAACTTCAATTCTAATCTGGTTGACATAACTTCAATGCTAATATGGTTGACATAACTTCAATATTAATCTAGTTGGCATGAATGTCAACTTATTGAATTCTACCAGTCATTCGGACAAAGACAACTGGCCAACACATTGAAATATTTTATTTATGGCTAACAATAAAATATTTTTTTGTGGGTTATTAGTATGCTTTTATTTCAATTATTGCATAATAATTAAATACAGAATAATTTATATATCATGTAGTATCAATTATATTCTTTTTATATGACATCTCTAAGCTCTATATTAAGTAGTGAAATAATTACATATCTCTTTAATATTAAAAAGTAAATTATTATTTATTTTCTTTACTTTTAATTAATTTATATAAATTGGATATAAAATTAAGGTGGAAATTGAAGTATTTTATTTATGGTTAACATTGACTTTTTTTTTTTTTGAAATTTGTTAATATACCAATTATTTTATTATTTTAAATGTAAATTGAGAACATGTCTCTCTTAATAAGATATAGAGTTCCTTTGAATGCAATAAAAATAAAAAATAAACATTCAACATCAATAAATTCATTTTAAAGCAAAACCATTAAAAACAATAATAATAAATAAATAAATTATCTTAACTTAAAACATTTCAAATAATATGAAATTTAACTAAATTATCTTTTCATATATATATACATATATATATATATATATATATATATATATATATATATATATATATATATATATATATATATATATATATATATATATAATTTTAATTAATTTTTTGATAAATGTCTTTCGATTAATCACATCATTTAGAATTTGATGTGGTTCATCCTCAACACAAGGTGAAAAGTTAATCTAACAAATATTATGGATGTATCATTGGCTCCCTTACTGAATTAGGTAATTATTTAATTAGTTATTAAGGGAATAAAATTCAAATTGGTTGTTAATAAATATTTATTAAATAGGTTTATTTCAATAAATAATACCAAATAATTTAAAATATATATATATTTAAAAATAAACTGTTATAATAATAATAATAATAAAAAGAATTAATTTTTTTGATCATCAATATGATATAGTCATTCATAAAGTTTAAGAATCTTTAAAAACTATGAGTTATTAGGAGTATATATATTTTAAGCAAATAAATTAATGAAAATAATAAAGATAAAAGGTTTAGAATAAAATCAAAATATTATAAAATAATAAAGAAGTTAGGAATTTATATGAAAATATTATAATAATAAGAATATAGGGTTAAGTATGGATAAAGAGTATTAATAATAACCAAAGAAATTGCTAGGGGTTTTTACTAAAATAAGGAAGAAAATAAGAAATAGAAAAATAGAAGGAAAATAAAACCATGGAATAAACTAAAAGACCTAAGGCAATAAAAATCCAATCACATAGAGAAAGTCAAAGTCTTGTTGGAAATTGAGTACTAGTTAGACTTCCACTCTCTCTCTCTCTGATTCCTCCCCCTCTAGCTTGGATTCTTATTCGGTTAGGTCTTTTAGTTTATTTCATTATTTTATTTCCCTTTTATTTTTCTATTTCTTATTTTCTTCCTTATTTTAATTAAAATCCCTATCAATTTCTTTGGTTATCATTAATATTCTTTATTGATACTTAAACTTATATACTTATTATTATAATATTTAGATATAAATTTCTAACTTCTTTATTATTTTATAATATTTTGATCTTATTCCAAAAATTTTATATTTATTCTTTTCATTAATTTATTTGGTTAAAATATATATACTCCTAATAACCCATAGTTTTTAAAGATTCTTAAACTTTATGAATGATTATATCATATTGATAATAAGAAACTTTAATCATTTTTGTTATTATTATAATAACAATTTATTTACAAATATATATTTTTAAATTCTTTGGTATTATTTAAGAATTATTTATTGAAATTAACTTATTTCATAAATATTTCCTAACAACTAATTTTTACTTTTTCATTTTGTTGGATAAACCATATTAATTGGTTCGAAAATCAAACCAAATCGTAATGAAACAATCAATCATAAAGACATGTATCTACATTATGCATCAAAAAATCTTACATTTAATCAAAATTATTTATCAAATAATAAATTTAAGAGAAATAAATAAAATAATTTAAAAATAAATAAAATATTATTATTTTGGACAAAACTTTGAATCATCTAAGTTTAATTGGCCCTAAAAACTTTCACTTCCCCATTTTTAGAAGATTAAGCGTTAAATTGACTCATATTATGCTAAAAAAAATATTAATATTAAAAATACAATAATGTTTTTTAATTATAATTAAAAATTAATAAATAAAATAAAAATAAATTATCATTCAAACTCTTCATCGAATGAATTATTAATTGGCTTTTACGGCTTCATTCTAATTTTTTTTTCAACCAAGTTTCAAGAGTTAAAGGTAAACTCAAAGTACACACTATATTGGGGAAGATATTAAATATTAAAGAAACAAAATAAATTTTTAAGTTTTTGAATATGGATATTAAACGTGTTAAGTATAAATGAAATTTCATAATTTATTTATAGTTTATTAATATAATAAAAATTACAATTAGGTTATCACTACAATGAACGAAAAGTCAAGAATTTTGTATTTTTAAAATTTTAATGAACTATCACCATGACTTTTATTTTATTTTTGAGTAGTCTATAATGCGATTTTTTGAAGGCTTTTACGGTAGTGTTTTCCAGTCTAATTTCTCTAAATTCCAGCAGGAATTTATTGAAAATAGAAGTTTGATGGATAATCTTGCACAATCGAAGTGCCCTAGGGGTTTTTCAGGAGTTGAATTCATATATACAATAAAAAAACCAAATTAAATAACAGAAATCAAGAATTTACCTCAATTATTTTCACCAGATTCTGGCACCTGAAACTCCAAAAAGCCGCACTAAAGACAACTCCTTTTATTTTGTTCTTACAACGTTTAATTTTTTACTAAATTAGTTGTCAAAAAAAAATTGAAATTGGAAAAAAATTCCCCCAGCAGTGTAATGGAATGAGGAAATGTAGTCTTGGTGATGCACCCATTACTTGGAGTACGTTGCAAGCATTAAAGATCGATGATATGAATTTCCCTTACATGCATGAGCATGCATAGTCAGTTCATGCATGTTATAGTTGGATGATGGTTTATTTGTGTTTTGATCGAAGGCAAGGTTATTTACAATGAGAAACAAGGAGTTGAGGAAGTTTTTTTAGCTTTCTAGCATGATTTATATGTGTGATTAGTGTTGAGATTCAACAAGATGATGAGCTTAGTGAAAAGAGTCGCCTTCACTAAGTGGGCCCGCATGCTATTTTTGGCGAAAAGTCTATTTTTAGACATGTCGATCATATTCTATGAATTGCAGGATGCTATTTGTGGATGGTTGGTTAAGTTGGAAAAATAGATGGACTTCTATTTTTAGACATATTGGGTAGAATCTATTTTTAGATTACCAGTCTAAAAATAGATATGTCAAATATTATTAGCTCTTAATAATATTTGGACTCTAAACATTATCTTATTCTCTTGGAGCACTTCAGTTAAGTGCACAGATGTGGCACAACAGCTGATAGAAGGAATTACACTATTCCTGAGGGTTTACTAGAGCTATTGCATGGAGGACTTCAGTTAGAACTCATGCGACAGAGTTTGGTGGAGTTGGAGAAGTAGTTGGTGGAGTTGTATTTAGTTTAACTCAATTAGACTCGGTTGAGCTAGTTGTATCTAGTCTAACTGATTGATACACTAGTGAGAGTGGTGTGAATTAATTAGTTAATTAATTCACTAAATAATAACTCATTAATCAATTGAAGAATACATCAGTTAACTACAGTGCATGGCAGTTTCAGTGGAGACCAGTGGAGAGATAGGTGAAAGGGAAAGATAGACTATCAGTTGTGACTATAGTGATGCATTGATTGCATCCAACACTCAATGGAGATGCCAATGAGGATTGCGTGAGCAAGGCTGGAGTAATTCAAACTCATTCAGAGCCATTCTTCAGCAGGGATTGCGCAGTAGAGGCAGGCTAGCAGGTGGCAAAGATCGGTGCATGGATTTGCAAGATCGGGCCTGATTAGTGTGTAGCGATTGTATTGTATTGAGAGCTTGATATGATCAGCTTTGTATGAGGATTGTTACATGATCTCTATGACATATATTATATACAGATAGTTGGGGTTTTCAGCTTCAGGCTTTCCCGTTAAATCACTGTGTTAATGTGTGTGAATTTTTATGGTTTCATGTGTGCATTGCAATTGATTTAATTTTCGCATGTGATGATCAATGGTGGAATAGATTCTGTATTGTGCATGAAGTTAAAATAGTGTGTGATCAAGAGAATCTTGGATATATAACACATAAGTTATATAATTTCTACATGGTATCAGAGCAGTTGATCATTGGAGGAGATTGCAATTATTGAAGCGGTTGAGTTTTGTGCTGGTGGAATTCGAATTTGTTGCAGTGTTTTCTTGGTGTCGAAGTTGAGCATTCATTGAAATGTCTTTCAACGAATTGTGATTGGAGTATGCCCTTGAGGGCAGCTCGAATTATATTGCATGGAAGGACAGGATGGAGGCGGTGCTGGATGACAATGGGTTGAAGGAGTTCATAGATGTTGAAGTTCCAAAGCCTACTTCTAGTGATGCTGCCGTACTTGACGCATGGCAAAAGAAGACAGCAAAGTGTCGAAGAATTCTGTTGGAAGGTGTGAAGGATCACATAGTGTCCAACCTTCACGGTAAAGCTACTCCATTCTTAATGTGGAAATATTTGAAAGACTTGTTCCAAACAGAAGCGACCAGAGGAAGTTGGCGCTTAAAGACAAGCTCAGAAAAATAAAAGTGGAGAAAGGCGACAGTATACCAAAATACCTCACGAAGTTCGTACAATGCAAAGATGAGCTGGGAAGTGTGGGGGTTATTGTAGATGAAGAAGACTTGGTGATCTTGGCTCTCCTTGGGCTTCTGAAGAGTTGGCATAGCTACGAGGACTCTATCAATGGTCAGGAGAAACTGTCGAGATGGGAGCGACTTCGGTCGGATCTTGTGCAGGAGGAGATAAGGCGGGGTACCAGGGATGGATCTTCATCGAAGAATGAAGATGAAGAAAATTTCGCTTTGGCTGCCAAAGCAAGGAAAGGGAAGGGAAAGAGAAATCCTTCTCAATCCGGTGCGAAAGGCAAGAAGTAGGACTTGTCCAAGGTGAAGTGCTTTCACTGTCACCAACACGGATATTACGCCACTAATTGTCCACAAAAGAAGAAAAATAAGTAGGCTGCTGGATCTGTAGCTGGACAGGCCTTAGCCTCGCAGTTTGAGCTGGATTTTTCGCTGATTGCATGCTTGGTTTCAAGTGTGATGGGATTAGTGTGGTTTCTTGACAGTGGTGTGTCTTTCCATATGACCGGAGACAAATATTTGTTTAGTGATCTGGATGAAAAGGATCTTGGAGTGCACATCGAGATGGGCGATGATGGTAGATACAGTGTGACTGGTATCGGTACCATTTCCTTTGAGAGGGAGTCTGGTAAACCCTTCATATTGAAGGAAGTGATGCATGTTCCAGGATTGAAGAAGAATCTTATCTCTGTGGCGATGTTAGAAGACAAGGGATATGATGTTGTCTTTAGCGAGGGAAAGGCTTTCCTGCGCAGTAAGGCAACTGGTGAGACTCGAAGGATAGGGGTTCGAGTTAAGAACCTTTATCAATTGCAGGTAGATGGTTGCGCAGCAATGGCAGGCAAGGCAGAAGGAGTGGTGAGTCGGGATGATGGCGAGTTGTGGCACCAGAGATTGGGCCACCTTCACCATGGAGCTTTGAAGATACTGCAGCAGATTTCTACTGGGCTTCCTAAGGGTACTCTTGCGCAGTCAGATCAGTGCAAGGGATGTACCTTGGGAAAATTTGTGAAAGCCACCTTTCATGAGAAGGATAGTCATGCCACGACGATCCTTGAGATAATTCACACAGACGTGTGTGGACCTTTCTCAGTAGCTTCGACAGCAAAGCACAAGTATTATGTGATATTTGTTGATGACTTTTCTCGTAAGTGCTGGATCTTCTTCATGCAGAAGAAGAGCGAGACATTCTCAAAGTTCTGTGAGTTCAAGGCACTGGTTGAGAAAGAGTTGGGGAAGCAGGTGAAAGCTCTTAGGAGCGATAATGGTGGTGAATTCATCTCTGGCGAATTCAAAGACTTTTGCAGCGCAGAAGGAATTCGAAGAGAGCTCATAGTGCCTCATAACCCACAGCAGAATGGGGTCGCGGAGCGAAAGAACAGAACGATCGTGGGTGCTGCATGGGTGATGCGCAGTCGGGGACCTACCTTACACTTGTGGTTTGAAGCATGCAACAACGCACGGTTTATGTGCGAAAGTGTTGTCCTCTCATAGAGTACTTGGCATGAGTACACTAGAAAGGCGTTTTCTGGTAAGAAGCCTGATATTTCTCATTTGAAGATTTTTGGCTCACCTGTTTACATTCATGTGACAAAGGATGCCAGGAAGAAGCTGGAGCCAACCGCAGAGGTTGGGATATTTGTGGGGTACATAGAAACACCCCACAACTATCGTGTGTATTTTCCAGACAGTCGAAAGACTATTGTGCGACAGGATATCAAATTTCATGGGGAGAAAGCCATGAAGTTGTTGCTTGAGAGGGAGCTACAGTTGCATGCAGATGAGGAGCTACTTTTTCCTAAAGATGAGCCTCAGGATGTGGATTAGCCACAAGAGGAGGTTCATGGAGTGGAAGAAACCACTCATGCAGCGCCAAACATCAAAGGGCGGAAGCGCACTACAGAAGCTGAGCGACTAAATCTTGATGCAGCACAGAATGTAGGAGCACCTACATCACAGCATGGACAGAGATAGTCACCTGACCGATTTGCTGGATACATGGCTCTGATGAGCAAGTGTATTTTGACAGAACCATCCTCTTTCGAGGAAGCTGTGGAGGATCCCACATGGGTAGTTGCCATGGTGGAAGAGTATGATTTGATTGTTAGAAACAGTGCATGGGAGATTATCCCAAGTCCGGAAGGGAAATCAATGGTAGGTTCGAGATGGATCTACAAAGTGAAGCAAGCTACTGACGGGAGCGTTGAGAAGTACAAGGCAAGATTTTTTTCTCGGGGCTTCTCATAGATCGAGGGGATCGACTATGAAGAAACCTTTGCACTTGTTGGAAGGTATTCTTCCATACGGACCATCCTTGCTCTCTCAGCGCAGATGGGTTGGCACATTCATCAGATGGATGTGAAGACTACGTTCCTCAATGGAGTCATTGAGGAGGAGGTGTAGATAGAGTAGCCTGAAGGATTCGAAATCTTCAGCAGCAAGTCCCATGTGTATAGGCTCAAAAGAGCGTTGTATGGGCTGAAACAAGCACCTTGTGCTTGGTACACACAGATAGACAGTTATTTCACCAAACTTGGTTTTGCCAAGATTGAGGTGGATCCGAACCTATACCAGATTGTGGTGGAGGGTAAGTTGCTGATCATTGTAATTTATGTATATGATTTGATACTGACAGGTGATGAACTGTTGATACACTCATGCAAGGCAGATCTTGCAAAGGAGCTTGAGATGAAGGACTTGGGCCTCCTTCATTATTTCCGGGGATTGGAAATTTGGCAGCGGAAGGGTGGACTATTTGTGTCTCAAGGAAAGTATGCCTGAGAGATACTGGAGAAGTTCAACATGCAAGGCTACAAGCCTATCGACACTCCTCTTCCTGGTGGTTGGAGGAAAGAGGATGCTACATCGGCAGAGGTAGTGGATGCCACTGTTTATTGACAGTTGGTTGGTTCGTTCATGTATCTAGTCAATACACGATCGAACATATGCTATGCTATTAACCATCTTTCACAAGCTATGGTTAAGCCTACCAAGCTCTTTTGGAAGGTAGGCAAGCATGTCCTGACGTATCTCAGGGGCACATCGGGATATGGATTGTGGTACAGACAGTCAGATGAGTTGAAGCTACATGGCTTCACGGGCGCAGATTGGGCAGGAGCCCAACGGATAGAAAGAGCACATCTGGAGGGATATTCAGTATCAGGTCTATAGAAGTTTCTAGGTACAGCAGGAAATAGAGATCCGTGGCACTCATTTCAGTAGTGGCCGAGTACATGGCAGCAATTTTGGCTACATACGAGGCTATATGGATGAGGAAGATCCTAGTCGAGTTGTTCTGTTCACACTTAGATCCTACTGTGATATATTGTGATAATCATAGTTGCATTAAACTCTCGGTTAATAAAATATTTCATGATAGATCGAAACATATTGACATCTGGTACCATCATATCAGATATTTTGTGCAGCGGAAGATCATGTTACTTTCTTACATTCCTACAGAGGATCAGGATGCAGATATTCTGACGAAGGCGCTCACCAGGAGCAAATTCAAATACCATAGAGACAGGATCGGGGTGGCAGATAATCCCTATCTTTTTGAGAGGGAGTGTTGAGATTCAACAAGATGATGAGCTTAGTGATAAGAGTCGCCTTCACTAAGTGGGCCCGCAGACTATTTTTGGCACAAAGTCTATTTTTAGACATGTCGATCATATTCTATGAGTTGCAGGATGCTATTTGTGGATGGTTGGTTAAGCTGGAAAAATAGATGGAATTCTATTTTTAGACATATTGGGCGAAATCTATTTTTATATTTCTAGTCTAAAAATAGATATGTCGAATATTATTAGCTCTTAATAATATTTGGACTCTAAACATTATCTTATTCTCTTGGAGCACTTCAGTTAAGTGAACAAATGTGGCACAACAGCTGACAGAAGGAATTACGCTATTGCTGAGGGTTTACTGGAGCTAATGCATGATGACTTCAGTTAGAACTCATGTGATGAAAGGTTTGGTGGAGTTATAGAAGTAGTTATGGAGTTGTATTCAGTTTAACTCAGTTAGACTCAGTTGAGCTCGTTGTATCTAGTCTAATCGATTGATACACTAGTGAGAGTGGAGTGAATTAATTAGTTAATCAATTCACAAATAATAACTCATTAATCAACTGAACAATACAACAGTTAACTACAGTGCATGGCAGTTTCAGTGGAGACCAGTGGAGAGATAGGTGAAAGGGAAAGATAGACTATTTGTTGTGACTATAGTGATGCATTGATTGCATCACACACTTAGTGGAGATGCCAATGAGGATTGTGTGAGAAATTCTGGAACAATTCAAGTTCATTCAGAGCCATTCTTTAGCAGTGATTGCACAGTAGAGGCAGGCTATCAGGTGGCAGATATTGGAGCATGTGATTTTCTAGATCGGGCTTGATTAGTGTGTAGCAATTGGAGATTGTACTAAGAGCTTTGTGAGGAGATTTGTATAATTATTTTTACATGATCTCTATGACATATAATATACAAATAGTTGGGGGTTTTCAGCTTTGAGCTTTCCCATAAAATATTGTGTTCATATGTGTGATTTTTTATGGTTTTAATGTGCGCATGCGATTGTTTTTATTTCCGCAATTAATGATCAATGGTAGAATAGATTCTGTATTGTGCATGAATTTAAAATAGTGTGTGATCAGGAGAATCTTTGATATATAACACATAAGTTATATAATTTCTACAATTAGTAGGTGTGAGGATATGAGTGTTGTGGGTAGCACTGAGTTTTGATGGTTAGTTAGGAATTCATGTTGTTTTTTGTGGATGGTGCATGGATTTTTTTTTGGACACATGTGAAACCTGGTTCTATTCATGGCTAGTGGAAGTCCCTATTTCAAATTTCTAGTTAGGACCATCAAAATTTATGTGCATCGCGCTCTCTCAGGGCACATCTTTGTTTTTCGTTGTTCCCCATTTTAAATGCCTTGGAGAGTCTAGTCATAAGTGTTTTGAGTCCACATTTATGTGTACGAGTCTTCTTCTTTGGTTTGGGTCATTGTTGTGAGGGATTGCTTATTTTGGTGTCGATGCTTGTCATCGGTCCCCATCTCTTGGTTTAAAGTGGGGTTTGAAAGACATATATGTAAGGGTTTGGGAGGGTCTGTCTGTGTTGGTTAATTTTTGTGGCAAGTTAAGGTTTAGTGGATGGAATTTTTCATTTGGTTCTGCTCTCCTTGGGTGTTGAATCTTTTGTTCCTAGTGTTTTCCCTTTCCTATTTGATGGGAAAGAGTGAAGGGATGTTGGTTGAGGAAGTCTTATCCTCTGTCATTTTTGGTGGGTTCTCTATTAAGGCTAAGTCTTTTGTCTGGTTTTATTATGATAAGTTGGTCAACTAGTTACCTAGTATTGTAGACAGTGGGTCGAGGCAGTCTTGTTGTTCATTTGTAAGTAGAGGGAATCAATGCAGTGGTATTAAGTCTCCTCATCGAGACTCTCTGATGCCACCTAGACAAAGAATGAGGGCTATAAGGGGAGAAGGAGGCAAGGCTCAACCAGGTAAAAAAGGGGAAATATTATTTGCATGACTTGGCAACCACATATTTCAATACAATTCCACGTGAAACTCATAAGGAAACCCATAAGCTCAAGTCCAAAGTAGGGGAAGAAAGGAAATCCCTATTAGATTATGAGATATTAGAGGACATATCATCTTAGGTTCCAGACCCTCGACACACTAGGGGTAGGAGGAGGCAATATCTAAACTCGTTGGCTCTTCATTGGAAAATGAAGACATTGTTGGGCCTAGTATTGAGGGAAAAATAAGTTGAGAAATACAATACATTTGCTTCACTCAAATATGTCAAGAGAATGCTCGAGAATAAGAGGTTTTTCATGGACAAAATTGATTCTGGTCTGACTTATGTGAATAGCCAAATTTCTCATGAGTTGAATAGTGGGGACTTGATGGAACCTCCTAGCTCCAATACGAGGGTTCCAACAAATATCTTCTCTTCTGAAAGTGACTAGTGAGTATTGATGGTGGGTAGTGCAACTTGGAGATCTCATGGCGCTTGTAGTTTTTTTCTTTTTCTTTAATGTAGGGAAATTGTTATTCTCTTGGTCTTTAGATTATGATGACATAGGTTTGTTATGACTCCGTGTCTTTTGCGATGGCTCTAGCATGTCTTATGTGGAATCTATTTTATTTCCTTTGTAACTTATGCTTTCTGTTAATTGTTGGAAACACCACTTTGCATTTCTGTGGATGGTTATGGTAGCTCAGGTCCTCCTTCATTAGGTTCTTGTCATATCTTGTGGTTGTTTCTTGTGTTGTGTCATGGTTGGATGTGGTTTTTTAATCTCAAAATTGTCTATTATTAGTGCTCTAGTTGTGGTTTTTTATCAGAGTTGTGTCATGGTTGGATGTGGTTTGTTAATCTCAAAATTGCCTATTATTAGTGCTCTAGTTGTGGTTTTTTATCGGAGCTCTTACAAATATCTAGTGGGATTTGTTTGCTTGTCAAATTTAGATGACCTTTTTTGAGAATTATTATTTGTACTCATGTCTAGAATGTTTGGAATTCTCTTACCTTAATATTTATGTATTCTAATTTAAAAGGCTTCTTTTTTTTTGTCTTTGGATGTTAGTGGAATTTTGATTATAAGAGTCTTTTGTGTTTCTAGGCTTCATTGGAAATACTTGAGGTATTTTTGTTTGTCATTGTATGTTAGTGGAATTTTGATTATAAGAGTCTTTTATGTTTCTAAAATTCATTAGAAATATGTTGAGGTATTTTTATTCTCTATATTCAATAATGATATCTGTATAAAACAAGTTGTCTCCATGAATAAAAGAAAAGAGGTTTTACTTCCCATAGGGTTCAATGTCTCAAGAAACTCTTAAAACTTTTAAATAGGAAAGCCCAAATTTATAAAATAAATTTAAATAAAGAAGAAGAAACACTCCTAAATCTTAATTTTGAATGCACATTATATAAAATTTATCTGTTGAAAGCACATTTTAGGAGTGACATAATGTGGTTTTGGAAACAATTTGAAACAATATTTAAAAAAAAAGGTAATTTAAAAAATAACTTTGTATAGGAAATTTAAAAGTAATTTTATATAAAGTAATTTTTATATAAGAGATTAAAAAGTATGAGAAAAAGTATTTAAAAACTAAATATAAAAATGACCTCAATTAATGAAATAATAGGAAAATGATAAATTTAACAAATTATTCATTAAAACTGACCCAACAATTTATTTATCAAATGACAAACCAGCATAATACAACAACAAGTATTTCTATGCGTAGTAATAAGCACAACATAAAATTCCAAAAGCTCAAATGGTTTATTTATTGATTTACCAACGGAATACATGACAGTACACTTTCTTTCTTCTTGGCAGCAGCTTAGTTTTACATCGTTGCATTTTGTACTCTCCCTTTTACATAAAAGCTAATTCCAGAAGAATATATCAAAAGTCTTCAGAGTATACTAAGGGCATTTATTAGCAAGTCATTTCTGTTGCTTGAATGCAAATACTAAAGTGCAATAGCAATCTTTGTTGCTTGAATGCAAATAATAGAGGAAAAACATCATGAAAACAAACATGGAAAGCTGTCTCATGGCTTTATATCATTTTTCCCTCCATGGAAATTTTCCAATCAGGAAATAGGAACTAACTGACCTCACGGAAATATGTTTGCTCTCCACCCAAACCAGGTTTCTTCAGGTAATCACAAGCTGAAATTCTGGAACCAGATCAAGAACGACGAACATGCCCACCAGCATACCCTTCTGGATTTGAAGTTGATTGTTGCAGATATTTAGAAGTGCCTATCACATTCTTTAGTTCACCAGAATGAGTTTGCTTGCAGTGAGCAATGGCTTCTTGGATGCCATCCTCCCTGTCAGAAATCGTATAGCTCATGCTTCTTTTCACAAGTGCACGGCTGCTGGTGGGAGATTCTCTGTTTCTAGACTTGATTGAGTTTAAATTGGGTTTAGGTATCCATAGAGATCGTTTAATAGAGCAGAAGCTCCAAGAAACGCATTTTCCGTGAGTGACTCTGCATCTGAATACTGATTGCACCCTCCCCAATATTGGTACCATTCTGGAAAGATGGTCATTCGTCCCTCCGGTATTGAACCCTTTTGAGAGAAGAGATTTCACAAATGCTTTGGAAGCTTTCAATTTGTGGGTGAGGATTGTCGACTGTGAGTGCGCAGAAGGAGCAATATCAGATGAATTGCAAGCAGGATGGAACCCTAATTTCTCGCAATCACGCTCAGTACGGGAACTATGGCCACAAATATTTTTACTATTTCCAATATTTTCTATTTGAGTCTCAGCGAATGCTTCCAACATCTTTCGTTGAAATTCAGACCATTCCAATTTCTCCACCATTTGAATACGGTGGCGGTCATGGAGGGGAAGCAGCCGGCCTTTATAAAAGAGCTCGTCTGCGGGAGAACCAACGGAAACAAGCTCGATTGAAGGGGCCTGGGCATTGAGACCAGGGTGAGATATATCAAACTCGAATTCTATCGAATCCGGCGCCGCACTATTCATATTCAGGCTCCCCGTGCTCTCCCCTTCAGAAACCATAACGGAGCCAATTGTACATTTATTCAAAACAAATCCAACGATCTCTTCATTGTTGAATACCAGGAATGAGTCCCCGCCCTCAGCACATTCATCCCTTCTTTCACCGTTTGGAGTCTCGTCGATCCCTTCCTCGTCTGGAATTTTCTCACATATCTCGGAAGCGTCCATTCTGGTTAAAATTTTGTGGTCTAAAAACAGTACACCTAATTCCAACTTAGTACAATCTTTTCAACAATGGTAATCGTTTCTCAAATTTGAAAACCCTATGCTGAAAATAACAAGTCGTCTCATGAATGAAAGAAAACAGGTTTTACTCCCCTAGGGTTCAACGTCTCATGGAACCCTCCATTATAGAAAATAAATTTAATGATGTCATTTAACTATTTTGATTCTGCCACTTGATGACAAAGGTTTCTATGTGAGTTTATTTTTCAGGGCCAAAGCTTTTTGTTGGTTTGACCTCTTACTCGCATTTTTTTTCATTTCCATAAAATTAGCTTCATTTCTAACTTCTTCTGTGAGTTAGGAAAACCAGTGTAACAACACTGGTTTAGGAATTTTTTCTTTTTTTCTTTTTTTAAATTATTGAAATAATATTTTAAATAATTTCAATTAACTATTTTTTTTGAAGGTCCAATAAATTATATTAGTTTTAAATTAATCATTATTATCATTTAAATTAAAGCAATTGACTTTCATTTAAAATATATTGGTAATTTACAATTAAATTACTACCATTTATTTATTATTTTGTTTATACTTTATTTTATTTCAACACTATACATATTATTATTATTATTATCTAATTTTAAGGTTATGGCCAAACTAGACACCAAATTGGTGTATGAGACCTCTTTGTTTGTGTGACAAAGGACCTACTTCGGCTGCTATTTGACTGCTAAGTTTACAAAGTTATACATACTCCTCTATGTTTTTGAACATCTCACCTCTTATGAGGAAACACATGCTCTTAACCATTAGGTCCACTCAAGTTATAATTGAGTAATCTTAGTGATTAAGTAGGTAGAGTATGTATACCTTCATAAACTTAGCATTTAAAAGCTACATGAAAGTGAATCCCTTATCCCAGAAACAAAAAAATCTCTTTAACATTTCAAAATATATTGAAAATTTACAATTAAATTAAAACTATTTATTATTATTAGGATTGTAATTAATTTTATTATAATATTATACATGTAACATTAAATTCATTGGTCATTAAAAAAATTGATATAAAAAAAATAAAAAAAATTGATATAAAAATAAATATTAATGTTTTGTATTGTATTGGATATGTTTTGGATAATTAATATTAAATAATTATTGTAATTAATTAAAATTTAATATATAAAATACTAAAATTTTATTAAAAATAAAAATGCTATAAAATACTATAAATTTAAATTTCTTTTTTGTATTTTTTTATTATTTTAAAATAACTTAACCATTAATAAAATTGTACATTAAACAAACACAAATTTAAGAATGACATGCAATGAATTATAATTTTTTATAATATAATATTGACATGCAATGAATTATAACTTTTTATAATATAATATTAGTAACCTAAAAGGTAAGAAGTTATATTTATTTTTAATATAGTAAAAAGATAATTATTTATATTTAATATGTTTTGAGGGATTAATATTTAATATGTTTTGAGGTATCAATATTTAATTATTATTGATATTTATTAGAATATCTTTCATTGAATTAGTAATAAATCGAATTTAGTTAAAATTTATCAAAATGTTTAGGATAATTCATGTTTTATAGGATTAAGTTTTATGGGTTGTAAATATTCACTTTTATTGAATTACACACCATTTAAAAAAAACAATCTATTATCTAACAATAGAATCATACAACTTTAATTTATTGAGAGGTGAGTATATAACCAAGTTAATTCATGTGTCAATTTTTTTGATATGTTGGTTTTTATTGATAATTTTCTTGTATTTGTAACATTTAATATGAATTGTTTTGGGCTTTCTTTATATATGGAGCATTTTTATTAAAGAAATTATTGGAATTAATATATATGGCTAAATAAATTAGCCTAACCTTCTTTACTTGGAAGAACAAGTAAAGCATTTTGATGATACAAACACATCTATAAATATATTTATTTTCACCTTGACTACAAATACATTTTTTCTTTGGGAAGAAAATGAAAAAATAACATAAGGTGAAACTAGACAAAGTTTAAATGGATACAATGGAGTTAAGAGTGTTTTATATACCTTTTATTACTAATCTATAGTATTTAAAACAAGTATAGTAAGGCGGCCAAAAAAACATGTTGAATTTATGCCCTATGATGTCTTCTAAGATGTGTGAAGCAAAAAAATATTAATAATATTGAAAATTTTGGATATTCAATCATTTGTTGAATTAGTGGAGATATTACTATCTAATATAAGTTTTAGTCCACTTAGGGTGCAGTGAAGGCTAATTGCATGTTACATATACAAGAAGCTTAATTAGGAGCTAATGTTTTGTCAAAAATAGTAGTTTACATACCTAAAGGTTTTTTCATCTTTTGAGGAGATAGGAGGTGGAATCTGTCTTTCTTAGTTTAGTAGTTTTATTTAATTAAGGAGTGGTCATTTTGTTAGCATAAGGAGATTTTTAATTTCCCTTTTCACTATTAATTTTTTTGATGTTTGTCATCGTTTTTCTCTATTTGTTGAATATCTTTATTTAAAAGAGTAATGCATATAACTTTTTGTTGGTAAAGCTTTCTCAAATTCTGAGTTGGAAAAGATAAATTTTATTTTTCATCAATATTTTTTTGCTTGTCAAATAATCTATCTCCTTCTTAAATAATTTTAATTATTTAAATATAAATAATTTATTTTCTTTTTAAGCAAAGTGGTATTGTAATCTAACTATAATAATATACATCAAAAGAAATAAAATATTATTAAAATTTATATAATAAAAAAATAAAAGATGGACCTTCACTGTAAATTTGAGAAAAAAATACATTAAAAATAGAATTTTAAAAGAATAATAATAAATAACATAAATTTATTTTAATTTAAATATTTAAAATAATGAGAAATTGAATCCTAATTTATTAATCTCATTGTGTATTTAATAAATATATGATAAAGTTAAATATATATAAATTATTGTTAATACCAAAATATTTATAAAATGAATTAGAAAAAACAAAATCATTTTCAAATTTCCAAACGAAAAGAAAACAGAAATCGTATAATTTTCTTATATAATAAATTATTAATTAAAAATTACAATATTATTTAAAATATATAAAAATAATAAAATGCCAGCCGTATATTTTTTTTAATGGACGATAGAATTTATTCCCGTAAATATTATTCATCACAAAAATTACAATATTATTTAAAATATATACAAATAATAAGATGCCAGTCGTATATTTTTTTTTTAATGGACGATAGAATTTATTCCCTTCAATATTTTTTTTTTGCTCGTTTAGACTAATCCTAATCTTCCCATTTTTTTCTCCTTCCATTCCACCCATGGGTTTTGAACCGGCGACCTTACAGAACGGAGTGCCTTAACAGTGCACCCCATCACCGACTGTTCTACACCACATGGGCTTTATTCCCTTCAATATTATTCATCACAATAATTTGTTTTAAGAGAAGTAAATAAAATAATTAAAAAATAATATAAAATAATAAATATTATTATTAAGAATAAACCCCTTAATCATCTAACTGGCTCATTTAAAGTAGAAAACACCTTCACTTCCACATTTTTAGATGATTAAATATTAAATTAAATTAAATTAAATTTAAAAAATATTAATATTAAAAAAATACAATAATGAAATGGTGTTTTCTTTATAAATTTTGTATTCAGAAATTTATAATTTAAAAATGATATCTCGTTAAAAATAAAGTATCCTTCGGAATTTCTGTCGTATAAATTATTAATCGGCTTTATGACTTCATTTTAAAATGCGCTTTAACCAAGTTTTAAGCGAAAAAATTGTAATTTAATAATAAATTGTTTATGAGTAATGGAGTTTTAGTTACGAAGCTTTTCAATAAAAAAATTAAAATTAGAGAACAAATATAAATAACAAATTTAAACCAATGTGAAGAAATAATCATTCTAAATTTAAATTCTGAATATTGTGGTTGGTTGGACATTTTCTAGTTTTCTTAGAACTCCCCATCTATGGGAAATTTAGAAGTAATTTTATATAAAATATTTTTTTATTTATGGAATTAAAAAAATATAATAAAAATAATTATATATAAATAGATAAATGTAACAAAGTATTCATTAAATTGATTCAATAATTTAAATCAAATAATATAACAAGATAAACTCACGCTCAAATGGTACAGTAACTCAAATGGTTCATTTGTTTATTTTCCAACGAAGTACATTCTTGTGGGTACAATACATTTTTTATTTTTTATTTTTATTTTCTTGGTGGGTTGGCAACTATTTAATTTTAAATCATTGTACTTTTCACATAAAATTTAATTTGAGGGAAATATATTAGAGAGTTATTTATGGGTCGGTCATTTTTGTTGTTTGAATGCAAATGATAGAGAGGATTATGCAGTGTTTTAATAGAACAACGTTTTTTCTTTCTCTTGAAAAAAAGAAGTAAATAATAGAGAAAAAATATCATGAAAATAATATGGAAAGTTGTTTGATGGTTTTAATTTTTTTTTAAAACATGGATTTATATGTAAATTTTTTAATTGGGAAATAGGAACCAATTGATCTCACAAAATATGGTTACTCTCCACCTAACCAGGTTTCTTTGGGTAGTCACAAGCTACAGTGTTAGAACCTGTTGATGTTTTAGAATGAAAATGTCTCTCTAACAGTACAACAACATCAATATCTCAAAATTCTTGACGATTCACTAGAAGTAATGGGAACATTATCTCACAGGTTAAAGTCGCTCAAGTTAGAGTTGAGTCCACACTAATAATGACAAAACTTAACCCTCTTAATTGTCTATGAGTTGCAGCGAACAAGAAAGAATCCTACAAGTAACAAAACAAAACAAAACAAAAAATATAACTACTCTAGATATAAACACAAACTTATATACAAAAAAACAAATTAATCAAGACTCTAGGGTTTTGACCCTAAGGTACTGTAGAGTCGTAGTTGCATATATGTTATAAATTAGTGAAAATAAATTGACTACGATGCCCTTTATGTAGAAAAAATTATGTAAGAAATAGCCTTCATATTAATGTGAGACATTAAATACATAAATGAATAATTGAGCAAGAAAATGCATTATGATCTGAAAATGAAACTATTTGTATATGCTATTCAAAGTATCCATTTTCATTTAATTAAGTGTGAAAAGTGTTCATCATGTCTTGCAATTTAAAAAAAGGGTTTTTGGTAACTGTTTCTGAGTTTATGTGTGAGGGAATGTTAATTAGAATTACTGTTTAACATCTTAATTTAGAAATACACAGCAAAAAAACTGCACCATAATATAACACAACAACATGATGAGGCAGTTCACCCCTCCTGGGCTACATCTGTCGGGTCCAAGGCTCCCAATGGGCATGTCCTTGCTCTATTAAGTTTCTCAAATTGGTTATACAATGATAAATATGCCTAAAAAGGAAGAACCAGCTGAGAAATTGAATTCAAAAGACATAAATAAGCTAAAAATGGCTTTTGTTTCACCTTAAACAGTGAAGTACAACCCAATACAGCTCTATTTCCCTCATGGCCCCAATGGCTCTCCAAGCTTCCCTGAAGCTAAAATGGCTGAAGAACACCTTGGATCACTTTGCAACCTATGCCAAACATTCCAGAATGCTTAGAATAACCAAAATGAACCAAAATTTCGTCCAAATTGGTTCAATAATGGAGAAGTTATGACCTCCACAAATTTTTGCTCAATGTCCCTTGAAAACCCCACAAAATGTGGGTGAACTTCTAGTTAAGCGCGCTAGAAATTGCGGAAGGCAAAAATTGTTGGGACTGGCTCCAAGTTAGGAGGAATTGCCGGTGGTTACAATAAACATCGGGAGCGCACTCACATGCGGAAAATTTGGAGACCATTTGCGCTGGCGGTTAAGGGTTTAGCCCGTGCCCCTGGTCATAGCCCGCAAGTCACGTGGCTAGGGGGCTAGCATCTGTGGCTTAACAAAAAAGTTCCGTCGGTTGGATGGGCTTAGCCCTTGGTCCTAGCAAGAGGTCGTGGGACCTGCTTCCTTAAGCCGTGAGGGCTTAACTCCTTGCTCTGCCCGTTAACTGATACATGACCTGAATGTTTGTGCCCAACTCGCCCGTTGCGATGACCAAAATGTGTTTAGGCGTTGTCCGCTATCAGCTGACCCAAACGCGTTCAGCGTGACCCGACTCCATTCAGGTCGGGTTGGGTCAGCCCACAATTTTCTTTTAACATGAATTTGAACCAATTTTAAACCAATGGCCTGGGGCAATGTGGCAGCCTCCAGGAGGGCCACGTGGCACCCTCTGATAGGCTCCCAAAAAACATTAAAAAATCAAATTTTTCCATCAAATTTTTCTGAAAATGACAAAATATTTTTTGTTCAAAAGTCCTGTTTTGAAGGTTATTGGGCAACTTCAAACTTCAATATCTTTCACATACGAGATCAGTTTTGAGTCCTGTTCACGGAACCAGAATCACAGTGATGAGGCCTATCCGGTCGTTGAGGTTGTAACCAATTCTAAGAAGTTCCATTTTGAGCATTTTTTTCCACTTGGACATGATCACTTGATCACACCTCCCCATTGGGAATATTTTGGACCCCAAAAGCCTTCAATTACCTGTTAAGAAAATGAGGGTACAGATCCCTCACCTTTTCCACCTCCATCCATTTTTCATTACTCGGTTTTCTGCGTTTTAGACCAACCCGAACATAATCAACATTTCCCCTCCTCAAAGTGTGTGTCCTTCTGTCAAGGATAGCATCCTCTTTCAGCTCATACAAAAATTCTGGTGAGAAATCCTCTATGGATGGCAGCTGAATATCACTTTCATAATCAGTAATTAAAGGAGGTTCATACAAACGTAACATTTCCACGTTCACAACGGAATACATTTGCATATATGAAGGCAAATCTAGTTGAAAATAATTATTTCCAACTTGTTTAAGGATCTTGAATGAACCATAATGAATAGGCTTCAACTTTTTACCTTATCCTAGCATTCTTTCCTTACTAATATTCAGCCATACCTCATCTCCTTCTTGAAACTTATGATCAACTCTGTGTTTATCATGCCTCTCATTGTACTTGCCTTGAATTTTTTCAAGCTGTTCTTGAACCTGCTGATGTATGAGATGAATTCTTTTAATGAACATGCAAGATTTTGTCAATGTCACTATTCCCATCAATGGAAACATCCTTCTCAAGAATGAAATCTAAAGATGACTTAGGAAAATACCCAAAGCAAGCTTCAAAAGGTGAAGTATTTGTAGAAGAGTGCTTGGCCCAGTTGGAAGCATGCTGGATATAATGCAAGCGCTCATCCCAAAGCTTGGGATGCTTGCTGCAATAACCTCTCAAAATGTGTAAAATGGTTCTATTCACTACCTCTGTTTGGCCATCTGTTTCCAGATGGAAAGCAATACTCTTCTTCAACTTGGTGTCCATCATCTTCCATAGATTGGACCAAAAATTCCCAAGAAATATGGAACCCATGTCACTAACAATAGAAGTAGGCAAGCCATAATGAACCCATACATGTTGAAAATATAAATCAGTAGTTTGTTTAGCATTTATAGATTTCTTACATGGCATAAGAATACACATCTTGCTGAATCTATAAACTACTACATAAAGATAATCATGCTGCTTTCTAGATAATGGTAGACCTCCAAAAAACTCCATAGAACCACTTTCCCATGCTCTAGAAGGTACCGAAAATGGTTTATATAAACCAAACTTCCTATTTCTAGGCTTACTTTTATCACATAATGAACAACCTCTAATAAAATGTGAAACACTATCTACCATGCGAGGCCAATAACAATACCTCTGTAAATGTGCCACTATTTTTCTTACCCCAAAATGTCCAGCAATAAGAGAAGAGTGAGCTTCTCTCATGATGCTTAGTCTCTCCCCCTGTGGTATACATAACTTACCCATATGAAACAGAAAATTATTATGCAAATGATAATCATTCTCCTCAACATGATTCCCTTCACTCAAGTTAACATACACATCCTTAAAATCAACATCTGATGCATATTGTTCTATGTAGCTCTCATTTATAATAGAATCATTCTTAAGTAAATTAGTAGCACTAGTAATAGGCCTTTAAAGCATATCATCAAATTTATTGAAAATACATTCCTTGTACCTTATTATCAAGTGAAATTTTTGTAGGAAACCCATCCATCTGAAATGTCGTGACTGCTATAATTTACTTTGTGACTGCAAGTACTATAAAGGCTGATGATCGGTATGAAGAATTGTTTCTTTGCCCATAAAGCAGTGTTTCCATTTTTTGAAGCTTTGTACCAATGCATAAAACTCCTTATCATATGTAGGATAATTCACAACGACACCATTAAATGTCTCAGAATGAAATACGATAGCCTTACCATGCTGTAGGAGAACTGCACCCATGGCATAATCACTACCATCGGTTTGAATCTCGAATGGATATCTCAAGTCCGGTAATGCGAGGAATGGAGATGAACTTATCTTCTCTTTCAAAGACTCGAAAGCTTTATGTTTCTTGCCTCCCCATTGGAAAGCACTCTTGACACTTGTCACAGCATGCAATAGAGCTGCTATGGCAGAGAAGTTAGAAATAAACTTCCTCCAATACTGAGCTGCACCCAAAAAAATTCTTACCTCTGTAATGGATTTGGGAGTAGGCCAATTCACAATGGCTTCTATGTTATAAGGATCAATTTTCAAAGAACCTCCTCCTACTATGCGTCCCAAATAAACGAAAGAAGTATTTCCAAATTCACACTTTGGAATTTTAAGAAATAACTGATTTTTCTTCAAAACTTCAAGTACTTTCTTAACATGCATGACATGCTCTTCTCTAGTCTTGCTGAAAATTAAGATGTCATCTAAGTAGAAAATAACGAAATCATCAAGAAAAGGATGTAAGACATCATCTATTACGCACATGAAAGTTGTAGGTGCATTGCATAAACCAAACGACATAACAAGCCACTCAAAGAGTCCCTGTTTAGTTTTAAATGTTGTCTTCCAAATGTCACTTTATACAGTTATAACTTGATGATAACCACTATGTAAGTCTAACTTAGTGAAATATTTAGCATCTTTCAGCTGATCTAACAAATCATCTATCCTTGGGAGAGGGTAACGATTCTTTATCGTTATCTTGTCCAATGCCCTGAAGTCCACACACATGCACCAAGTTCCATCTTTCTTTGGAATCAACACTATTGGTGACCCACATGGAAAAGTGCTTGGTCTTATGAACCCTTTGTCCAACAATTCCTTAATTTTCCTCTTTATTTCTGCATTCTCCATGATATACATGCGGTACATGCTTATGTTAGGAAGAGGACAATCTTGATGTAACTGGATTTCATGTTGAATCTCCCTTTTAGGAGGCAAACCTGTCGGTTCCTGAAACATCTCATGATGTGCATAAAATACATCATATAAATCTGATTGAAGCTTGGAATTACAATTTTTAAATGACTCATGATTCACATCAACCTTGGGCTTAACCATAAGAAGTACAAAACTCTTACTAGAATTCACTAGTCTTTTTAATTGTCCCGTATTTACCATCTTTATATTTTTCTTCTTGCGATGTGCTATGACAATGAAGTCCTTGTCATCTTTAAAGAGATGATACTTATTTTTATGGAGATGGAAGATCGCTTTCCTGTCAAATAAGTAAGGACATCCCAAAACAATTCCTAATATATCAAGTGGCACTACATCAAGTTCAACTGTGCCAATAAAGTGTGCAGTAATCACGAAACGCAATATGCAATTTCTTGAGACTTGTAAGTTTGCATCCTTGCATATCCACCCAAGTGGATAAGGCTTTGGATGTGGAATGGTCTCAATTTTAATTTGTTTGACCAAGTCTTTTGATATGAAATTTTCTTGTGACCCGTTGTCAAATAGTGTGTTAATTTTTGTATGTTTTAAGACTACCCTCACATGGAACAATTCAATTCTTTCTTCCTCATTTGGAGTTTGTACATGAAAATTTGAAGTACTAGTTCTTGTCTTAGTCTCAGTTTCCTTTCCCTTCATACCCTTCAAACCCATGGTTGCAATTTTGGTTTCGTCACCTGAATCATCACCTAAATCTTGTGGTGTAGTTGTAGTAGCTGCAATTTTCTTCTTTCCTTTGCTTTTGTTCAACTGAGTTATTTTTTCAGGATGTAGTTTCCAACAGTTTTTCTCTTCATGGCCTTCTCTTGAAGAGTGTTTACATATCACTTTCTCACCCTCTTGTTTGACATATGCATTCTTTTTTCCTTTTCCCTTAGAGGTTTTATATTTGTTTTTCCCCTTAAAAGGCTTGTTTCTACCCCCACCAAAAGTGTTTTTCCCTCTAGCCTCTAAATGTGTAGCTTTTACACAAACTTCATCTAGACTAGTAGGATTGAATATAGGGATAGTATGTCTAAGGTAGCTATGCAAACCATCTATATATTTCAGCAAAGTATCTTGACTTTGTAAGTATACCCCTAATAAGAGTGCTCTTCTCCTAAAATCTTGGGTGTAGTCTTGTACATTTTTTCCCTTAAGCTGTCTGAAGTTTTGCCAGTTCATGATAGCCTTTAGTAAATGAGCTAATGGATAAAATTGATTTTTAATTGCAGTAATAAATTCAGCCCATGATAAAGTGATCTTACCATGTTTTTTAATTTCATCATTGGTCTTGGCTTCCCACCATACCAATGTTGCTCCATCCATTCTCAAAGAGGCTAACTGTGTCTTGGTGTCGTCATCATGAAGGTTTTGTATCCTCAAGTAAAATTCGAACTATATTATCTAATTTTCAAGTTTCTCTGCATTGAATTCACCGTTAAACATAGGAAACTCAAATTTAACATCAAGCTTTAAAAATGTACTTTTACCAGTGGTTTTAGACTTGTGAGATTGATTCACCGAAGTTGAGGATGAAAATGTAGAGGAAGAGGATGAAGATGGGGATGGTGGATCACCATTTCCTCCGTGTCCTTTCTTTGACTTGTCATCACTTTTCTTTCCTCCTGAAGAACCCTCTCCTTATTTTTGGTTTTTAGACACTTCTCCAACAAGCCTATCATTCCTTTCTTGGTAGAGTATCACAACCATCTCTATCATGTGCAAGAAAGCCTTTTAGAACACCCGTTCCTCTTCTTTGGGATCAATGTCTTCAGGAGCTTCTCCCTCTCTTGAAGACATGCTTGAAGTTGCTTCTATGGCTCCTGGAGGTGGCTCCCTGGCCCTTCTTGGTTGAGGATTACTTTGTGCACTAAATAAATGTCCTTCACCTCTCTTGAGTTTAAGCTTAGTAAGCATCAAAACCTGCAAACAATCAACTAAATATTTGCACAAAACAAATGCTGAGTAAAACTCTAGCTCCTAAGGCTCAAATCCTTAGCTTGATACCATCTAATCTGAAAATGAAATATTTGTATCTGTTGTTAAAAGTATCCATTTTCATTTAATTAAGTGTGCAAAGCATTCATCATGTCTTGAAATATAAAAAAAGTGTTTTTGGTAACTGTTTATGAGTTTATGTGTGAGGGAATGTTAATTAAAATTACTTTTTAACATCTTAATTCAGAAATACATAGCAGAAAAAATTCACCATAATATAACACAACAACATGATGAGGAAGTTCACCCCTCCTAGGCTACATCTGTTGGGTCCAAGGCTCCTAATGGGCATGTCCTTGCTCTATTAAGTTGCTCAAATTGGTCATACAGTGAGAAATATGGCTAAACAGGCAGAACCAGCTGAGAAATTGAATTTGAAAGATATAAATAAGCTAAAAATGGCTTTTTTTCACCTCAAATAGTGAAGTACAAAACAATACAACTCCATTTACCTCATGGCCCTTATGGCTCTCCAAGATTCCCTGAAGCTAAAATGGTAGAAGAACACCTTTTATCTCTTTGAAACCTATTCCAAACACTCCAGAATGCTCAAAATACCCAAAATTGACCAAAATTTCATCCTAATTGGTTCAATATTGGACAAGTTATGACCTCCACAAAATTTTGCTCAATGTCCCTTGGAAACTCCACCAAATTTCGATGAACTTCCAGTTAAGCACGCTAGAAATGGTGGAAGGCTGAAATTTTCAGGACTAGTGCCAAGTTAGGCAAAACTACTGGTGGTTACAATAAATGTTGAGGCATGTTCACATGCGAAAAATTCGGAGACCGTTTGCGCTGGCGGTTAAGGGTTTAGTCCGCGCTCCTCGTCATAGCCCGCTGGTCACATGGCTAGGGGGCTAGCACCCATGGCTTAACAAAAAATTTCCGCCGGTTGGATGGGATTAGCCCTTGGTCCTGGTGTGAGGTCACAGGACCTGTTGCCTTAAGCCCTGAGGGCTTAACTCTTTGCTCCGCCTGTTACCTGATAGATGACCCGAATGTTCGTGCCTGACTTGCCCATTGCGATGAGCCAAACGCGTTCAGGCCTTGCCCGCTATCAGCTGACCCAAATGCGTTGAGCGTGACCTGACTCCATTCAAGTCAAGTTGGTTCAGCCCACAATTTTCTTTTAACATGACTTTGAAGCAATTTTAAACCAATGGCTTAGGGCCACGTGGCAGCCTCTGGGCAGGCCACGTGGCACCCTCTGATAGGATCCCAAAAACCGTATAAAAAAATGATATTTTCCCATAATATTTTTCTGAAAATGAAAAATTTGTTTTTTGTTCAAAAGTCTTGTTTTGAAGGTTATT
This sequence comes from Pinus albicaulis, assembly GCA_034641835.2. NCBI lineage: Eukaryota > Viridiplantae > Streptophyta > Pinopsida > Pinales > Pinaceae > Pinus > Pinus albicaulis. The sequence continues at coordinate 525,720,588 of CM076569.1, forward strand.
GGGCAACTTCAAACTTCAATATCTTTCACATACGAGATCGGATTTGAGTCCTATTCATGGTGCCATAATTGCAGTGACAATGCCTATTCAGCTGTTCAGGTCATAACCAATTCTGAGCAGTTCCATTTTTGAGCATTTTTTCCACTTGGACATGATCACCTGATCACATTAATTTACCCTTTTTATTATATAATTTTACTTTAGAAAATTAATCTTATTGGGGTTTGCAATTATGACCTCCAAGTTGCATGAAAATTGAGTTTCCATTAAACCACATGAACAACTAGTGTAACTGACTCTTTTACTTCATAGTTCAATAGTTGCATATATATTTATTTTATGAAAACAAAAAAATTAATTCATTAGGTAAAATGTATGATTATGTTATTTACGGAATAAGTACTTTTTATTTTTCCACAACAACTGACTGTTAATAGAACATGTATCAAATAAAATGAAGTCATTAAAATTAAATATAAATAAAATATGTATGGAAAAAAAAAAAACTGCTCACTAAAGCAAATATAAAATAAACCTAAGAGTTATTTACAAGATTAGGGTTACTATAAGAAACAATAAAATGTATTAAAAAGGTGAATAATTTACATAACAAGAAAAGAGAACACATTGTATTACAATTTTTTACCATAGTAAAATAAGAAATTGAAACCTTTATATGCATGTCATTAAATGTAAAATTTGAAAATTAATGAAAAAACAAGAGCCCAAATGGCTGAAAGCACTAGACTTGACCAACAAGGAATTTTGTTCTTTTATTGCATTTTCTCATCTATCTACCCTTCTACATGGTAGAATATGTGATAAAATGGAAGGTGGTGCATAGTCATTTTAAATTGGTCCATAGTGGATAAGAAGATTGCATCCTTTTCCTGACTATAAACTAACGGAGCTCTGCAATCATTTTTTGGGTGGCACGCAAAAGAGGCTACCTACACACTGACATTGACATCACAGATGCAAAAAATCAGGTTCACGAAGAGGGAAACTAGGAATAAAAGAAATAAAACCTTTTTATTGGTCACCCTCACTCACATATGGGAAACATTTGTGTGTGTAAAACAAGTAGTCGCTATGATTGAGACGTTGTTAGATTTTATAAGTCTCATGAGCAAAATAGATCGTCTGAATCCTCCTAGATTGATCTCCAGATGGAAACTTGGTGGTTGTTGTTACACCCCGTTTTATTTTACATAATTTTTAAAGACTCATTTTAATTTAGTTAAAAATACGTTTGAAGAAATTATGGAAAAGGTATTAACGAGTGTGGTTATTTGTTAATCAAAAGAAAACTTGAATTTTATTTTTGAATAAAATTTATATTGAGAAAAAGAATTAACTAAGTGGTAAAAGTAGAGTAAAGACTGAGGAAATTTCTTTTGACAGTAACGTTCCTAGAAATGATAAAAGGGAAACCTTGAAGGAGGGAAGGGGTTCTGTTCAAAAATAAGAAAAATGTTTACCATATAGGTGGTGGAAAAATGAAAGAGCTTTCCAGAGCTGGTCTAAAACCAATGGAGCTTTGAAACCGGAAAATGAGTCTAGACTAGACAGGAGTCCTGACGCCTAACTCAATAAATAAATTCTCTCAGCGAAACTCTAGAACAAATATTGGGGGGAGCAGGGGATGTAATAACCTCCCTCATGGTTGGGAGGAGCTATCAGTTAAAAATCTCAGTTTTAGATAATTACCTGAAATTTTAAAATTTCATTTACTATGAATGGCTATGGAGAATTTCCTATAGTATCTTAGGAAAGATGAATTCTATTACTTACTGAGTTAATGCAAAGACCAGGAACTGTTCTTACTTATATTACTTACTGAGTTAATACAAATACTAGGAGACTATTCTTAATTATATTAGATAGTAACCAAAACAACAAGAATTAACAGCAGAGAAAGACTGAATAAAAAGAAAGTCATTTATTTAGTGTTATTCTAAACTCTATAAGAAAAGGAAGAAAATACTTAAAGAACAATAATTGGAAAATAGTCATATCTAGGAAGCACTAAATTAGAAAGTACTGCAAATAGAGACAAAACATAATATCTACAGTCAAAATTCATAATGAAGTTGTTAAACACATAAAAGGATAATGCATGTAATATTAAACTTGAACAACTGAATTATAGAAGTATGAGAACGTTACTGGTAAATTTAGGTAACAAGAAAAATCTAGCATGCACAAGGGTTTAGCAATAGGTCACGACATAACCCTGAGCTATGTCCGGTCCTCTAGCTGTCCAGGCTTCCAAACATAAAAGAGTCAAAACATATTCATGGAACAAAAAGTGAACTTGTAATCCAAGAGAAAGAAACAAACTTTAGATCTGTACCAATACTTCTATAAATAAATTGAACTGTACAATAAGAAAGACAAGGTAAAAGCCCAAATTGTAGTAAATGCAAATTTATATTCAGATTCCAAATACATTAAAATAATATCGTAAAATTATATTCAGAGTCCAAATACATTAAACCAATAGCATATTACAATTCGAAATATAATTAAAACAAGTATGACTTTCTGGAATAAGTTGGCCACTCGAATAGTTAGCAGACCATGAAGGTTCTGTGAAATTGTTTAAAAAACTATACAACATAGGCATAAGGGTAATAACTTGAATATAAATGAACTGAGAAGTATTTTGGTTCTCACAAGAAAGAAAAACTAAACTCGGGAATGAACCATATCCAAGTTTCACCTGAACATTTAACAGAGTCTCAGTCTTTGAGCATGAAGAACCATGTACATGCAGTGTGTATGCCTCAGGTAGTCGACAAGGGTTTAATATTTACAACTTAAAATAATAAGCTAACGAAAGACTGTGAAAAACTTGTACATGCCTGGAAGCTACAGAGTGGGTGATCCCCTCCAAAAGTAGCGAGGGAACCAAAACCCAACCAAGGGGATTCCTAGCACAAGGATATGGTAATTTTAAACACATTCACACATAGAATAATGGATTTAAACCATTGAAGTAAACTCCTATAGGGTGAGTAGAAAAATATTGGAGATTACCTTTCTCCTTCGCACAAGGTCTGAGGAATTACAGTGAGGAGCACAATTTCCAGAAAATGATGTAGTTATGATATGATTGGAGCTTGCTGAAAAGTCCCTGCTTACAATAAGACACACACAAAGAACTTAGATATTCAAATTGTGCTAATTTAAGGAAGTCGGGGTAAGTAGAAAACAAAAATTGATCGTATCAACCATGCGGAAAACAGATTCATTGCTCTTACATGTGCAATGACAAAGCTAGACTTATATCGAACGAATTATAGAAGAGCTTGCACTATTAACATTAAAACCATAACCTATGCTCTCCGAGTTAAGAATTAATACCATTTATGTGCAATACATAACTACAAATATTTCAGATGGGAAGAACGGGATAACCTTCATGCATTTAGTCACAGTGCCACTTGTTTACAGAGGCGGAACCCAAGAGTGGTAGAGAAAAATGAGAAACATGAGCAACTATGGGGGTATTTCGTTACCTAACAATCTCCTCGGTGATCCTCAACATCTAACTTGGGGTTAGTAGATCGACGACTGAGAACAAATTATCCAGAACATTCGAGTGGAGGACAATTGTTATCCAACAAAATATTATTAACTCGAGGCAGGTTCATGACCGATGATTAGGGTGGATAATACACATAATTACCTTAATTATTTACAATTACCAATGATAAATATCAATGTCAGGTTTGATTAATCATTATGAGAACAAAGATGAAAATATAACTATCTATCATTACGAACAACTAATGTCACATGTCAGTGATATGTAATAATTAAACCAAAAATTTGTAAATGTGCATGGAGGTATGGTAAGGTTTAAACCCATGAGGGATTAAAAAAAAATATTACAAAAAGGTATATAAGTATTTGTTAAATATTCGACAAGATATGATTGCTATTGCAAATTTCTATTGGTATGATTTATTGTTATGAGTTTGTTTTAAAAGGGTAGGTTCTTAAAACTCACATTATGATGAAAGTTACATAAATAACTTAACCAATAATTTATGGTAATCACGATGGAGGATTTTTTAAATAAAAATATTTTTTTCCTGTTTATGGGTGTGACAATTGCATTCGTTGCATCAATTTTGGCAATTGTCTCATGTTTAATATAAAGCTTCATTTAAAACTTCATTGTTTAGAGTATAAGTTTTATTATGTGTGTTTCATCTGTACTTGTTAGAAAAAATACATATTTAATATTATTTTTAGAAAAAATATATATTTATTATTATTTTTTTATTCACCAATAAGCATATACATTTCAACCTCTAGTCGAAGTCAATCGCTAAAATTTCATATTTTTTATTTATCAAGGGCCATGATTGATCGTTGACTTAATATTCTTCATCTAAGAGCATGATGGAAAAATTAGATGAGAGGAAGTGTAAGAATTTATGCAAACATGGTAGTGAAGGATTGTAGTGTCTTCTAAAACCAAAGTGTGGGAAAGGTGGCAATCATGGCATGTCAACAGCGAATTCCACGTTTTAAAATGAAGTGTTTCAATACCGAACAGAATGATGATATTTTAAAGATCAAAGAGAACAATGGTTTATGGTGTTTCTTAGCTCAATTTCATTGTGTGTCATTGTATTGAGTGAGCATTTTTTGACTGTGATTATTTAGATTTGTAACTGAAGTAGAGGGACATATTGTGTTTGGATAATATATCATGGTGATATCTATGGAGAAAGAGTAGGAAACTATGTGCATACATAAAAATAAAGCAGTGGTAAGATGTTTGTTGTCATTCGATATCTGTATGAAACATATGAATATTGTTTTATTTATAAAAAAAAAAAAAGTATTTCCAATTTTCTGAACTCATTATATTGATAACATAAAACTGGTCTCAAAATCATTAAATGTGTAAATTCTATTTGTAATCATTCTAGTGTTATTATTGTGGAAACTAGATGTAAAAATGCGTTGGCGATATTTTGGATTTTGCAATCAATATTCTCATCAAAATTTGGGGTTGTCTATCAACTACTGAGTAAGAGAGCGCATTGTCTGTATGTTTTGATATAGATTTGGTTATGAATTATTTAGGAGATTTAGCTTGTTTCATATCTAATGTCTCGTAAAAAGAAATAAAAATAATTTAGGTTTGTTAAATGAATATCGAGTTGGGTAAGGCTATTCTTTAGGAGATTGCATGTTAAGAATAAATTATGAGCCGTGGCGTGAAAGAAAAGTTCTTTCTTTGTAATCGAATAGAACTTTCATAGAAGCATTGTAAAGAGGGTGCGAGGAAGAGATTATGAACCAAAAAATGGAAAGGAGGAGGTGAGGTCGGATGAAGGGAGACCGAGAAAGGTTTAATTGAAATATAAGACATTGCAAGAAGTGACTTATTTTATAAAGAAATAGAAGGAAAGTAGAAGAAAGTGATTGTTGAGATGAAAATAACACATAAAAAATATGTTAATCACAGTTGAAGTTAAAGTCAATTAAGTATTCAAAAGGCGAGATGAGAGTGCATACGAGTTAGTTGCAGTTGTGACGCCAACCCTCACATGGACGGTCTTGCACTTAGGGTGGATGTTGGGAGTGGGAATTTTAAGCAAAAGGAAAGTAAATTAAAGTTATTACTGGCACAAAAATTTGTAAAAAGAAATATTATATTGGTGGTCAAAGCTGAAGTCAGTTGTGTAGTTGGAAGGCGAGATGTTGTTGGATAGAAGTTAGTTGGAGGGGGACCCCGACCGAGACATACAACGTCGTCGGTATACTCGTGTAATTTTTCTTTTTCTTGATAATGTTATTTTTCAAGCGTTGTTAGTTGAAAATATGTTTTAAAAGAAAAATAATGAGTTTTTTTTTTCAAAAATGAAATTTTCTTAAATTGTCTTAATATAATGTTATTTTAAAAAAAATTGTTTTAAACAAATGTTTACGAAGGGTATTTTTTAGCATGTTTAATATGATAATCTTCATGTTTAATATGATGAAAGTAAAACAAATTGATTTCTAGCACGAAAAATGATAAAAAATTTTGTATTGGTGGTCGGATCTGAAGAAAGTTGGGTAGTTGGAAGTTGAGATGGTGTTATGTACAAGCTAATTGAAGGGGAGGTTGACCTCGAGATACAAGGATTGTTAATTGAAATGATGTTATAAATTAAAATTGACATTTTTTTCAAGAATGAAAATGTTTTTTAAATTGTATGCAAATAATTTTATTTAAAAATAATAATTTTTTCTTAATATATGTTTTCGAAGGATGTTTTTTAGCATTTTAAGTATAATAATTTGCATGTTTCGTAGGATGAGTTTTTTTTAAGTATTTTATCCTTCACAATCTAATGTGCAATATCTGGTTTGGTTTGAGGAAATTTGTTGATTTTCCGATGGATCCAAGTATTTAGAAGTTTTTTCCATTTGAAATTCTTGAGCTTATATTTCATTGCATTCTTTATCGGTGTTCATAAAATTTCAGTTGGTTTGTAAAGAGTGGAGTGTTCTATCAGAAAGCCCAATTTTTTCTCTCTTCTTGCAATCAATGTACCAAAAGAAAATTTGGATTTATTTCTTTTCCAGTAGGTATCAATGATAGTTGATTTGTTATATATTATCGTAATGAAAAAGGAAAAAATTCTCGGTTGCTTTTTCCTTTTTTGGACTTTCGATACAGAGTTCAATGTAAATTTGGACCGATGATTTTGTTCACTACGCATGGAAGCTCTTTGAATTCAAAGAATTATTTCATAGTAAACCCTTTTGCAAAGACCTTAATTAGAAATATTGGGAGTGTTAATGTTGGAGACTAGGGAATATTCTCTTTGTTGGAGAAATTTAGTTCACAGAAGTATGATTGGGTTATGCTAAAACATGTGTGCAAAAAAACGGAGTAATTTTTTTTTTCTCGAGTGTATAGATGGTTTGGAGAAGGAAAAAATCTCCTTTTGGTGGTGTAATGCCCATAAATGAGGCTATATTTCACAAAGTAATTTTTTTGGTTATTTTTAGACAAATATTATGATGATTTACCTTTCTATGGCTACACTATCTATTGGTTGGATGTTACGTGAAACCAATGGGGTTTTCCATTAGTTCCTATCCTTTACATAGAGTGTATGGAATTAGTATTGTAAGGCAACCAACTAGTTTATCTTGTAAACAATCATTCAATATTTGTTTCGTTGCTTGAAGAGATAGAATTTTTTTAGTTTGGCCAAGTTTCAATTAGATGAAGCTTAGAATATTTTGAAGATGAGTTGGGATTCAGTTTGATATTTCTTGATACTATCTCAATGGATATAAATAGTAAATTCCTAGGTTATATATCTTTTCGTGTATTCGAAGGAAAAGTACTTACCAAGAGTTTTATGGAAGTCCAACTAAAGGTATTAGATATGGTGGCATGATTATGTACAATGAAAATTGGCAATGGTGTCTCGCTCACAAAAATATTTGGGTTCTATGTGTTGTCCATTGAAGGGTTCAGTGATGTTATTGAAAATGAAAACGTTTCCTCACTTTCTCCAAATACAGATTCTATTGGGGATGTACCACTATTGCCAGCGGATAACATGATTTAGCCTTTGAGGGTTCAAGAATTTTTTTTATGGACATTGTTGCAAATGTCATGTTTGTTTAATTTTGGAGAGATATTTTGGAGATGGTTGTCATGTAAATTTGGATCATTTAATGAAAGCATAGCCATGTCAAATTTTCATATTTTTGTGAGAGATTACTTGACTTGATTTTCTATTTTACTGGTTGAACAAAGCAGTTAAATGGAAATTTTTGTTATGTATATATGGATTGTATATAGTCTTTTTTTATATAAAATGTATTTTTATTATATATATTCAATATTTTTTTTGTGAGTTATTTAGATTATGGATAATTAGTAAGTCAAATTTGTGATTCCAACAAATTTTTATAGAATTATGAGAAAAATTTACACGAAAATATACCAAAAATAATCCAAAATATAAGCTAATAAATATCACTAATGAATTTTACCAAACTTTATTTCTCAATTACTATGTATCTAAAATTTCTTACCCGGTGGAAGAATATGAAACTAGCTAAACAATGTTAAAGTACAACTTGTCATAGGACATCTCATCAAGCAGACAACTCACAATTCTAGAACTGTACATTTCTATATTATTCTAACATCCCCCCTCAATGGAGATATTGTTTTTCTACAATGCCTAGTTTCTTTTCTACATACTTCAAAGTTGATATTTGTTAGGTCCCTATAATACTAGTGTAGCCCCTTATTGTTATTATTAGTGTAGCACCATTATTATTATTATTGTGCCCACGTACACCCCATAGTGTTATTATTGTGCCCCATAGAAGCTCACTATTGTTATTGTTGTGCCCTTACATTATTATTGTTATGTAGGGTCTGATTATATTGGGACTCCTTAGACTCCTATATATAGAAATTAGGTTTTTGTCATTTGAATCATCCAAAAAAAAATTATTTATGTAATGTAAAGGAGGTTTCCCACTCGAAGAGGTTGATTTCTAAGTCGTTGATCTATATTTTCTTCTATTTTGTGAGTTGGTTGCATAAAATTTGGTATTAGATCTTGGGATTATAGGGTTTCTCTTCTTCGAACAGGTCACCTTGGAATTTTCGCTATAATTTTTTCTCTACGATACTTCAGAAGTTGAAATGTTTACCCCTAGGAGCTGAAATATTGATGAACTTCATGTAAGAATTTTAGAATTTGGTTCACAATATTTTCGGAGATATGATCTTTGGAAGTTATGGTTTTTATAGGTTCCATAATTTCATCTCAAATAGGTGACCAAGGGAAAATCTTCATAAATTTTATTTCAGGCATCAAATTGGAATTCTTTAAAACATGGCCAAAATTGCACATACTGCAAATTCCTTGTTATCAATTTCACAATCCCTGGTTGAAACTGTGACACATGGGACACTATACATGTTTCCTTTATTAAACTGGTCCATAATTAGTTCATTATGGGTTATTGGGCGTAACTTACCTTGGAGAACCAAAATTAGGTCTGACATGTGGCATTGGAAAGAAGAATGATGTGGATACTAGAAGGCTGAAGGTAAAATTTTGGGAACCAAAATCACAGAGATAAATTTGTTTCAATATAGAGCTCCTAAAAAACAAAAAAAAAGTGTGTATCTTTTTAAAATTGGATAAATTTTGTTTGAAAGATCAGTTTGAAGCGATTCCAAGGGCATATTGAAGAATATATATGAAGTGTTCTAAATGCATCCTAAAAATAATTCCACACTCATTAATCCATGAGAAATATCTACTATGATGCATGAAGAAGAAGAATAAGTGAAACATTATATATCAAAATTACGAGACCAAGTGCAACAAATTTCGCTCTCGCAAAGAGTAATAAAAAATGTAATGGAAAATAATATGGATGTTTTTAAGAAATAATTGAATGACATGGAACCTAAGATCAATGGTATATAAGAAAAAATGAAAGGCAGCTTGGAAGACATGAAAAATGGTATAAAAACAAACATGGAAGGTTTGACAAAGGTTCCACAAGAAATGATTCCTAATGGTGAAAATGTAGTAGATGAAAATCATGATTAGAACAAAATAAATTTTAATCATGATTTCATAGACTCTAGTATTGGATTTAAGACCCACCATATTCCAAATATTGATATGAGTAAGTTTGATGGCAAGGATATGGTAACTTGGATACTATATATGGAGCAATATTTTGATCTCCATAATGTGAAAAACACAAAAAAGGTACACATTGCAACTTTATATTTAGAACCCAATTATTTTGTATGGTATCGATGGATTTGTTCTTGTAAACCACTTTTCACTTGGTTAATTTTTATGAAGGAAGTAATAGAACATTATGAGGATACAAATAGAAACACCTTCTTTAGTCAACTGATAAATCTGAAACAAAAGGGTTCAATGGTAGAGAAAATTGACGACTTCCAAAAATTGAATATCATGGTAGAAGATATTCAAGATAAGCACAGAGTTAATGTCTTCATGTGGACTTTAAAGGATAACATTCAACATGAGGTTCAAATTTGGGAACTTGATTCATTGGAGAAGGCATTCAGGGTGAAAAGAAAAGTTGAAAGTAAAATTATGGAAACAAGGAAGTCTACCAATCACAACGACAAGCATGGAGATGTTGCTGCTCCTATCCTTCCACAACCTACAATGTCGACACCACAACAATTGGAGGAAAAAAGAGAAAAAATTATTTGTTATAGTTGTGATATAAAATATACTAAAGGTGATAAGTGCACCGAGATGAAATTATTTTACATAGATTGTGAATTAGAGGAAGAAAAGGAACAAGAAACATCAAAAGAGGAGGATATACACCATGAACCAACCACATAGAAGAAAGAAATGAATCCAACCATATCTTGTAATTCATTGACATGAATTACCACTCCCAAAACTCTCAAGGAAGAAGGATATATGAAGAAAAAAAGTTAATATTGTTGATTGATTCAGGTAGTACACATAATTTTATTCATTTTAAGATAGCCAAGGACTTGATTTTCTTCATATATCCAACACCAAAATTTCAAGTGATGGTTGCAAATGGAGGAAATATAAATTTATCTACAAAGTGCCATAATATTAAGCTAACCATGGGGGAATATGTATTGAATAGTCCAATGATTTATATTCCAATAGGTGGTGTTGATGTTGTACTAGGATTCAAATGGTTACAATATTTGGGGAATATAACTTTTAATTTTAAGGTACTTCTCTTGAAAATTTTTTGGGAAGGAAAGGAAGTGGAATTACAGGGTATCACAGGGAAACTAGGAAATAAAATCGACTCTAATTTCAAGACAAATATTTTGAAGAAAGAACAACGAGGAATAATTACACAATTACTCTCACTACAGGTTCAAACACTGAAATCCTCTATTTCTCTAGATCTCCAAAAATTCATGGATAATCATTCCAAGGTGTTTGAGGCTCCCAAAGGTCTCCCACTTATTCATGATCATGGTCATGTTATTAATTTTATTTCATGAAGTATTTCTCCAAACATCAGGACTTCAAAATATCCCTATGCCAAAAGAGTGAAATTGAACGTATGATTACAAAAATGCTAGAGACTATTATAACTGAACCTAGCCAAAGTTCTTTCTTTGCTCCAGTAGTATTGGTGCATAAGAAGGATGTATTATGGTGCATGTGTCCAGATTATAGGGATCTCAACAAGCTCACTATTAAAGATAAATTTCCCATTTCTATCATGGATGAATTATTGGATGAATTACATGGAGAAATTTACTTCACCAAGTTGGATCTCTGTTTAGGTTATCATAAAATTAGAATGAATATTTAAGACATTCTGAAAACAACATTTAGAACTTATGAGGGTCATTATGAATTTTTGGTCATGCCTTTTGGCCTTACCAATGCACCCTATACATTTCAAGGGTTGATTGATTCCATTTTCAAAACCTTCCTTACAAAATTTGTGTTAGTATTTTTTGATGATATACTAATCTAAAACAAGCCTTGGAAGGATCATGTTCAACTCGTTGAAAAGGTGCTCAAACTATTAGAGGAGAAACAATTATATGGAAAAACCTCCAAATGTTCCTTTGGAGTACAAGAGGTGCAATATCTAGGTGATATTGTATCTCATGAGGGTGTTAAGGTAGACCCTAAAAAAATTAAAGCCATTAAGTAATGGAAGATCCCCACAACCCTAAAGAATCTGCAATGATTCCTCAGGTTAACAGGGTATCATCGAAATTTTGTTAAAAGAATAACAAAATTATTGAATAATGATGAATTTATTAGACTCAAGAAGCAAATAAGGCCTTTGAATTTCACACCTCTCCCTTAGGAGGACACTCAGGATTTTTATGTTAGAAAATTATATATTATAGAGCAATACAACACATACAATATGCGGAAAACACAAGAACACAAAACACATTAAACCAGAGAGACACAGATATTCGTGGTTCACCAAGTTTGGGCTACATCCACCCTAAACAGCCAATCCTTCCTTTCTATTATCTAATAAAATGAAGAGACACAACCTATAGAAGATCCGTTGTAATATCCTCTGTTCTCTCTCACAGTCTCCCTATCTGTTTCTCGCTCTGAGAATACACATACAATACTCAGCTGCAATACAATACCCTCATACAAGCAAGGGGTTGCCTTCTAGGGCAAAAAACCCTAAACTAAACATAACTTGTACCGTCAGATCATCCACCTAATGAATGACCTAGATTGACTATAAACTACTATACTTTTACAAGGAAATTTTACATTTGGTTTTAGCTTTGGGGGCACTACCCCTAAAACCCCTGCTGGTGGACCGCTGGCCCCTGGACCCCCCAGCCGGGGGGTCAGCCCCCCCGGACCCCGCGAGGGGGACAAGTCCCCCCCACTGAAGGGGTGTATAATTTTCCTGGGGTATGAATTCGGTTGAAACAAGGATCTCTGAATCAGGATGAAAATTAGGCTCCACACCAAACAATCTCCCACTTGGAGACTGATTGTAGCAACTCCACTGCTACTTCATTTGTTGGACAATGACTCCTCTTTGGACCTCACTGTTTCTCATATTTATCGTCATCCTTGAAGACCAATTGAAATTGAGCATATTCTCAGTTTCTCCCTGGTTACAACTTCTGTTAGCATATCTACAGGATTCTGGCTAGTGTGTATCTTTTCCAGCTTCAATTGTCCATCTTCCAATACTGACTATATGAAATGGTACTTGAGTTGTATGTGTTAAGTCCTGGAATGAAATGTTGAGTTCTTCGCAAGGTGAATGACACATTGGCTATCACTGTATAATGTTCCCATATCATGCTTCTTACCCAATTCATCCATAAACCTTTGTAACCAAATAATTTCCTTACTAGCCTCTGTAGCAGCAACATACTCTGCTTCTGTTGTTGAAAGTGCAACAACACTTTGGATTTTTGAAACCCATCTGACAGTTGTTCCACCTATAGTAAATACATATTCTATAGTGCTCCTCATGTTATCTCTGTCACTTGCCATATCTACATCAACATATCCTTATAGAGAAATGTTTCAACTACCAAAGCATAATGCTTGATTTGTGGTACCTCTCAATAATCTGAGAATCCATTTCACTGCCATTCAATTTTCTTTTCATATATTGTTCATGTACCTGCTTAAAACTCCCACTGCATGTGCAATATCAGGCCTTGTACATACCATTGCATACATCAAGCTTCCAATTGATGATGCATATGGAACTTTAGACACATATTACATTTCTTATTGGGTCTTGGGGCACATCTCCTTACTATGTTTGAAATGGATAGCAAAAGGTGTACTAACTAGTTTTTCATTCTGTATATTAAATGTTTTCAACACCTTTTGTATGTACTCATTCTGAGATAGTGTTAATTTGTGATTTTTCCTATCTCTAGTTATTCTCATATCAAGATTTTGTTTTGCACCTCCCAAATCCCTCATTGTAAATGATTTTGCCAATTTTCTTTTGAGCACATTTATTTCCTGCATGTTAGACCCTGCAACAAGAATGTCATATACATACAATAACAATATAATATAGCTGCCATCATTTTTCTTTTTCAGATAAACACAATGATCAGAGTAACATCTAGTATAACCTTGTTCAGACATAAACCTGTCAAATTTTAGATACCACTACCTTGGAGCCTGTTTTAAGCCATACAAGCTCTTCTTTAACCTGCACACTAATTTTTCTTTCCCTTTGACCTCATATCCTTCTACTTGCTTAATATAGATCTCTTCCTCCAAATCTTCATGAAGAAATGTTGTCTTTACATCTAAATGTTCAAGATGTAAATCTTCCGCTGCTACAAGACTTAAAATAGTTCTGATTGAAGTCATCTTAACAACAGGAGAAAATATTTCATCAAAATCAATAACTTTCTTTTGTGCAAACCCCTTTACCACAAATCTAGCTTTGTACCTTTGTTTTCTTCCATCTTCTTCCTTCAGCCTGTAAACCCATTTATTTTGCAATGTAGTTTTACTTGTAGGCAACCTGACTAAGTCCCAAGTCTGGTTACGCATTAAGGAGTCTGTCTCTTCTTCCATGGCTAGCTCCCACTTCTTCCTAGTTTCAACCTACATTGCTTCTTCATAACATTCAGGTTCACTAGAATCTCTCAACAATAAATAATATAATGAAGGAGTGTATCATTCAGTGGGTCTACTTATCCTGGTAGATCTTCAAACACCACTTTCAGGTGTTTAAGGTGCCTGTTGTTGTTCTGGTGGTTGCTGTTGTTGTGGCTATTGATTATTATTATTTTCAAGCACCTTTACCTTTTCAGTGATCTCATCAAGAACTGTGTATTCTTTTTTTCTTTTTCCTGTTTCTTTTCCTGCAACTGATTCTTATACAAGACCTCTTCATTTAGTGTTACATCTCTGTTCCTAATGATTTTGTGATTTTCATAATCATATAAGTGATAACCAAAATCATTAACACCATGTCCAATAAAGGTACATTTCTTTGATTTTTCCTCAAGCTTTGTTTTTTTTTCTTTATTAATATGGATAAAGGCCTCACAGCCAAAAGGCTTTAAAAAAAGAGTAGTTTACCTTTTTATCTATCCATTCTTCCTCTGGAATACCACCATCCAAGGAACTTGAACGCCCTCTGTTTATTAGATAAAAAACAGTATCTATAGCATCTGCCCAAAATTGTAAAGGCAATATTGCATGCAATCTCATGCACATTGCACGCTCCATGATTTTTCTATTCATCACTTATGACACACCACTTTCTTGTGGTGTTCTTGGAAGTGTCCTCTCTTTGCGAATTCCATGCTCTGAACAGTACCTATCAAACTCTTTGCTGCAATATTCAAATCCATTGTCTAATATGAGACACTTCAACATCTTTCTTGTCTCGATCTCAACCAAAGCTTTCCATTTATTGAAAGTATCAAATACATCAGATTTATTCTGAATACAATAAATCCAATTTTTCCTAGTTGCATCATCAATAAAAGTAAAATAATAACAAGAGCCACTGAGAGATGATAATTGAGTAGGTCCCCATACATTTGTATGCACAAGCTCTAGTTTTTCGCTCTTCTTTTCTTTCCCAACTCTAAGAAATTTGACTCTCTTTTGTTTTCCATAAATACAATTCTCACAGAAATCCAAATCAACATTATTCAAACCCAGCAAAAAATTTCTTCAGTGAAGAATCTTCATCCCCTTCTCACTCATGTGTCTGAGCCTGTGATGCCATAATGCTGCATCTACTCCTTTGGAAGTTAAAGCATTAATAGATTTAGAAATACCATTGCATAAATACAATGTACCAACATTTTCTCCTTTTGCTATTACCATGGCTCCTTTGGTGACCTTCCAAGTTTTGTCTATGAAAGTTGTCACACAACCTTCACCGCCTAACTGCCTTATTGAAATCAGATTTTTCTTTAGATTTGGAGCATGCCTTACCTCATTTAATAGCCATTGGTTTCCATTCTACTGTTTTACAAGAACTTTATCCATTCCAACAATTTTATAGGGTTTATCATCACCCAAACGGACTTGTCCAAAATCTCCTTAAACATAGTCATGAAAATATTTCTTATCAAGTGTGGCATGGAATGAGGCCCCTGAATCTACTATCCAGGAATCAGTAACATTTTCGAAAGAAAGAATCAAAGAATATTGTAACACGTCACCTGTCACATTTGCTTCATCATTGTTTTCTTGCTGTGCGTCTCCTTCGTTTCCCTTTCGAGATCTACAGTCTTTCTTTAAGTGTCCTTTCTTTCTGCATTTCCAGCACACTATCCCCGATCTAGACTTGGATCTGCCTTTTCCTGATTTACTACGATATCCTAACCTCTTTCCTCTTTCCATTTTTATTCTCCTAGACTCTACAATCAAAGCATTACTCGATGTCTCACCGGAGTTTTTCCGTCGCATTTCCTCGCTAAGGATAGCATTGACAACATCGTCAAATTTTAAAGTACTAGATCAAGAGACAGAGATAATAATGGCCATAACTAAACCATTCCAACTTTCTGGTAATGAGCACAGAAATAAAATAGCCCTAACTTCATCATGAAAGTTTACCCCTACAGAACTTAACTAACTGGTAACTGTATTAAAATCATTTAAATGGTCTGCAACAGATCCACCTTCCGACATCTTCATATTAAATAAACGTTTCATGAGAAATACCTTGTTTGAGGGAAAGGGTTTTTCATATAGTTTCGCCAATGCCTTAATCAGACCCTCTGCTGTTGTTTCCTTCGAAATATTGAAGGCTACCGATGCCGCGAGGCAAAATCATACTGTTCCGAGTGCCTTTCTATCGAGAATATCCCATTCTGCGTCTGTCATAGCCGTCAGCTTCTTTGTTTTTCCACTCAATGGTAGGTACATATATTTCTTATACAAATAATCTTCCATCTGCATCTTCCACAGTGGGAAGTTTTAGCCATTAAATTTCTCCACCCTAAACTTACCATCTTCCGCCATTACTCCCACTCGAACCAAGAAACCTTCTTTCCTGCAAGTTTATCAACCAAATAGACCTTTGGCTCTGATACCAGTTGTTAGAAAATTATACATTACAGAGAAATGCAACACATATAATATGTGGAAAATAGAAGCACACAAAACACATAAAACCATAGAGACACAAATATATGTGCTTCACCCAGTTTGGGCTACGTCCACCCTGAACATCCAATCCTTTCTTTCTATTATCCAGCAAAACGAAGAGACACAACCTATAGCAGATCTGTTGTAATATCCTCTATTCTCTCTCACAGTATCCCTATCTGTTTCTCACTCTGAGAATACACATACAATACACAGCCGCAATACAATACCCTCATACAAGCGAGAGGTTTCCTTCGAGGGAAAAAAGCCCTAAATTAAACATAACTTCTACCATCAAATCATCTACCTAATGAATGACCCAGATTGACTAGAAATTACTATATTTTTACAAGGAAATTTTACATCTATTTTTAGCTTTGGAGGCACTACCCTCGAAACCCCCACTGGGGGATCGTTGGCCCCTGGACTCCCCATCCAAGGGGTCAGGCCCCCTGGACCCCACGGGGGGGCAAAGTCCCCCCGGTTTTAGGGGTGTACAATTTTCCTTGGGTATACATCCGACCGAAATAAGGATCTCTGAATCAGGATGAAAATCAGTCTCCAGACCCAACATTTTAAAAACTTACCACAGGGTCAACAAATAATTTTTTGGGGTGGACTTAAATATGATATTGAAAAGTTTGTGGAGGAATGTTTGTTTTTCCAACAAAATAAAGTTGAGACAATTAACATCTCGGGTCTACTACAACCTTTATCCATTCCAAGTCAACGATGGGAGGGGGTTTCAATGGATTTTATCACAGGTTTACCCAAGTCCTAAGAAGAAATGTCATCGTGGTGGTAATTGATAGAATTAGAAAGTATGCACACTTTTATGCATTATCTAATCCATTTAAATCCAACATAGTTGCTACTCGATTTATGGAAACAATTAAAAATCTATGGAAACCAAAATATTATTGTAAGTGACAGAAAATCCATTTTCACTGGAAATTTTTGGACGAAATTATTTTTTTGTCTGGGTACTCAACTAGCTGATAGTTCATCTTATCATTCTCAATTTGATGGGAAAATTTAGACAGTGAACAAATTTTTGGAAGGATATCTTAGTTGCTTTTTATATGATAAAAAAACAATGGGTCAAATGGTTACCTCAGGCTGAATTGTGGTATAACACTTCCTTCCAAACTGTAGCAAAAATGACCCCATTTATGGCACTTTATGGATATCATCAACTGTTTATCACATCATATTTAAGAGAAAATTATAAGGTTCAAGCAATGGAATATAATATTAAGCATCAACAACATGTTCTCCAACCCTTAAAGAATAAACTTTGTCACAAAATCGAATGAAACAACATGCATATCAACATCGCAGCGAAAGAAGTTTTGATGTAGGTGACTAAGTTTTTTTACGTCTACAACCATACAAACAAATGTCCCTCAAGCAAGCTAAGAAGGATACTAAATTATCACCAAATTACTTTGGTCCTTACAAGGTGTTGAAAAATATTGGAACTATCACATACAAATTGGAGCTTTCGGCATCTTCTCTAGTGCACCCAGTTTTCCATGTTTCATGCTTAAAGAACGTTATAATTTATACACTCCCAGTTCAAAAAATATTGCAAGAACTTGAAGAGGAAGGAAAAATCATATTGGAACCTAAAGCAGTCACGAAAAAAAGAACTTGACAGCTATGAAATAAATCAATTTCAAAGTATCTCATCTAGAGGAAGAACTTACGAGCTGAAGATTGCACATGGGAGGATGAAAATTTAATACAAAAGAATCAAAAAGTACTCAGACATTGAGGACAAAAATTTTCTGATGGAGAGGGGCATGTTAGGTTCCTATAATACTAGTGTAGCCCATGTAGTCCCCATAGTGTTATTATTGTGCCCCATAGAAGCCCACTATTGTTATTGTTGTGCCCTTACATTATTATCATTATGTAGGCTCTGATTATATTGGGACCCCTTAGAATCCTGTATATAGAAGATAGTTTTTTGTCACTTGAATCATCCAAGAATTGTTTATTTATGTAACGTAAAGGAGGTTTCCCCCTCGAAGAGGTTTATTTCTAAGTCACTGATCTATATTCTCTTCTATTTTGTTAGTTGATTGCATAAAAATATTTCCAAGAGGCTTGGTAAAGATGTCAACTACATTTCACTTGTATTACAATTGAGTGAGTAAGCGAGAATAAAGAGTACAAGTTGTTCAATATGTGACAAGAGATGCAAGATTGAAAATTGAAATTTTAGACGAGCAATGTAAATAGGGTGTGAAGAATATATTGTAAAATATAAAGTAGAAAGAAGAAAAGTTGTTGACTTTCGTTTAAACCCCGGGGTTGATAAACATTAGATCTGAATGGAAGGTATTAATTTTCTTTAAAGTGACAAGTAAGAAAGTGAGCACAAGCTTCTGACATATAAGCAAAGTGTTATCTTAATGATTTTCTGGTCTTTATGGAAAATCATGTAATTCACAAAAAGTATAATGAAGCACACAATAATAAATATAAAGCAGTATTTATGAGTTGAACAACGGTATTAGTGGCATGCTTAACTTTAGTGAAAATAAACACATATTTAAATACATAGAAGTAGCATGTTACCTTATGGATCGTAGTGAATGCCATAAGAGTGTGGATTTAGCCTTCAAAGAAAATAGAGGTTTGACAGACCCATTTAATAATGCAAATTGGTACATGTAGACCTCCTATATGAGAAGGATCCAAGTGTTATTTTTTAATCTTGATGTCTCCGCTTCTTGTAGTCAACCTTGCATTTAAAGAAGGATGGGTATCTTCCACTAGCATCCTTGCCTTGGTGGTTGACCAGGGGAAGGTTCTGCATAATGGCATGGAAATGCTTTCAAGATCAATAAGGGTCTTGACTCTAATGACGTGTGCCAGGATAAATGTACTACCTTCAACAATGCATGTCGAACTCATGGGGAATAATGGCTACTAGAACATCAGATTCGTCATGCTTGGAAGTCATCGTTTGAGTTTGGGAATAGCAGGAGGAGCTAGAACACATTGAGGAATCTAACACCTAAGATCAGGATGGGTAGCACTGGAGAATGTCACAAATACCCAATTTTTTCAGTAAAAAGCAACAATGTCGATGTGGGGGTTTGCGTAACCTCTCAGGAAGAGCCATGTTCAAGGAAACTAGCTCGACATGATCGTTTTAGAGTTAAGACCTGTTTCCATTGTGGCAATGAAAGGCTTCCTATAATGAATTGGATATGTGAATGAAGGGATCCCTTATTCGATTCATGTTGAAGGCAAAGAGACAGTTGGAGGCGGAAGATAGATGAGTGTTATAACTTTATATCTTATATTGGGTACAACTTTTAATACCCTGGAGAGGTAAATATTATACATGGAAACCACTGACTAGTTGCTGAGATGGAAAAGGGTGGTGGTTGGTCAGAAATGGACCCTATATGTTATGATCCATAGTTGGTTGCTGAGATCTCAAAACACGGTGGCTGGTGAGAAATGGATGCCTTACGAAGTCAAGCTATGAAGTTCAAGTTAGAGGTTAGAATTCGGGATGGGTGCAAGTGACACGGGAGAAGAAAGACGACACCAACTACGAAAAAGGATATAGAGAAAGACCCTGGGAGGTTGAGTGATAAACGAGGTTAGAGGTAGGAAGTGGGTCTATGGTGAGGAAGTCTTTTGGGCATGATTGTAACACCGACTGTGGTAAGGTTGCAAATCAGGGGTCAAGCAAGAGAAGCGAGAACGTGCTGAGGAATTTAGAATAGGCCCGATTGCTCCATATAATTGACATACACATGGAACTATGGGATACTACCACTTGATATAGGGAAATAGGTTGAAAAATATAGTTTGATCACTGAGATGCAATATCCTCCAATATGAAGGCCCTGTTAAGGCAAGATTTCACATCAACAAGTTCGCCTTGGTGAGACAGGCATGCTAGCATAGTTCACTCTGAGTCTAAGGTAAATTGTAAAAATAAGGAGAAAATTGTAGGTCCTATGATGATAATTGTATGTTTCGATCTACAGTTTCACAATGCCTACGTCCCTTGGTATGGGTTAGTGGGGCTGGGTATGCCACATTTGGACTATTCATTGAGAATATAGTGATCTAAATTCACATTTAATTTGTTAGATGCTATTTTCTCCAATTCACTATTTTGAAGATCGAAAAATGCAATTCAATGTCATTTTTTTCTATGTATCTATGGATTGTGTAGAGTATTTTTCTATTGCTTATATGAGACTACGCAAATGGTGGTTTTTTTGTATTGTGGAATTTTCGATATTGTTTATATATATGGAAGGATGATTGTTAGTATTTCAAGTTATTTGGTATTTAAATATACCTCATGTATACATTTAGTGAGCATAAACACTTCAACTTGTTGAGAATGTCCTATGAGAAACAATATTGAAAAGAAAGATTAAAAACGAATTGAAATTTGCAGCAGAATTTTAACTAAAGGAACAGACAAGAATAGCTCAAAAACAACTCAGTCACCTAGTTCACGTGAGGGAGTGAATGAATATTATTGGAAATGGCATAAAAAAAACAAGGATGAAGTATATGCATGCAAAATAGCCACGTATGAGGAAAAAAAAGAGCTTTAATAAATCATCAACATGATGGAGTAAAAAATCGTAAGTATGGGAATAGGAGTAGTATGATGGGAAGGGCATTTTCTTGAAATGTTCCTTTGTGTGGATGTTGAAGATGTTGAAATTTTTTTACTGAGCCAAAATTCTCTAACCATAGTATTATTTGGGAACATTATGTTTACAAAAAATGTGTTCGTGCAAGAGACAACCAATGTTGCTCTACAGACAATGCAATAAATGGAGTATTGGAACATGGGCACAACGATGCTAATGAAAAAATTGCAGCATCTGTTTTATTTGGTGATAGAAATATTCTTGGTGACATGGTAGGGAATTTTACTCATTCTAGTGGCAATGTGGGATCGGAAATTCCTTCCAACAACTATATAGTGAATATCATCACTCTATATTATGTTCATGCCCAGTCTCTTGGAAGAGAACACGTGTCTGTTTTTTTTTTTTTTATAGGAATTTTACATGTGAATGGAATATATTAATTTTTATATTTTTTTATTCTTCTATTTCTTTGTGAAAAATAATGTTGGAATGAATATAGATGCATAAAAATAAGCAGAAGTATCACAGACTTTTTGCATTATTCAATTTGGATTTCGGGCATCTAATGTATATGTCATAGTAGTATGCTTGCTAGGATGGTTGAAAATGTGCGACACCTTGTTGCAAACGTCGAAACAAGCATTTCTGGAAGAAAGTGTGTAGAAAATATTTTTATTTGTAAATAATATATGCAAATTCCCTCTCATAAAAACATGACATGTGGTGCAAGTGAATTTTTTTTCCTCGGATTTAGGCATTTCAATTTTTATTTGGAAATTGCTCGATGCATATTTTAATTCATGGTTTTTTATGCAAGGAATATTTGAGTGAATAGTGGCCGAGAAGCAAATTTAGAAGTAAGGAAAATTTCTTAAATTGATCAAGTTCAGCTCCTTCAATTCCATGGGAAAGGAAATGTATGTGTTTTATCTAAGGAAATATATGTGTTTTATCTATTAAACTTACTAAGTTAGTATTTTTTAATATTTTTTATTTTGGCATTGTAATATATCATTTATGTAAGCATAAAAAACCCAACTGCAACCAATATTGAAGAAGGAATTCCCATGAAACTATGGAAATAAATGTTCAAGGCAGTGCTCCAATTAGAGAATTTTTTTCACACCATCCTCAATTTGGATTGTTTTTTGTAGAGAAAGTGGAAGTGGTCACCATCATTTTAATAGTGAGATGATTTGTGTGCATAAATAGTTCTAGTCCAAGATTGATAACTTGTCTATTGCGGAAATGTGTCGATTTTGTAATGAATGTTATCCTGGTATACAAGATTTGATATGGCATGAAAGGCCCATTTGTAAAAGATATAAGATTGAGAGAGGTGCTCATAGTTTCTCTCTCTTTAATAACATGGATCTCGGTGAGCAGCCTGAAGTATTAATATTTTTGACACAAGTTGAAAAAATACTAATAGCATGAGTAAATACACTATTGCAAGTGACACATGCTCATGGTGGCTAGTAAAAATATAGTGGGAATACAATTATTTTTTCATAAGATATATCTTTTATTGCAAAGAAGCTTCCATAATGTGTAAAATAACTCGATTTTCTGATTGTTAGAAGATGTGCTAAGTCGAGATATTATGAATGTTATGTCAAGAGAGAACATGTGCTAGATGCATTAGTTTACAAAATTCATATGGATAGATATTATAGAGATGTTGCAATTTATATGGATTGTGTTTTTTCTCTCCTAGAATGACCAACTGATGTGTCTAAAATTCTAGAATATGTAGGTATTGATCTGGGTGAAACAAGGGGAGCCAATGAGGACATCGAAATGTTGGGTGCTGGTGGTTTGCACTACCATCCATCATCATTTCTTTCTCACATGCCTAATGAGCGTAGCGAAGTGGAAAACACAAGATGATTATTTGAAAACACATATTCTAGAATGGATGAATTAGTGGAATTGACAAATATTGGCACATACCCCATCAATGAATATAACATTGAAGGGTTTCCAGACATGGCCTTCCCAAATTTTTTTCCCACTGGTGATGCTGATTTGTTGCATCGAAATACTTTTAATGTTGAAATGCATGACTATGGTTTTATTTGGGTGTAATATTTGGTTTCGATATTTCTTGTTGAGTATGATTATGTGTCATCGCAGGTACAAAACAACTTCCTTATTCTTGAAAAATAATATCCATGAGAATGCACCTGCAATTCTTCAATAGTTCCGTCAATAGCTTGGAGATCTTCCTCACAATATATTAGCTTATAAAATAATGTGTTTTGGTTTTTGTATTAGAGGCACAATGGAATATTGAATAATGTGTCATTCTGAGCTCACCAACATGATCAGGAAATTGGTCTGCCCAAATTTTTTTCTTATGTTGGGTGCAGCTGACACTAAGTAGCCTGACTTGCATTTTCTTATGCTACCATCCACAAAATGAACATGCGAAAAAAAATTATAATTTTATTCAGTACCAAAATATAGTTGGTATGTACATGCACCAAATATTTATTACATTTAATGAATTGGTTCTTCATAAATATCTTGGAAAGAAAGACTTCTGGTAGAGGTTTGTGGTTGTTTATTTTTTCAGATTATTTATGGGTTTGGAATGACGTGTTTGTTATTTTGGTTAGTTTTTATATGCTAAATAGAAATTTTTTGGTAAGTTTGAGTGGTAGCATAGGTATTCAATGCACATCCATGGTTTCCTATGGTTTCCATGAACTCCAAATATGGAAACACTAGATTGGTCCAACCCTTCGAATGTTCATGAAGAAAATTCCTACTTTGAGAAATGTGTAAGGACACGGAATCCATACGACATAAATCGTTAAAATTTCATGGTTCCTCAAACTGTTAATGATGACCTCTGCCTTTTGAAAACCTCGCAATTTGTTTCATGAAATCATAATGAAGACTATGATCATTCGATCAATAGATTGCAAAGACACAAAATTCAGTGTTGATTTTTGTTTACAAAAAATGGGGTCTATCCTTTCATGCCATTACGATGCTCCATGGGAGGTGTGTGTTTATTTTTAAATGTACATAGATGAAAAATGGAGAAAGAAATATGAAGCAACACAAAACGATGACCATTTAAATGTTCGCAATGTTGATCATCTGACAATGTGGTGAGAAAATGTCGATTGGCAAGCAGTTGTTTCTCTACATGAAGAAATGAAATATATTGCAAGATATCCTTCGAAGGTAGAAATATTATTTGAAATTTATCATGAAATGTGGATAAAGTTTGCAAGTGCAGGTGGATCTAACACTCCTGTATTATCTTCCCATATAAGGTTTCTTGCAGAAAAACTAGTTGAGCATGACATTGGTGTGCAAGAAACATGCCATGTGTTACTAAAGCGACCTCTTGTTGTGTCAAGTCGCAAAATTGTTCCCTTGAATGTTGGAAAAAAATTTTTCTAGAGACTGTTAGTGCAATCTGATGAAATTTCATGTGAGAACATTTTTTTCCAGCTTTATCAAAACTTCCCCCATTTTTTGGAACATTTTGTTTTTAATAGAAACAACAATATCATGGAGTTATGATGGAAAGCATAGGAAGGAGCAATGGAGACTTCATAATGTTCATGCTATTTTTCGTTTATGGTCATGGTTCTATGTTATTACGAATGAGGAGTCAGAATGGTTTGAAACATTTTTCTAGAGTGTGTTTAAACTTTCTTTTATACATGTTGTTTTGTAACATTGCTTCAGATATAGGAATTTTAAGTGAAAATATCATTGAGAATTGGAGTCTAAGATATCGTGCGTGGTATGTTGATCAACATTTTTTTCCAAATGAGAGTAATGAAGAGGATTTCGAGCCCCTTGTTCATGAAGATAATTTCGATTGATATTTTGAAGGGTGGCAGGTTCTTTTGTGGATTATTCCTCCAAAAGGTGTAAACATTTCCGATGTTAGAAACCTTGGGAGAAGGGATTACATATTCATTATAATTGGAACGAAAGAATGGTGTGAGATGAAATTTTTGAATATGATTTTCATTTTATAAAATATGCCTAGTTTGTGGGTGTTTTTAATGGTGAGTCAATTGGGGAGACAATAGTGCCACCTTTCTCTTTATCTATGAAATGATGAGTTGCTTTTGAATTTTTTTTACACCACTTTATTTATGTTGAAAGAAATGATCCCTTGAA
The DNA here is from genome assembly GCA_034641835.2 of Pinus albicaulis. NCBI lineage: Eukaryota > Viridiplantae > Streptophyta > Pinopsida > Pinales > Pinaceae > Pinus > Pinus albicaulis. The sequence continues at coordinate 525,746,053 of CM076569.1, forward strand.
ATTGATTATTCAAGGAACAACTGTAATTGGGATGTCTTCTCTTATTCACTGTATTTATCATGCTCTTTTTTCTTCGGCAATGGGTGGCAGAAGTACGCTGTTATTGCTCTCTCATACTAGAATTTATGCTTTTAATATACATGTAGAAAAATACACTCAACTTTAAAATTTTCTATGGAAGATAGGAAAATGATGAATGGGAAATACCTAGAAACATTTCAAGAATAAATGAGGCACATTTGTTATGTTTTGATTGATGAGATGAGATTTATAGGTATGAGGCTATTTACATAGCTAGATTCACGTTTGCAATAATATTTTATTAAAAACAAGGATTCTCGTTTTGGTGGCAGGTTGATGATTCTTGTTGGTGACCTTGGGAAACTTCGTCATGTAAAGGATAAAAATTTGTATGGAGGAAGAATAATAAGGAACTTATTGAGTGAGAGCTTGAATATTGTTGTCACTTTGGATAAAATATTTAAGAAACAAGGAAATGATCCTAGAAAAGTGTATTTTCACAACCTTTTAACCAAAATGATAAATGCAATTCCTACTCTGCATGTTTGGTATCTTCTCATGTCATGTGTTGATAGTTGTGTGCATCTAGAGGAAAAATTTTTATTTGCTTCTTTGGTTCACTTGTTTGCAACGAATAATTTGGTCAACTTGCACAATCAGAAGATGTTGAAATCATTGAATTTTCCAATTGCAAGGTGTATTGCAGAGCGGATGAGAAGAAAATAAATAGTTGACAATGATTATAATTTGTTGGAGGATGAAGTGTTGTTATTTCATGGAGAGCATGTCATTTTGACATGTAATTTTTCGGTTGAAGCTAGGCTGGTAAATGGTGTGCTTTGATATTTTAAGGATATCTTCTATATGCTTGGTTCAAAGTCGTCTGAACTTCCAATGTTCACTACAATTATTTTTGAGAAATATATAGGTGTTCCATTTGATATAAATTTTCCAAAAATTGTCCTTATAACACCTATTGTTAGAGGGAATCTTAAATATATGCGTTTAAAAATGGCGTGGAAATTTAGTACACATAGAGACAAGTTTGACATTTACAACTATATGAAGAGTGGAATGATTGGATGATTTACAGATTTAACCACCTTTTTCTTTTCAACATTTTTCTAAAATGAAAAACAATGAATATGTCACACTTCTAAAGAAAGAGGAAGAACAATTAAAGAAAATATTATTGTGACATATTTTTTTTTTTAATTACAATATTTTCTTGAAAATATAATTGCATGTATTGCCAGAAAAATATATTTCTTGGCAAGAAATTTTGTTCCATAAGAAAACAATTAAGTGTATTTCCATTTGAATATCACGGTTCACAGTAAAAAAGATACCCAATCACACAACACATAACAATATGAGTTGAAAAAGAACATAAAGTGAAAGATATGATAAAAAGTGTTGTAAAAAATATCATTATATAAAACCACTATTAGACATTAATAAATCCAAATAATGAGTAGGAAATACATGCACCAACAAAATAAATTGAAGGTAGGAAATTTGTGTGATAGCTAAATACACATTGAACTCAGGGTTTTGTTTTACAAAAAACTTCACTTCAATAAGGAAATACTAATGTTGTTCCAAAAATATATTTGGATGTGATGACAGAAAAAATTTACTTGAGAATAAATTATGATGAAAAAATAAATAGTTAAGTGCACTGTACTTTGAATAATAGGGTTCACTACAAAATATATATTTAATCAGAGAACATACAACAATTGTCTTTGATAGAAAGAAATAAACAACAAGATATGTTGGGAAGTTTTGAACATAATATCCTTTTATGGAACCACAAATATACAATAATAAGGTTAATAATTGAGTACATCATACATCCATTAACAGACCAAAGACATGAAAAAAAATCAATGTGGTGGATCAATCCGTATTGAACTTAAAATTTTGTTCTACAGAAAGTTTTCACTTGAAAATTTCATGTCAAAAGACAAATCTTGTTCCAAAAATATATTTGCATGTATTGCCAAAAATAAATTACTTGAAAAAAAGTTACGCCATTAAAATCAAAGTGATTATATGCACTGTAGTTTGAATATGAGGCTTCACTATGAAATATAAATGCAATGTTATGAAACTAGCTCACAAAATAGAAGAAATGAGAGATCGATGACTTAGAAATCAGCCCCTTCGAGGGGGAAGCCTCATTTACATCACATAAATGAAAAATTCTTACATGATACAAATGAAAAAACATCCTTTCTATGTATAGGAGTCCATGGGGTCATAATATGATCCTATCCAACCTAAGAATAATAATGTATGGCACAACAATAACAATGGTGTGCTTTTATGGGGCACAATAATACCAATATGAGGACTACAAGGGTGCAACAATAACAATAAGGGGCTACACTGACAATAATAAGGGACTACACTAGTAATATAGGGACCTAACATGCCCCTCTCCTTCAAAAAATATTTTTCCTCAATGCTTGAGTGGCTATCGATGCTTTTGTATAAAAAAGTTATCCTCCCATGTGGAATCTTCAGTGGGTAAGTTCTTCCACTTCATGAGATACTATGAAATTGATCAATTTTGTAGCTGTCGAGTTTTTGTTTCCCTGACTGCTTCATGCTACGATATTATTTTTCCTTCCTCATTAGGTTCTGGAAATATTTTTTGAACTGTAAGTTTGTCACTTGTAACCTTCTTTAAGCATGAAACAAGGAAAACTGGGTGCACTCCGGAAGATGCAAGAAGCTCCAATTTGTATGCCATAATACCAATATTTTACAACACCATACAAGGACCATAGTACTTTGGCGATAATCTATTATCCTTTTTTTCTTGCTTGAGGGACAATTATTTGTATGGTTGTAGCCTTTAAAATACCCAATCTCCTACATAAAAACTTATCTCGATGTGATGTTGATTTTCCTGTTGTTTCATTCAATTTTGTGCCAAATTTAGGTTATCCTTTAAGAGTTGGAGAACTTGTTGTTGATGCTCTATGTGATCTTCCACTGCTTGAACCTTGGAATTTTCTCTTAACAATGATATGATGGATGATGGATGATATCCATAAAGTTCCATAAAAGGGGTCAATTTGGTTGCAGAGTGGAAGGAAGTGTTATATCACCATTCAACCAGAGGTAACCACTTCACCCATTGTGTTTGTTTACCAGATAGAAAGAAACAAATACATCCTTCCAAACATTTGTTCACTATCTCATTTTTCCCATCAGATTGAGGATGATCAAATGAGCTATGAGCTAGTTGAGTACCCAAACAAGAAAATAATCTCATCAAAAAATTTCCAGTGAAAATGGGATATTTGTCTCTTACAATGATATTTGGGTTTCGATGTAGCTTTTGAATTGTTTCCATAAATGCAGTAGCAACTGAACTCACTTTAAATGGATGAGATAATGCACAAAAGTGTGCATACTTGGTAACTCTATCAACTACCACCATGATGACACTCTTTCCTTTGGAGTTATGTAAACTAGTGATAAAATCCATCGAAAACTCCTCCCAACGTTGACTTGGAATGGATAGAGGTTATAGTAGAGCTAGGGTCTTAATTGTCTCAAATTTATTTTGCTAGAAAACTAAATATTCCACCAAAAACTTTTGAATATCATATTTAAGGCCATCCCAGAAAATTCTTTCTTCATCGTGTCACCAGTTTTTAAAAATGTTGAGTTTCCTCCTAAGGGAGAGGTGTGTAATTCCAAAAGAATATATATATATATTTTTTTTAATTTGGAAATTCGTACGAAGATATAAGAGATCTTTGTAACATAAGGAATCATTTTTCCAACTAAATGTATTAGATGTATTTGGATCTTGCTACAACTTTTGAATGAGTGTCCACACATCTTCACCATTCTTAAATTCTTCCCTTTCTTCGTTTATCCAATCTGGTGTGATAATAGAAATGGCACAAAGAAATGATTCCACATTCTCATCCTTTCTTGAGAGTGCATCTGCAACAACATTTAGCTTCCATTTTTTGTAGATGCTTTCAAAGTCATAACCCAACATCTTTGTGACCCATTATTGCTTTTCTTCTAAATATGGTCTTTCTTCCAGAAAGTATTTAAGACTAGCATGATGATTTTTTACCTTGAAGTGTCTTCACATTAGATAAGGTCACAATTTATTTAGTGCATTTATTATTGCCAACATTTCCTTATCATAAACATAATTTTGTAAATACTTTCCTTTGATTAGATGACTTTCAAAAGAAATGGGTCTTCCTTCTTACATTAAAACATCACCAATTCGATTTCCTGAGGCATCGCATTCCACAATAAAGGTTCTTGTAAAGTTTGGAATAGCTAAGACCAATGCTTGACACATTGCCTCTTTAAGATGTCCAAAGGCCTTAGTTGCTTTAGGAGTCCATGAAAATTCATCTTTATTCAATAATGTTGTTAGAGGTGCTTCTATTCTCCCATAATTCTTAACAAACTTGTGATAAGACCCTATTAACTTGATAAATCCTCGCAATTGCTTTATGGCTGTGAGGACTTTCCATTCCTTAATGGATTTAATTTTGTGAGGGTCTACCTTAACACCCTCGTGAGATACAATATGACCCAAATATTCCACCTCTTGTACTCCAAAGAAACATTTGGAGGATTTTTCATATAATTGTTTCCCCTCCAATAGTTAGAGCACCTTGTCAACATGTTGAGCATGATCCGTCCAAGACTTGTTGTAGATTAGTATGTCATCAAAAAATAATGACACAAATCTTCTAAGAAAGGGTTTGAAAATGGAGTTCATCAACCCTTGAAATGTAGAAGGTGCTTTTCTAAGGCCAAAAGGCATGACCAAAAATTCATAATGACACTCATGGGTTTGAAATGTTGTTTTGAAGATGTCTTTAGTCTTCATCCTAATTTGATGATATCCTGAACGAAATTCCAATTTGGTGAAACAAATTTCTCCATGTAATTCATCCAATAATTCATCAATCACATGAATGGGAAATTTATATTTAATAGTGAGCTTATTGATCTCCCTATAATTCAGACACATGCACCATGATCCATCCTTTTTGTGCACCAATAATACTGGACCAGAGAAATAAAGTTGACTAGGTAGAATTATACCAACCTCTAGCATTTCTGTAATCATACATTAAATTTTACTCTTTTGGACATAAGGATATTTGTAAGGCCTGATCTTTGGAGGAACACTTCCTGGAATCAAATGAATAGCATGATCATGGTCACGAATAAGTGGGATTTTTTTGAGAGTTTCAAACACCTTGTAATGATTTTCCAAAGCTTTTTGGAGATCCAGAGAAATGGATGATTTTGATGTTGGAACTTCTACTGAGAATAATTGTGCAAATATGCCTTATTTTTATTTCTTAAGAAGCATTGTCATTACATTAGAAATTATTTTATTTCCTGGCTTCCCTATGATACCTTGTAATTCAACTTCCTTGTAACCATTGTACTCTTGGTAAAAAATCAGCACCACCCATTGGAATGGAGAGAATTGGACTATTAAATACATATTCTCCCATGCTTATCTTGATATTATGGCACTTTGCTAAGAAATTTATAATTCCACCATTTGCAACCATCACTTTACAAATTGGGGTTGGGTATAGGAAGAAATTCAATTCCTTGGCTACCTTACAATGAACAAAATTATGGGTACAACCTGAATCAATAAGAACTATTACATTCCTCTTCTTGATATGTCCTATCTAGATATTTTTAGGAGTAGAGATTCTTTCCAATGCATTACAGGATATGGTCAGCAAGGAAAATTTTACGAACCCCACTAAATTTATATATATAATAAATGGGCGAATCCCCATGATACATAGGAAAAATGGAAGGCGATTTTATTAATAATATAATATGTATATATAATTTTTTGGAAAATCTCTCACGAGATTATATTATCTTGTAAAATCATGGTGAATCACCAGTACAAATGGCAAATCACTACTAAAAAATGGTGAATCATTTTCTAGTGGAGTTTAGGGTGTTGGTTCCAATGAATATATGGTAGTTGAACCAGGAGTAGAAAGAAGAGAACCACCGAGACCAAGCATGGCACATGGTGACTCATGAGGGAAGTAGTTCTCGTGCAGTTTGGTAAATGCATTCTTCTATTTTTGCTAAGCATAGTGTTGTTTCTCATGCTACTACTAGCACTGATATTGAGGTTGGAGAGGAGTTTCAACAAATTGGGATATTTGTAGATCATTTTGTTTCAACAATCCTCCAACACAAAGGCCCATGCCTCTACCGATTTCTTCAATGATCAGAAGAAGTTGAACAAAAATTAAAACACCAATAACTAATGAGTAGAGTCAATACGACAATCCCAAAACACCTCCAAACTGACAATTGTGCCTCACTGTCTGCTACACACATCCAAACCGACTCAACCCATGGCAGAATTTTCTCCTAGGAATGGATCAGGGAATTCAAGTGGGCGGTATCATAAATTCATGAAGCTCAACTCATCCCTCCACAGTCCAATGCAACAATGGATATCGACTCTCCTCCACGCATATAATCACCAACAGGCACCAACAGTTACACAACTATTACACAATCCAGGCCTCTCACAATAGTGGCCTCTCACAAGTTTGATCGGCGACGGTGTTTGACCAAAAACTTTAAAAATAAAAGTTTGAACAGGAAAAGTAGTGTTCAATTTTTTATCTTGTAATTAAAGAATTCAGCATCCCAATATATAAAAATACCATCAAATGAACATTATGCACTTCAGTCATAAAATAGTTTAGGATAAGAGAAAGTGTAACTTCTCATTCCATTCATAACACAACTCATGATAAGAGAAAGTGCAACTTCCCATAATGGTAAAAAAAGGGGAGGAACTTTAATAATGATAAAAAAATTCCAAAGTGTGGGGTATCCCACTTTTTATTCACACACCAAATAGCCCATCAACAACTTACTTGCACTTGTCCTTGCAAAAAATTAGGAAATTGATTTTACATCAGAAATTAATGAAAAAAACTGCATTTGGTAGAGAGCCTTAGTCACCAGCTAAAATTTTAGTGTTGGTCGTTATGGAAATCGACTTATTGCCAATTATCCAAACCTTGAAGTGAAAATTACATTACAGTATGTACAAAAATGGATATAGTTTGAACATGTAAACACCCCAAGTTTTCTTGTGTCCCTCATTCATGGTTGTTGTTAAGTTGTAACATGGGAAACCCCCCTTCCCTTATAGTTTGCTGCTTAGGGTTTCACGGTTTCCATATCCAACCATCAATATTGTCAACTTCTTATTATTCGGACGCTATTAGTAGACTGTTGGTTTTTCAAATCCGTTACCAAATTATGAAAAAAATCAAATAAATAATGAATTTATGATTATCTTTGGAGAGTATCTATGTATTATTAATTTCATCGTGACATAATAGCTAAAGAAAAAATGTCATTAGGTAAGCAACACAATTTAAATCTTGAAGATACATAATCTTCAGTGATTTCAATAACTGAACAATAATTAATTGCTCTGTACCTGTTAGGGAACGATATTAGGTGTGGCGAACGAGTATCTATGTATGATTAATTTCATTGTGACATAATAGCTAAAGATAAAATATCAATAGGTAAGCAACCCAATTTAAATCTTGAAGATACAGAATCTTTAGTGATTTTAATAACTGAACAATAAATAATTGCTCTGTACCTATCGGTGAATGATATCAGGTGTCAGGGAACAGTATCAAGTGTTGCAAACTCTGTGCTAAATTGACAGCATCTTTTGCATTACTATCTATTTGATTGAAACAGATATATCTCCCATAGGCAAATGGATCTTCATAAGAACATATATGAGCATCCGCTAGAAAATTTATGTCCACGCTATCTAAAGTGCCCTTCTCATACATTTGTGCAGCCCCTCCCATCACAAAGACTGGCAACTATAAATAAACTAGCTAATATCTTTCACTTCCATAGATTAGATCCTCTCCAAGGGATTACTATACAAATAGATTATATCCTCTCCAAGGGATTACTATACCATATTTTTACATTCTTGGACAGAGTCTATTTGGTATGAAGATCTCTCACCCTCACCTTTAAGATATGAAATGGTAGATCCTGAGCTTTTATATGTGATACCAGGTCCCACAATCAGAGATGCGTTGATTGTCACCATATTCAACCCTCTTTCCATGGCCAGTGCCTATGCAACCCTCTCTAACAGTGTCTTGGCTAATGCGTACCATAACTGTGAATAGTAAATATTGCATAATTACAACACGAATACCACAGATCACTTCAAGGCTTGGAATACTTCTTTGAACTCCACTATCTTTGAGGAACACCCAAATATTATACATATACCCCTTAAAAAAATAATCAATACCCCAACACGATGTATTTAGCTTCTCTATGTAAAAATATATATACTTAGCACAAAGACATTTTAGCCCTGCTTCAGTATGCATCAAAGATTTAGACAAAGGTTACATATGTAGACTTTCTCAGTATTTGATGCATTTATAACCTGGGCAACTTCAAGGACAAAAATGAATTGGATATGGATTGTTGCATATAGAGAAGATATATGCACTCTGTTCTCTATGATGTGGTATCACTTCGGCAATCTTAAGAGACAAAAGATCAATTGGATATGGATTTTTGCAGGGTTAGCTACAATATGTAGCATGTATTATCATTTGAGCAATTTGAAAAAGAAAAAATCTAATTGGATATGGATTTATGGACTGAGAGAAGAAAGATGCATTGTACAACTCAGTAAAATGATAGTGGAAAAAATAAGATATGAAACAGTTAATTGGAATTGTATTTATCTCTTGTGATTAGAAGGAGCGATTATGCTTACCCACCCAAGTCCCAGATTAAATTGTTACAAATGACATGTTGAGTTAATATTAAGTATACTACTATCATGGCTTCCATACTATTGTAATTGGCCTTGGAAAAATGTAGATGCAAACATTGAAGTTATTTATTAGATTAAGTAACTGATCTAATCAAAGTACTTGTAGATGCAAAATTCTGAGTTACTTACTAAATTAAGTAACTAATCAGAATAACGCTATCGAACATACCATTTAGTTAAATATCGTTAACAAGTTAAAAGGAAAATCTGATAAATCAGTCCACTCTACTTAGATTGTATAATAAAGTAATATTTTGTCACATAAAAAATCATGGAGGGAAAGAACCTATGATTTCATTTGAATGAATAATTGATTTAATTATGTTGGGAAAACCCGCATTCTGAAGTGCTACATTTTATTGAAAACCCCTTTGAAAATCAAGTTTACATATGTTAGCACTGCGCATTATTTTTGCATTTTGAATTGAGTGTAATCATAAATATCTTGAGATTCATTACAGTGAATAAGTCTTTCAATTTCGTTATGATCAACTTATATAAAGAAGGAAATTGGGTGTGGTATTGAGCCTGGTTCTAAACAGAGGTATTTTGATTGACATAGAATGGATTCTGTAGGGTTCTGAGCAAGACTCAATGAAAAAAAAGTGAAACCATGGGCTTAGGGCTCAGGTGAATAGTGAATATGGTTTTATGAAACCACACATGGATTTCGCGTGGAAAATAAGAGGTAAGTGGTATTTTGTTGAGCGAGCACGATACACCCCAGCGAGTGGCGCGTGGCATCACAAAACCATGAATTTCACGTAGATTTGAAACGTTAAACATCACGAAATTACCAATGTGATGGCCGTTGGATCATATGCATTTCATGTGGAGTATGTGATTGTTGTTGGATGGACATGGACAAATGTGGTTGAAAAGATCGAAGGTGTAAAGTTACGTTGAAACAACATGCTGTTAAAGCCTTAATCCTCATGCTATTTAAAAGCGATATAAAAGGGTAGCCATTGGATCGATAAGCGAATGAATCAAAAGAGTAAAGGCACATTGAAGTTTAATGTGGGCCCAAATATACTTTCGTCAGTAGAAGTATTTTATTCAAAGTCGAAAAATGGTAATTATTTCTATCGGAGGTATGTTATATGGGTTTTAATAAATCAAATGTATTTATTATTGATTCTGCTCTAAGGTGAGTATTTCCTATGGATTATAACCATCAGATAGAAAAGGAGAAAAACTTCCGCGTGAATGCATTTTAAATTTGATGAAATAAAAGGGTTTCATTTAAACTTGGAAAGGGAAGATATTTGGGGAAAATTTATATAGATGCATTTTTATATGCATAGTGTAGGTGTTAAGTAGCTTGAGATGCATCATTACATATGTAGAATTTCTCACTATTTGATGCATTTATAACTTGGGCAACTTCAAGGACAAAAATGAATTGGATATGGATTGTTGCATATAGAGAAAATATATGCACTCTGTTCTATGATGTCGTATCACTTTGGCAATCTTAACAGACAAAAGATCAATTGGATATGGATTGTTGCAGGGTTAGCTGCAATATGTACCATGTATTATCACTTGAGCAATTTGAAATAGCCAAAAGCTAATTGGATATGGATTTATGGACTAAGAGAAGCAAGATGCATTGTACAGCTTAGTAAAATGATAGTGGACAAACTAAAATATGAAAGAGTCAATTGGAATTTGATTTATCTCTTGTGATTGGAAGGAGCGATTATGCTTACCCAACTAGGTCCTAGATTCAATTGTTACAAATGACATGTTGAGTTAATATTAAGTATACTACTATCATGGCTTCCATACTATTGTAATTGGCCTAGGAAAAATATAGATGCAAATGTTGAAGTTATTTATTAGATTAGGTAACTAATCTAATCAAAGCACTTGTAGATGCAAACTTTTGAGTTACATATTAAATTAAGTAACTAATCAGACTAACGCTATCAAACATACCATTCAGTTAGATATCATTAACAAGTTAAAAGGAAAAACTGATAAATCAGTCCACTTTACCTAGATTGTATAATAAACTAATATTTTGTCATATAAAAAATTAGATATACAGACCTTCAATTTCTTGTAAAGATTTGCATCACTCCAATGCCTCTCGTCAAGGGAATTAACCTTGCAGTCTCCATCTTCTCTCTCCAAATAGCTGCAGCCACAAAAGAAGTGAACACAACCTTCTCAATGGTCTTGGTCTGAGTGCACGCTTCCACTGCGTGGGCTGCTTGTACTTCAAGGAATACCACAGATCACTTCAAGGCTTAGAATACTGCTTTGAACTCCACAATATTTGAGAAACACCCAAATTTTATACATATAACCCTTAAGAAAATATTCAATACCACACCACGATGTATTTAGCTTATCTATGTAAAAGTATACATACTTAGCACAAAGCGATTTTAGCCCTGCTTCAGTATGTACCAAAGATTTAGAAAAAGGTCACATATGTAGACTTTCTTAGTATTTGATGCATTTATAACCTAGGCAACTTCAAGGAAAAAAATGAATTGGATATGGATTGTTTCATATAGAGAAGATATATGCACTTTTTCCTCTATGATTTGGTATAACTTCGGCAATATTAAGAGACAAAAGATCAATTGGATATGGATTGTTGCAGGGTTAGCTGCAATATGTAGCATGTATTATCATTTGAGCAATTTCAAAAATCCAAAAGCTAATTGGATATGGATTTATGGATTGAGAGAAGCAAGATGCATTATACAGCTCAGTAAAATGATAGTGGACAAACTAAAATATGAAAGAGTCAACTGGAATTGGATTTATCTCTTGTGATTGGAAGGAGCGATTATGCTTACCCACCCAGGCCCCATATTGAATTGTTACAAATGACATGTTGAGTTAATATTAAGTATACTACTGTCATGGCTTTCATACTATTGTAATTGGCCTTGGAAAACTGTAGATGCAAACATTGAAGTTATTTATTAGATTAAGTAACTATTCTGATCAAAGCACTTGTAGATGCAAACTTCTGAGTTACTTACTAAATTAAGTAACTAATCAGACTAACGCTATCGAACATTCCATTCAGTTAGATATCGTTAACAAGTTAAAAGGAAAAACTGATAAATCAATCCAATTTACTTAGATTGTATAATAAACTAATATTTTGTCATATAAAAAATCAGATATACAGACCTTCAATTTCCTGCAAAGATTTGCATCACTCCAATGCCTCTCATCAAGGGCAATAACCTTGCGGTCTCCATGTTCTCTCCAAATAGATAAAGCCACAGAAGAAGTGAACACAACCTTCTCAATGGTCTTGGTCTGAGCACACGCTTCCACTGCATTGTGGGTTGCTTGTACTTCAAGTTCTGCCATCACTTCTTGTATTACACGATTTCACATTAGAATGACTAATTTATTTCAATTACGTAGTTTTTGTAGATGCCTCTCTGGAGCAACTCTTAGCCTACCTCCCCTTGGGATGAAAATATTTTTTAGTTCAAAAATCATCAATCTAAAATGTTTTTCTACCCACCCAGATATTAGGGGTTGCACAATCAAATAGGTCTATTTTTTAGCAGTTTTCAATTGTTTTAGACACATGCTCAAGTTTTTTTTGTCAGCATAGACACACTTTGGCTACAATTTCTATGGGAAATCATATGTTCCATCCACACTTGACCATGTCAAAATTGAGAATAGATCATTATTTTGTTTGAAAAAGCAATCATCCATCTACTTCCATTTTTTCCCTTTCTGGATTAGTTTCTCCTTGTTACTTCTAGTGAAATATTTATTTTTCTATGTCAAATGTGATGGGAAAATTGGTATAAGATTCTGAAGCAAAACAGGTTGCAAATTTTGCCTCAATGTATAATTCTTTCCTTACATCTCAATGTCAATGAATATTATATTCTCTATAATAATGCAGAAAATTTTTCGAAAATATTGGAATATATTTATTTTTTTTCGATTTTCCCATCCCAAGAAATAACCCAAAAAAATCACAATTTTTTCTGAGTTCTGAAAAAATCACAATTTCAAAAAAAACACTGGAGTATTTAATCAATGCCAATAAAACTTTCATGGATTTCTCTGCTTGGGTAGATGTCAAGTATGATCAGGAGTGGCTAGCAGTAGAGGATGTCCTTAACCAGCCACTATAGGATGGACAAAGTCCTGTACTAGACTCAGTACCGAAACTATGTTTGACTCCAGCCACAAAAACTTCCACTACTAGAGGATGACCCAATATATATGCCCACTGAAGGATCAGAGGCATTGATAGTAGATACTAGATCATTTGGAAACTTACACCTTTTATATATGTATATTATTTTCATATGGTATGGCAATATGATTATACCTTAAGTGTGATTATGCCTTTTTGTTCTGAAGCTTCTTGCTATCAACAATATACCACAAGGGTTAGGCTTGTTGATGCATTTTAGGATTCCTTTAGGTTGTTGGCCTTGTTCTATAAACCACTCATTCAAGACAGTGTTAGTGACTATAATATCATGCCAAAAAACTCTAGAAGATCTTTGTGCTTAGCAAAAATATATGATCTTCAGAACCTACTCACCACAGGTATACTTCAATTAGGCCCACACAAGGACCAACATTGGTGGTATGGTCAGTTGTTTGTGAAACAAGAATTCTAATCTCCTTAGCATTATGATCAACTGCCACTGTTCTTCCCAGGTCAGCGAACTCAGCTCCGCCTTGGCAACAAAAGTGTAATTGCATAAAAGGAATGTCGGTCTCATGCCAATAGGTCTCCTACGATGAATGCGCATGAACCTAGTACATAGACCATTTTTCTCTTCACTTAGCTACCCAGGGCTTATTTCCCTTTCCAAATATCAATAATTATTTTCCAAGAAAAATCTATAATGAGATAAATATTTTATTATATTCTAAAAGGTGAAGATATCGAAATCATGCCACAAAGTGAAAGGAAATAAAATATCTTTCCTCAAACCACCAAATATATAAAGAAAACAATAATGATTATAATAATAGAACTAGATATATCGATCTATCAATCTATGCATGATATGAGAAACATAAGCATTCAAGGGACTAATTTCAAACTCAACAAAATCCTCTAAACAAGCAACAAACAAACCACTAAAATTTTCAAAGATATCAAAGCTAGACATCAACACAATTTCATGTACTTGAATAAGCCCATTGTTTCTTAGCGTTAGACTTCTTAAATTTGTTATTTATCATTTAATACTAGGACACTATCTATGTGAAAGAAGTAGGTCCCAACTTCATAAAATCTGACTTCATTTCCAATCAAAGATCAAAACCAGCTTCGTTTCCAATACCAATATAAAATCACACATTTTCCAATTATCAATAATTATTTTCGAAGAAAATATAAAACTCGAAACTCAACAAAATTCCCCAAACAAAAGCAACATATATACCATTAAAATTTTCCAAGATGTCAGAGCTAGACATCAAGGTAGTTTCATGTACTTGAATGAGCCCATTGATGCTTTGCATTAGTCTTGTTAAATTAGTTATTTATCATTTAATACTAGTTAGACACTATTTATGTGAAAATAAATAGGTCCCAAAATCATCAAATCCAATTTCGTTTCTTGTCACAAATAAGAAACAAACAATGTAAGGATTAAATATGAAACATCAATCTTAAAATAACACACATGAAAGAAATGTAGCTGCAATCTTACAATGAAAAATAAAAAATATAGAACCCACTTTTACCTGAATTTTACATGTAGTAATCTTGCATGATCAACGGAACATGTATACCAAAATAAGAGTCCTAGGGTATTTCAATTTCCCATTTCTCATCTTGGTCATCATTTTCTACATTGTGAACATGATATTCTCCAGATGTACTATCATTATGAGCCTCCAAAACATTATGTTCTATATCAAGTTCATTAGATAAATTTGTTATATTGTTTTCTTCACTTCTATCACAATCTGATAACCAAAGCGCTAGTGCTCTTTCATATGGAAAATTGTCAACATCATTTCTTGTTACATACAACGTAAACATGTATCCACATGTTTATCAAGCTTGTTCCTCAACTTTGACTTCAAAAATGATAGTGCAATAAACATTCTCTCATCCTCCACTGATCCCAAAATCATGGTTCGACACAAATCTTCTAATTTGAAATATTCTGATATGTTTTCTTGCAGGTATTGGCTAGCACTTAAAGTATTCCATAATCTTGTTATAGCACCGTTTTTATTAGGATCCTCCAAAAAAAGATATTACTTCCACATTGTTTCAGCAAAGCGTCCACCTTGTTGATACAATTTTGATGAATCTAAAATACCTTCAATCTGTTCTCCATGTATTGAGACTTTCTTGCAAAAGTGGTCTACTAAACATTTTAATCTCTTTTGAAAATAAGCTTTTAAATTTCTTGGACATTGACAATTGTTCCAATATTGAGGGTATACCACATACATGGCCTCCAACAATTCATCTTGAGGAAATCGTTCTCCTATCTCTGATGATAGTGATCTTGCAATTTCTATCAAATTTTGTCTCACTGAGATCACAATATTATCAAATTGGTTTGTTGACATGGGGAAATATTTGGTGATTCGTCCCGTCTTACTAATATAATGAAAGGGGACCATATACCCATGCACTGTGATACATAGTATCCCTTTTTCATCAAACGTCAAAACATTTTCAGTATTTTCTATATTGATGATCTTAGTCCAACTTGTAAACTCTAGACCAGTAAAAGAGTCCGACATCATATACAAATTATCCAATGCAAGGCATGCTAACTTTCTTGCATTTGTGTATTCGGCAATATACATTGTGTGATTCTGAGACATTTTTACGAAGACATTCATTTCATGTAGCATAGGAAGAATTCCAGCCAATTTCAATAATGTTTCTATATCAGTTAGTCGAAAAAGAAGATCTTGAGCTTTGTCTACATTGAAGCAATTTTCATACATCAACCCTACAAAAGATTTGAACTCACTAAATAGTCTTTGAGCTAGTCCATTTAATTAGATCCATCTTGTATCAACATATTTCAGTAGTTTTTTTTCATTCGTAACACCATATACAAATTGTTGAAACTCTAAATATCGTTTGGGACTATGAGAAAAGTATGCATGAGTCTCACGTACAAGATCTTCAACTTTTGAAAATAATGGAAACTTTATTACTATTTTAAATGCAAGATTCATCCTATGAGCCATACAATGAATATTAATCATATATGGTGAAGCTGATAGTTGTATTCTAACAAAAATACCATTCATTTGTCCTTGCATCACTGATGCTCCATCTTCTTGAACAGATAACAATTTTTTTTCAATCATTAAATGATCCATACCACTTTCCTTCAAAGTATTAAGAACAAGTTCATAAATATTTCTAGCTGTAGAAGTCTCTCTCATATTTTTAATCCCAAGTAGATAGGAATGCCTAATACGGTCATTAACCATACAAATGCTCATGTAGATCCATGAAGTATTATCAATAGTCGTAACCTCATCCAAAGAAAATGCCAGAAACCTAGCATTTGCAATCTCCTATTTCAAATCATCATTTTTTACTTCAGCTAGATATCTTTCCCATTAACAACCACTAGTTACAGACCAATGAGAAGATGGAAAGTTTGGCACGTGAAGAAAAGATATAAATTTCATGTGATATGGATAATCTGTCATAGGATGACCTTTACATAAGATGTGAAATACAATGCTCAATTGTATAATCTTGGATAACAAACTTCTTTCCATCGTCTTTTCAAATTGAAATATGATGGTTCCTCCACTTCCCTCAAGTTTCTTCTTACTTATTAAATATTTTTTGTATTCTTCTAGACATTGGATATGTCGACATTACTCCAAAAATTTCCATCTGACAATAGATTTCTCTTTACCATTTACAATTTTCTTTTCATAAACCTTTCCTGCATGCTTTTGTATTGTATCTAGCTTCATCTGAAATTTCACCACCTTGCAACTTTTCCAACTACATGCAATACATTTAACTTCTTGTAAATCCTCATTTGTAGGAGGTATTTCCTCAATAAATGGAAAACTTGAGACCCAATCATCTTGGAATTTTCTCCCTACAATCCATTGGCCTTTTTTCCTTTTCCGTGAATGGTTTGTCTCACCCTCCAAGGAAATATATTTAACATTTTGATCACTAATTTATGTTGAAAATACATTTATCTCACCCTGATCACTTGAAGAACCTATTATTTCATCCATCATATGGATATCAGATGCATTTTCACAAGATTTAACATCTCTCTCAGTAACGGATTGTTCAAAGGAGCTTGAAGCATGAAGAGAATGTGTATTCTTGGATTGAGACTTTTTAAAGTATGATAATACATCAATTTTCCTTGATAGTTTCTTCCCAAGATTATCTTTTGACATCTCACTGAATATTCTAGAAGTAAAATTTCAAATCGATCTAGAAACCTACATCAATAGTTTCCAAGAGTTGAGAATTACTAGTTTTGTAAGTAGCTTTCAAAGTAAAATAAGTGTAATGTTCACAAAAACCATTATGCAACTTTTTATTAAAATTTTGTGCCAAGGCCCAAGCCCAAAAGCAAAAACAAATCATTATACACAAAACAATAACATCATGATTCATCATCTATAAAACAAAGAACATCATTCAAATGTAAAATATATAAAAAATTCTAGTAAATTAATTCATATGTCCAAATCACCTAACGAACACTTGAAAGCTTTAAACAAAACAACAAAATATTACAATAACTTTAATCATCCTTTGCAAAACAACTCTCCCTTAAGTTGTAAATAATTGGTTATAAGAAGTTGAAACATATCCTCTATCATTTTCCATGATAAAAGTGAGGAAGGAAACTATTCAGTTACTATTGATTCTTTTACTTATCTTTCCCTTGATGAATTGGTTATAAGAAGTTGAAACATATCCTCTATCATTTTCCATGATAAAAGTGATGAGGAAGGCAACTAGTCAGTTGCTAGTGACATTTACACCCTCCATAGAGAGTATGGAGGACTTGGGCTAATTAACAACCATGCTCCAAGGATGGTTTTAGCGACTAAATGGCTTGCAAGGACAAATGAAGGAGAAGCTCTTTATGAGGTAGTTGTCAAGCATAGGCTAGAAAAAAATTCACATATGCAAAAAATCCAAGTCCCTAATGATTTATGATTTAATCATAGGTGCAAATTCCTTTAATTTGCCTAGATGAACAATTGTCAAAACAATTTGGAATGATTGCAAGTAATATTTCATGAGCTTGACGACGAGCTAAGGATTTTTAAGAGTGTTCTTACATTAAGACACCAAGTGGGACACATTGCTAGGTGGGCCAATGAATTGGGTTTACATGCATGGAACAAGCATGGGAAAAAGAAATTGCAAGCGTTAAATCATCTAATGGGTTTGATTAGTGGAATGGACCCTTTGCAAGGTAAATCAATGGAATGGTATCTTTACACTTGTTTAATCAATAGAATGGACCCTTTCTATAGGTTTAATAAGTGAAATCGAAAAAAAACCAACATGTTCTTAACCATTACGACCATGGAAGACCTGATTTCATAATAGGGCCTTTTTAATGGAAAATTCATTTGGAGCAATACTGAGCTAGGGCTAGGGTTCATTGTGGAAAGCTTGATATGTTTCTCTTATAAAGCTCCTTTTTCTCTGAGTAATTATAAATTCTACAATTATCCCAAGTGCACTATCCAATCACAAGACGATTCTCCTCTCAGTATCAAAATCTCAAGAACTTGGTCCAGGTCATTTAAAATATAGACTTGTATGGTTCTCACAGCCAAAATTTAAAGAAATGGTGAGAAATTCTGGATCTCTCCCAGTTCATGGCTTTGCCTCCTACATCTGCGAGAAAAAAATAAAGAGATTAAAATTGAAATGAAAGAATGGGATAAATCCCACAAGGAAGATCGTCCCATTCCGGAAAGATGGGAATCCTTGAAGAAGTCAAGTCCCAAATTGAAGAATAAGGGCTCTCTGAATAGACTCAGGCAAGGGGAAAAGGAAGTAAGTGCTCAACTATTCAAAGCTCATATTTTCGAAGAAGAAATCTGGAGATTGAAATCAAGGAGCCTGTGGCTGAAAGCATGGAACAGGAGCATTAAATTTTTCCATTACCAAGAACACTCAAGAAGAATTTAAAATTTCATCTCTGAGGGAACTCTTAGACAGAATAATAATAGATGGTTTAATGAAATCAAAGTAGGAGCCTTATCTCACTTTAGGAACCTGTTTTCAGAATAAGAGTAGTTACTAGAAGTGCTCGGGAGGAAATGTTGGACAAGATCCATGTCTTTTACAAGAATTGGATAATGAGAAACTCCTACGACCCATATTGAGCAAGGAAGTACAAGAAATGGTATGGAATATGAAACTTAACAAAGTCCCTAGTCCAGAGTCTAGACGAGTTCTCAACACATTTTTAGTAAGCATGGAAATATATCAATAGGGACCTCTTAAGCTATGTGGAATAATCAAGGAAGCAATGTAGATTTAAAGAAAAAATAAATTCCTTCTACTGCACCCTCATCCCTAACATCAGAAACTAAAAGATTCTAGGTAAGACTACCTTTTCTATATTTAAACCATTGATGCAATGTGTTATCGCAGAGAAACAAACTTGTTTTGTTCAGGGCATACTTATCTGTGAAAACAACATAAGAGTTTAGGAAGCTGCTCATAGTAGCCACCCATCTAGAAAGAAGTACGAGTCATAAAACTCGATATGGTGAATGCCTTGGATAGAGTGAGGTATAATTTCTTATTCTCAGCTATGAAGAAATTTGGCTTTGCTAAGAACTTCATTCTGTGGGCCAAGGCCTACATAGGACCCTGAATTAAAACTATGGTCAACAGGAGGAAAATGTCTTTCTTGAATCTTCAAGGCCACCAAGGGCCTCAGATAAGGATATCACATCTACCCTTCCTTGTTCAGTATAATGGCATAGTGCTACCTACAAGAGTTTTTTATCCTCCTATAACGAAGAAAGCGCTTGACAATGAATTAATCGTATCTATAGCAAGAGTTATATTATTTGCATTTTGAGCTTATCCTACCTTTCTAAAATGCATGCTCCTAGTTGGGTCTCATATACATCAAAAGACAACCTACATTGGGTCGAGATATTTCATTGTATAGACGAAGAACTTCGAAGACTCGAACTTGAACACTTGCACACTCTTAGACTAATTTATGTCAATTACGTAGTTGCTATAGATGCCTCTCTAGAGAAACTCTTAGCCTACCTTCGCTTGGGATGAAAATATTTTTTAGTTCAACAATCATTAGTCTAAAATGTTCTTCTACATGTATGCCTAGAAAGATACAAAAAGAGTATAGAGTATAGATGTTGTGATACAAAAAGAAGAATCTTCTTCAAACATAACAAGCCCTGAATAGAATGTAACGTTCCTTTCCTGAAATTACTTGGAAAAACCACAAAATGTTTGAGTTTATTTAGTCTGGTTCACTGTGAGAGTTTTACCAACAATTGGTATGTGGATTGCTATAGGTGACTTTGAGAATATATTTCCAAATGAAAAGGTATAGAGAACATATATGCCAATTAAAACATCAACACCTATATGATATTAATGCTTCTGAACAGTCACATCCACTTGCATTTAATATAAAAGGCATACATAACATTGATAGAGCATACTTCAGCAAATAAAATGAGTGAGTTGAGAAATATCAACGAGCAATTAAGAGATAAGTATAGTTGTATGTGGAGGTCGCTTTCAGAATATTTATATAAGCAACATAAATAACTTCCAATAGAGAAATAACATAGATGTAATTCACCCCCAAACACACAGGTATGCCTACAAAGAAACACACAGGTATGCCTAGAACGATTTAATTTTCTATGTCAAATGTGATGTGAAAACTGGTATAAGCTTCTGAAGCAAAACAGGTTGCAAATTTTGCCTCAATGTATAATTCTTTCCCTGCATATCAATGTCAATGAATGTTATATTCTTTATATTAATGCAGAAAATTTTGCCAAAAGATTGGAATATATTTATTTTTTCTGATTTTCCCATCCCAAGAGATAACCCAAACAAATCACAAGTTTTTCTGAGTTCTGAAAAAATCACAATTTCAAAAAAAAACACTAGAGTATTTAATTAGTGCCAATAAATCTTTCATGGATTTCCCTTCTTGGGTAGATGTCAAGTATGAGCAGGAGTGGCTGGCAGTAGAGAATGTCCTTAACCAGGCAGTACAAGATGGAAAAAGTCCTGTACTAGACTCAGTGCCTGCCACTCTGTCTGACTCCAGCCACGGAACCTTCCACTAGTAGAGGATGACCCAATATATATGCCCACTAAAGGAACAG
This sequence comes from Pinus albicaulis, assembly GCA_034641835.2. Taxonomy (NCBI): domain Eukaryota; kingdom Viridiplantae; phylum Streptophyta; class Pinopsida; order Pinales; family Pinaceae; genus Pinus; species Pinus albicaulis. The sequence continues at coordinate 525,767,348 of CM076569.1, forward strand.
AGGCATTGATAGTAGATAATAGACCATTTGGTGTTTGTATCTAACTAGATAGTTCGAAATAAGGCTCAACTAAATAGGTTTGAATTAATTCATTCAAGTTTACAGAAAAATACACAAGAAAACCTTTGAAAGATTCACATAATCAATAAATATGGTTGAAACTTGTCCAAACATAGATGGCTGAAATTATATAGAAAACCATAACATATTAACAAAGTGAACATTAGGGAAAAAATTATGCCTCAGGAGTCGCACCTCTGTCGCAGAATGATTTCCTTAGAGAGGGATGAAATTTGACCTATGAGCCTTGAGGACTCCTCGTTGAACTTTGAAGCAATCAAAAAAATTTACCAGCGGTCCAGCACATTCGGACTAGAAAATTTATTAAAAAATAATAATGAGTCATAACAGAGCACTGTTAGACTGGAAAAAACAATCACAGCACACTTGAAGCATTTGAATTTCGGACTCAGGAAAATTATAGAAAAAATATAATTACAGTTGCAACCCAAGGCCCAACACCATTTCCCAAACTCCTCCTCGCAACGCGAGTTTAGCTCCATGGCACCAGGGAAATGGGCTATCTTGGACCTTGGAACTCTAAATCCAGCTACTGTGGTCTGTCTCTTGGAACCAGTTTCCCTCGGCAATGCATGCATCTGTAGCCTGTCATTGGTCAATGCATCCAGAACTTGTGAGTTTCCACCTCCATCTATCGATCTGACCTCCATGAATCTAGTTTTCACATCCAACATTCAACTTCCACACCCCAAAATATCCAACGTTCAACTTCCTCACCTCTTCCAAGCCCCAACCAGCTCTCCGACCCAGTAAATTCTGGCAAACCAGTGAAAAAATGGCCGAATCACTCCAACCCCTCCCTCCTACCCAGTAAATCGAGGCAAATGCCATTGAAATCTGCTCCAAACAAAAAAAATTGGGAGCGAATTCCATTTTTTCAGTTTTATGGGAATTTATTTTGGTGGGCTAATATTTAATAATTAATTATTTTTAAAATAATTACTGGGCTAACTTTATAAAACTATAGAAAATGGGTTTTATATAAAAAATTCGCCCTATTAAAATTTAAAATCCCTTAAAATTCGCCTTTGGGCTAAAATTCGCCCGTAAAATTTTCCCTGATGGTCAGATTAATTGATTATTCCTCTAGGGTTGTTTCCTAGGTATATCCTCTTATTTTGAAGTTTCTTGTTCCTTTTCTTCCTCCTCTTCACAATCTATGTAAAATAATTTCTTCTCAACACACTTATGACCTTTAGTTTATTTGCTAACACAACTATAGCAAATTATTTTTTCTCTTTTTTCTTTCAATTGTTGTGGTGTCAACCTTATAGGTTGTGGAAGTCTAGGAGTAGCAAAACTTCCATGTTTATAGTTGGGAGTGGTAGGCTTCCTTATCACCATAATTTTTATTTCAATCTTTTTTGTCAACCTGAATGCTTTCTCCAATGTATCAGGTTCCCAAAGGTGAACCTCATGTTGGATGTTATCCTTTAGATTCCCTATGAAGGAATCAATTCTATGTTCCTTTGGATTATTGTTTACCCTTATATTCAATTTTTGGAAGTCCACAATGTGCTCCACCATTGAACCATTTCTTTTGAGATTTATCAATTGTCTAAAGAAGGTGTTTCTCTTTGTATCCTCATAATGTGATATCATTTCATCTGTAAAAATTGACCAAGTGACAATTTGTTTACGAGAGAAAAGCCATTGATACCATACAAATGTATTTTGTTCTAAATATATAGTTTCAATACGTACCTTTTGTGTGTTCTTCACATTATCGAGATCAAAATATTTCTATATTTGTAGTATCCATGTTACAGGATCCTTGCCATCAAATTTCCTCCTATCGATCTTTGGAATATGGTGGGTATTCAATCCAACGTGTTTATGAAATCATGATTGACGTTTATTTTTTTCTCATCATGATTTTCCTCTACTACCTTTTATCCATTAGGATTCATTTCTTGTAGCAACTTTGCCAAGCCTTCCTTGAAACCTTCCATTTATGCTTTTAGACCATTCTTCATGTCTTCCATGTCTGCGTTTATGTCTTCCATGTTTCCTTTCAGTTTTACTTCTATACCATTGATCTTAGATTCCATGCCATTCTTCAATCCATTCATTTCTTTCTTAAAACCATCCATCTTAGCTTCCATTTCATTTCTGGTTACTCTTTGTGAGAGAAAAAATTGTTGCACTTGGTCTCTTAATTTTCATATATCATGTTTCACTTCTTCTTCTTCATGCGTCATAATAGAGATTTATGAGGGCTTAATGGGTGTGTAATTATTTTTGGGAGGAATTATAGAAGCCAATACTGATATCTATGATTCAAAATTCCCTTGGAATTACTTCAGACTAAATTTTCAAAATTTATTTAATTTAAAAAGAATGATACACATCTTTTCTTGTGTTTGAGACAATCGATTTTGGAACTAGTATATCACTTTGATTTTGTATCCCTGAGAAATGATCTTTGGTCCTATAGTATAACCATGAGTATTCTTTCCAATTCCATAGGTCATACCTTATTTGGATCCTTCAAAAAACAATTATGCCCAAATCCCCCACAATGACCTAATTATGGGCTATTTCAGTAGAGTGAATATTTCATATTTTTGCTCTGCTAATGATACAAAAAAATATAATCTGTGCACTTTCAACCAATTTTTACAAAATTTGAATCTCATGCTCAGAGAGAAAGTTATGACGATCTTCCCAAGGTCACCTCTTTGAGATGAAATTTTGGAGCCTGCAAAAACCCTAACTTCCTCAGATCATATCTCCAAAAATATAGTGAATCGATATCTAAAAATATTACATGACATTTCTCAAGAATTTGGCTGAAATGGGTTTTTTTTTTTAGCATATTAAACTTTGTAGAAAAAAAATATAGCGAAAATTCCACGATGACCTGTTTTTAGTAGCGAAATCCTAGAATCCAAAGCTCTGACATCAAATGTTATGAAACCAGCTCACAAAATAGAAGAAAAGAGAGATTAATGAGTTAGAAATCAGCCTATTTGAGGGGTAACCTCCTTTTACATTACATAAATGAACAGTTTTTTGATGATACTAATGAAAAAACTTCCTTTCCATATATAGGAGTCCATAGAATCACAATATAATCCTAGCTGACCTAACAATAATAATGTAAGGGCACAACAATAACAGTAGTGGGATTTTATGGGACACAATAATAAAAATATGGTGACTACAGGGGTACAAGAATAACAATAAGGGGGCTACACTAACAACAATAAGGGACTACACTAGTAATATAGGGACCTAACATGCAATCAGAGAACAAATAACAATTTCTTTTGACAGGGCTAGAAAATAATTCTAACATATGTTGAGAAGTGTTTAAGATAATATGTTAATATTCAACAAGAGAAAAACATGAATAAATTTAAGATTTAGGTAGAATATACACACATTAATAAATTAAAGTGATGACATGAAATAAATGTCATATCTCAATACACATTGAACTTCAAGTTTTGTGCTGCAAAAATATTTCTCTTTAAAAACATTATTTGGAAATACAAGTCTTGTTGCAAAAATATGTTTACATGCAATGGAGGAAATACAAAAAATTATAAGAAACTATATTTAAATCATGAGACACTATAGTTACAATATCGTGGTTCACTACCAAAGAGATATGAAATAGTGGAACATAAACCACTTTGATTTGACAAAGAGAGAAAAAAGGTGTGACATACCCTAAGGAGTGTTTAAGAGAAAATGGTAATATTCAACCATAGATAAACATGAAGAAATTTAATAATTGAGCACCAAATATATCCACTAAAAAATGAAAGAGATGATAGGGAATCAATGTCATAAATCAGTACACACTCAACTTGGAGTTTTGTTTTTCAAAAAACTTTGACTTGAAAAAATTCTTGGGAAATACACATGATGTTGGAAAAATATATTTTCATGTAAACCCATAAATACAGAGCTTTAAAAGAAACTATCTTGAAAATTGTATTTGTTTAGTGCGCCATAGTTTCAATACCAGGCTTGACTTTCAAATAAATATGTAATGACAGGAAAAATAGAAAATTTCTCTGAGCAACAAAATAAGGTGTAGCATATCCCAATAAATTTCGAGCATAATATGATAATATTGAGCTATAGATAAACATGGGTAAATATAATAACTAAAGAGAATGTACATCCATCAAGAAATTAAAGTGATAAGAGGAAATGAATTTGGCAACACATGTATTCAATTTCAAGTTTTCCTCTTCAAAAATCTTTGATTTCAAAAAATACTTTGGAAAATAAAATTCTTGAACTTAATCAACATGTGAAGCCTTACTCCAATGCAGGAGGTCATAGAAATACTAATGAATAAAAGGAAAGTTTTTTCATTTATATGGAATGGTTAAAAATGTAAATTTTCTCGGCTAGAGCCTCCGAACACATGTTTATGGAACCAATTGGATTGGAACTAGATTCTAGAAGGATCACTCATCAGGAAGGCTCGAATATTCTCATGTGGGGATATGCCACAAGGGGAACTTTCACTATACAAGAGGCTTACACGGTAAAGGCATGATGGGTACAAGAGAATCAAAAAATTATCTAGAAAAACATTTGGGGAGGTAGTTGTGGCCGAAGGTGGAATTATTCCTATGGATGGTCTATAGGGGCCAAATCCTAACCTGGTACCAACTCCAAAAAATAGGCCTAATTGGGCCTTCTTACTGTATCCTTTGTGGCTGCCAAGTGAAACATATAGAACACCTTTTGAATTCCTGCCAGTATGTGATCAAGGTAGATTCCTAATACCCTTTTAACCAAGACCTTTTACTTCAGTTGGTGTATTATAATTTCACCATATCATTAATGAACATAAAAGAACATATCTACATACTTTAAAGAACAAGAACATAACAAGAATTAGCAACACAAGATATTGATAACGGAGTTCATCTAGGAGGAGCTACATCTCCGGGCCTCGATGTCGAGATGGTGTTGGCCACTGCATTAAGTGTTGGAAATAGTGATGATGTACATGGATGGTATATTCTCTGTCACCCAAGGAAAATTCCCTCACACATGATTGGTTGGACCTCTCCACAACATGTTCCGCTACAAGAACTCTCATTCACAAAAAAGACTCCTATCAGTATGACAATAACTCACACATAATGACTATGAGTATCCCACCAGCATGGCAACAAAGGGATCTCAATCAAACATACATGTGACAATGAGTATCCCGCCAACATGGGAACAAAGGGATCTAAAACATAAAACAAATCCATGATTGAAATTACATCTCACATCAATAAAAAAATAAGATCCCACATCGAACATCAAACAGATATCTATACAACATAATTCATCTCATAGAAAAGAGACAAAGAATTACATAATCATACTGCATATACCTCATAGCCTAGATCTATTTGAAGAAAAGGATGATAAAATGATAGATTTGGTTGTACCATCAATATTGTGGCATAGAATATGCTAAAGATGACTTCTCACACATTAAATGACGACACTTGCAACATCACTTTGAAACATGGTCGGAAAATTGAATGATCAAATGGAAAATCTGAATACACCATCATATTTGGGGCGTCGAATAGTGAAAAATTGATTGTCACATTTTTGAATTTTGACAAAGTGAAAATATAGGGCTACAAGAATATTTTAGATTCCCCCTAGATTCCTGAAAGATGTTGTTCCATAGCGAATCTAGAAACATCACACTCAAAACAGGAACCTAATCTCACCATTCAGATCCTTGTGAAATTCTGAGAACAATGAGTATAAGGTTGACCTCATTCTAACACCAGTGAATTTTGGCTTCCAAGGAACAGAAAGATTCCCCAAAGATTCCTAAAGATTCTCCTCCACATGGAATCTACAAAACCATTGTTCAAATGGAAAATCTAGGCACACCATTGTGCTCCCTGCGAAATTATGGTTAAAATGCATATAAATTTTAGTACATTCTGACACAGGAAAATTTTACCTCCTTGGAATTAAAATATTCCCTCGAACTGTGTGAAGATCCTGCCTCAAACTACGTGTCATCCTCTGCCTCTCCTGGTCTAGAAAATTATGCCTGCACTGCAAACAAACTCTTATTAATACTCAAAATTCGTGTTGCCCTCCATTGGTCGACTACCAAAATGCAAGTTTTTGGGGTGTAAATATGAAAACGTCTACAGATTTGACAAAGTTGTGCTCGTTGGCCTAGTGGTTAAGTTTAGTTATTGACATGGAGGCGAGTCAGGTTCAAACCTTGCCCGCTCCATACTTAGCATGTTGTGTGAAAAAATAAGACTCAGCGTAATTTTTTTGTTTTAAAATACATTGTATCATTATATATATAGTTGTTGGTTACAAATTCATTGGTTTTTGAATGTATTAGATATGGCTGCATTGTATTTTGGGTTCACAGTTTAAAATTCATTGTATATGGATTTGAATGGGTTACATATGGGTTGAAATACCATATCATAGCTAAAAACTTTAAATATACATATGCTATATATATCCATGGTAAGTTTTAATTTGGTTTATTAATAATGAACCATATAACCATTTAATATAAATTTTGTTTTATATATTCTTAAATGGTTATTTGTTTTAGTATATATATATATATATATATATATATGCTGAGGACCAATAGCGGGGCACCATTTTTCAACAACTGGGAGGCTGCCGTGTGGGCCCCACGTGCTTACTGGGATGCCATGTGGCATGTTGTGGGACCCACTTCCCTTACCTTAACAAAACTTCAAACTTCTCTAACTTTCTTATGCGAGTTCAGATTGACACGTCGTTCGCACCGTTGAGACCAGGGCTAGAATCTCTTCAATCTCTAGAATCTTTTGAAGCTGAGTTTGCCACATTCCTGCCACTTTTAGCTTTGAGATTTCAAAATATCTCTTTATTTTGTGTGTGTCTCTGGAGCCACCTAGATCATTCCTCTCCAATGAGGATATTTTTTTCCTCCAAAAGCATCAACAATAATCTACAACTTTTGTGTATACTACCTTCACCACAAGTGTCCTGAAAAATACCACCCTTCCATCTGCTTCACCTTTTTCTTTGGAGCCTTAAGCAATGAGCCGACACCTGCAAACCTATAGTACAATTTATTTGCAAATTAAATGCTCAAATTACGACCAACTATGACCCAAAACATTTCCATACTTTCCACGAGTTTACATGCTCGGTGGTCAAGTTTACATCAAATGGAAATCACACCCCAACTATCATTACAAGGCCAAAAGCATCATTCTCACATTTCGAAGTGATGGCAAACACATCTTCAATTTCACATAAAATAAATATACACGTTATTGACAAAACAAGTTCAAATTATCATTGTTTTTGAAAAATCGATAGAAAACACCTCATCACTTTTATAGTTAAAAATGAAACATATGATTTACAAACATGGCCATCACACACTACCACATCTAGAAAAACCATCTCTCACTTATTAAGGTGAATGGATCATCTCCCCGTGGCACTTTTTCTGTTGGGAAAAATACTGAGAGGGGGGGTGAATCAGTATTTAGAGCTGACTGAAATTTTTTTACTTTTTCTTTCTCTTAAAACCATACGCTACTTTACTGAACCCAACTCGCGTATACACGCAGATATCCTTAAGAAAACTTGCGTATGTCCATAGATCTTATTATGCTTTTAATTCTTTACTTAGATCATTGCATCATTCATTCATCAGATGTTTAGTAAGCAGTAAGCATGTGCAGTAATAACATAATAAACCATCACACATAAGCAACACACATGAACACCAGTATTTAAGGTGGAAACCCAATTCGGGAGAAAAACACCGCTACTGTCGTCTTTGTCTTCAATATTTATTACAAAGAAAACTTCTTACAATTTTGTACTAGCGCAAACTCATACCACCACGCAGGCACCCACCTGCAAAAGCCTGCAACCTTCTCTCGTTCTCCAGCCACTACTAGAAGGGAGCTCCAACCCCCTGATCTCATTTACCAGCCTCTCTTGGAAGGGAGCTACTACCCCCTGTTCTCATTTACCAGCCTCTCCTGGAAGGGAGCTACTACCCCCTGCTCTCGTTTACCAGCCTCTCCTGGAAGGGAGCTACTACCCCCTGCTCTCGTTTTCCAGCCTCTCCTGGAAGGGAGCTACTACCCTCTGCTCTTGTTTACCAGTCTCTCCTCGAAGGGAGATACTACCCTCTGCTCTCATTTACCAACTACCACTGGAAGGGAGCTACAACCCCCTCACTGAAGGCTTCGACCCTCAGCACCACCATGGACCACGTTTCATCAATTTTCATACTGGATCCAACAGCTTCCATAAAACAGAACTCGTAGGCCTCTTTTCATCAGATTTTCAGACTGGACCCACTCCAGATATTTAAGCTCAACATACATCAAAATGAAACTTATAACCCCATCAATTCATTCATTGAATCATCAACCAATCAACCAAAAACTTGATCTTTAATCAACATAATCAGTAGCATAATCAACATTCAAACAACCCAGATCTATATGAATACATCATTGACAGATAGCAGTAAAAAAACTAAACAGATCAGACATTTCATTCCACACACTTCAGCAAAACCCTAGATTCCATACGCGCTTTTACTTCACTGAACCTGCGTATATACACGCTTTCACATAGACAAACCCGCGTATATATTTGCAACTATTTAAGGACTGACCTTACATTCCATACACACTTTTGCTGAACCTATCCGGGGTATATACGCGCTTTTGCTATGACGAACCTACGTATAGATATGCAAACATTGCAGGGCTATGCAACTCTTCAAACTAGATAAACAGCTCAGATTTTACCCTTCACTTCAGCAAACATTTGTCTGATCATAGATCTAAAATTTCCATAAACAGATCTAGAAAATACATAGTCATTTCAGATCTAGAGATCCCTCTTCATCATTTTCTTCATAGATGCATTATTAATTCAGATCAATCAATAAACTGTTACCCATTCCATACAGATATACTTGAGCGTGTAGTATTCATTAAAACCCAGACCTATGCACACACTTGCACCATGATCTTCTTCTCCTTATATAGATTTAGCCTTTATCAATACCATGAGTCAAAACGACTTAACCGTTGATGGTATTCCTGAATGGGATCAAATAGATAATCTAGCGCTCAATACTGTGGGCCAATACCATGGTCATGTCCCCTGGTTTTATAAATTTAGAGCGCAAATAGGCATACGCTACTTGGTACGTACTTTTACGCGTACATACGCTACTTTGCCTTTACAAACCTGTGTATGCTTTGTGACATATCTTATTCATCATTACTCTGGCACTTACTGGAATTTCTTTCTTTGTTACTTCTGAACTACTCTGTAGATACATCAGATTTACATCATTAAAAAATAGGTTGCTATCAAAAGACAACTCATCAAGTTAGTTTCCATCAAGGACAACTTCATCAAGTAGGTTGCCATCAAGGACAACACATTGCATCATATTGCCAACATTTTCTTGTTGAACAACTGTCTTAACTGGTTCACGCACCGAGACTTTGTCCTTATGGTGATGCTATGGATGGAGCATCAAACACGTGGTCTTTGATGGCCACTTCGGTTACAATGGGTGCAAAAGGTCTTCTTTCTCCGGACATGCTTAACTAGTTTCTTTCCCTACTGTGGAGAGGGCTTACCACATATCATATTCCTTTGTGTTGCCATTCTTTTCCAACACTCAACAATGACATGGTTACATAAACCACAAAATGACAAGTTTTCTTATGCCATGATTTACATTCATGATTAGCAACATTATTATAATCAAAATGAACTCGAGAGTATTGATATTTGTTGTACCATCCCTGGTGGTCTCTCGTGCGATAATGGTGATGAGAACTTGCCTCATCTCTTTCACTACAACATGCACTTCCACGGGATGATGGTAGAGCGTTCCCGTCAATCCTCTTCCCTGGTGATTTCAACAATGTCTTTCTTCCTTTGATTTCCTTCGAACATCCTCCTTCAGTGTATCCCAAACCTACATAGTGAGGTCTTTGCACAACCTCTAATGGTTGATTTATGCCTTGGAAATGAATGCCAAGTCCTCCTCCTTGGTACCCCATCCTGGTAAGGAGTCTCATGTTGGTTCTTGTAATAGGTACCTCCACACTTCCAACAGAAATGATATCATGTGAATATGAAATTGAAGAATGATCACAAATGTTTAGCTTATTTTTCAATTTTGAATCAGTCGAAGAGGGATTCTCTGAGCCTTCGTTACAATTCACTTCCTCCAAGGCATATGTCATGGCTTGTAGTTGAAGCTACAATTTTTGCTTCTCCTCCTTCTCTTCCTATAGGAGTTTCTTCAATGCATCATGATATGCTTGAAGACTTTGGTTGTTGCATTTCAATCACTCCAATGCCTCTGTCATGGCTTGCAATTGAAGCTACAACCGATGTTTGTCCTTATTCTCCTCCTGTAGAAGTGTTTTCAACTCAGTGTTTTGTGATACTTGTTTCTCATAATATTCGTACAACATGTTTGCTTTCTCAAACACCCTGAGCAGGATCTCGTACATGAATTTGACATCCCCCATTGCTCAACTCAGTGAAAATTCAATGGTTCATACCTAAAATCCAAATCAGCAAGAATACCTCTCTGATACCACTTGATCCAGGTAAATTCCTCATACCCTTTTAACCAATACCTTTTACTTCAGTTGATGTGTTATAATTTCATCAAATCATTAATGCAAATAAAATAACATATATATATATGTTGTAAAGAAGAGGAACATAACAAGCATTAGCAACACAACATATTGATAATGGAGCTCATCCAAGAGGGACTACGTCTCTGGGCCTTGGTGTCAATATGGTGTAGGTTGCTACAATAAGTGTTGGAAATAGTGTTGATGTACATGGATGGTATTTTCTCTGTCATAAAAGGAAAATTACCTCACCTAGGAGTGGTTGGACCTCTCCACAAGATTTTATGCTACATAAACTCTCATTCACAAAAAGGACTCCTATCAGTATGACAATAACTCACACATAATGACTATGAGTATCCTGCCATCATGGCATAAAAGGGATCTCAAACAAACATACATGTGACAATGAGTATCCCGCCAACATGGCAATAAAGGGATCTCAAACATAAAGAAAATCCATGATAGAAGTTAAATCTCACATCAAGAACAAAACAAGATCCCACATCAAACATCAAATAGGGATCTATACAACACAATGTATCTCATAGCAATGAGACAAAGGATTACATGATCACACTGCATATATCTTACATCTTGGAGCTATCTGAAGAAAATGATGATAAATTGTTGGATTTGGTTGTACCATCAATCTCATGGAATCGAATATCCTGAAGACGATTGCTCACAAATTGAATGCTGACACCTGCAACTTCACTTTAAAAAATGGCCAGAAAATGGAGTGATCAAATGGAAAATCCAAATACACCATTAGATTTTTGGTATCAAATAGTGCAAAATTGACTGTCACATTTTTTAATTCTGACAAAGTGAAAATCTGGGGCTACAACAATCTTTTAGATCCCCCCTTGATTCCTGAAATATGTTACTCCAAAGGGGATCTGGAAATCTGAAACTCAGAATAGGAAGATGATATCACCATTGAGATCCTTGTGAAATTCTTAGAAGAATGAGTATAAGGTTGACCTCATTCTAGCACCGGCGAATTTCGACCTCCAAGGAATTTGAAAGATTCCCTCAAGATTCCTACAGATTATCCTCCACAAGGAATCTACGAAACCATTGCTGAAATGGAAAATATTGGCGCACCATCATGGTCCCTACAAAATTCTAGTTAAAATGCATATAAATTTTAATACATTCTAACACAGGAAAATTTTACCTCCTCGGAATCAAAAGATTCCCTTGAACTACATGAAGATCCAGACTTGAATTTCTTGTCATCCTCTACCTGCCTTGGTCTCAAAAATTGTGCCCGCACTTCAACCAAAATATTATTAATACTCAAAATACGTGTTGCCCTCTATTCTTCGACTAGAAAAATCCAATTTTTTTGGGTTTAAATATGAAAACATCAGCGGATTTGAGAAAGTCATGGTCGTTGGCCTAGTAGCTAATTCTGGTCATTGACGTGGAGGCAGGTTGAGTTCAAACTCTGTCCGCTCTATACTTAGTAGGTTTTGTGAAAAAATAAGACTCGATGCATTTTTTTTGTTTTAAACTGCATTGTAAAATTATATATATAGTTGTTGGATACAAATTCATTGGTTTCTAAATGTATTAGATATGGCCGCATTGTATTTTGGGTTGGAAGTTTAAAATGCGTTGTATATGGATTTGAATGGGTTACATATGGGTTGAAATACCATATCATAACTAAAACCATTTAAATATATATATATATATATATATATATATATATGTTATATATATCCAAGGTAAGTTTTAATTTGGTTTATTAATAATAAACCATATAACCATTAATATAAATTTTGTTTTCTATGTATTTTTAAATGGTTAATTTTTTTAATATATTGTTTTGTTTTTTATGCAGGTTGAGGACCAATGGCAGAGCACCATGTGTCAACAACTAAGGGGCTGCCATGTGTGCCCTGCTTTCTTACTGGGACGCCATGTGGCATGTTTTGGGCCCCACTTTTCTTGCCTTAACAAAACTTCAAATTGTTCTAACTTTCTTATACGAGCTCGGATTGACACGTCATTCAAACCGTTGTGATCAGGGCGACGAGCTCTTCAATATGAAGTTGATTTTTCCACATTCCTACCACTTTGATTTTTGAGCTTTCAAAATTTTTTTGTCCTGTGTTTGTCTTTGGAGCTACCTAGATCAGTATGCCACTCACAAATGGAAAAAATTGGAAGATCTCTTTGGAAGAATGGATTGATACACTAAAAACACTAGATAAACCATCTTGTTGTAGCACCAGAACCTTTATTCAAGCCCTGCTCTCAATTGGGCCTGGGATTGAGCTCTCGGCTTCACGCTTTAGGCCATATGATAAGCGAGGAACTGCAGGATCTTCAAATGTGGAGGATAGGAACAAGAAAACGTATGGGAAGGGATCATCCATAACATATGTGAGACTATCCTCGATGAGGAATGGGCACCCGATGATTGGCATGTTTCCCCCCTAGAGGCTAAAATCCTTCACTGTATAAGTCTATCTATAGTAATTATTGCCCCTAAATCTTGGAAATTGATCCAACCAAGAGGGGGTGCTCTAATCTCCACTACCCCTCCAGAGGGATTCATTAAGTTAAATTTTGACAGAGCTTCGAAAGGAAATTTGGGCCTTGCAGGGTTCGAGGGACTCTTCCGGGACAATAGAGAAAAAAACTAGACTCATAAATGCAGACCACTGTGGATATGCAAGTAATAATGACGAGGAATTTGTGGGCGTCCAGAAGGGACTGATCCTAGCCATCAAGATGGGCTATAAAAGGTTAGCAGTGGAAGGAGACTCCCAAGTAGTAATCAACACTCTCAGGAAACTGATTCAAGGTACTAATCGGGATAAGCTTAGCCATAGTTGGAGAATGACTCAGTTGATGCAGGATCTGGGGGTCCTAATCCAAAAATTTGCCTATATCATCCTGTCACATGTCAAAAGGGAAGGAAATTGACCTGCTGAACTCTTGGAAAATTTGGGATGCACTCACTCAATGAAACCTAAGGATATGGCTTGACCCTTTCAGAGTGGAGATGGCTGCATGGAACCTCTTCAGGCCATTTTAGAGGAAGACAATATCAACAACTCTACAGGTCAATTAAATCATTATCAAATCCCCCAATCAGGGTGTGACCTAGAGACGCACCTCACTCATGTTAAGTTATGAGGGAAGGTGTAAAGGACAACCCCAGTGGTCTCCATAGTAATGGAAAGGATGGTAGGTCAGTCACATCCATTAAGGTGAAGGGTGGCAACAAGGTTAAAAAATTGATACATTCATTGTTATGCATGCATTGTAGTGTAGGTGAAACTCTGGTTCAAGATCGAACAAATTTGGTGAATGATGAGAACAACAAAGGAAACTATTTTGCATAAGTGTGCCTTGATCAATCTCTAGCATTGGTTTTCTGGTATGTAACCCACTTCTTCCCTTCTATCTTAATGAAACATTTCCTTTGGGTCTCATATTTGGGGTGTTCTAGCTTGAACCTTTGTTATGGGTGGGCAGTGTTCAGCTCAGACCAGTCAAGAATCATTAGATTTTTTGATGGGACTTGTTATTTGTATGTCCTAAGCCCAGATTTCATGGCTGTGTTGATTTTTTTTGGGTCTAGCTGTCACAAAGAGGTTAAATATCTGGTTGTTTTGATAATTTTTAGGTCTATGAAACCACTGTTCTTTGGGTTTTGTATATGTCCTTGGTTGAATTAGAGTGGTACTGGAATTTCTGTAAGGATTCATGGTCCTTGGATGGCGAGAAGCCTAGGTGGATTTGGGAAAGGGAAAATCCTCTTGACCCTCCCCCATAGTATAGAATAATGTGGTCCGAGCTCATCCCTACAAGTCGGTTGTGCAATTGTAAACCATGTAGAGTACCCACTCTCATGTCCAAGGAGGTGCCACTCCACTGTCCAAGGGATAATTGGAGGAAACCCCTATTTGTTCTGGGGAATTTAGGTAGTATTTTAAATGGAGAAAGGAAGTTCGGTTATTTCTATGTTCAGATTTTGTGTCTACACGTTGGTCTCTAGACAGGTGGGAAAGAAAGTATAATGAACCAAGAGCTGGGTCACTGTGGGCTTGGATTTCCTGCTCGCACCATGTTTGTTGGCATATCCCTCGACCAAAGAATTTTGAAGATGACCCGTGATGGTAATCTGTCCTGCAAGCCTTCCCCGAGGGGACAAGGAAAGAAGAATAGAGGTAGACAAGTTGAGGGTCAGTCCAGATTGCCCAACGAGAAGCCCAGATGTCAGAAACCCACTAGGCATATCATCAAGGAGACTGCAGAATCTTACTACAAAAGCATAGAGGAGGAAATTCAACATCTAATAGAGGAGTGGGAGGTGAGTATTCATTGCCACATAGATGAAATGAATATGGAGGTTGAGGACTAGTGGTACTTGGTTCCTGACCTTGGGAAACCCCGCGGTCACTAGACATAATTCAAACACACCCTCTTCCTATAATGGTCCATGAAAGGAATCCTGGGCAAGGCCCTGGAACATTTCGCTAACTTTCGAGGGACACTGCTCAAGACCCAACATCGGTGGATTATTCCCGAGCTCAACAATCTGAGTAGTCATGATGTTGCTTCCTTTCAGCAATGTTGTTTCCTTTCACAATTTTTTTTTATGTTTATGAACATGCAGATATACTTTACTTTTATTTGTGTTGACAATCATGTAGGTAGGAAAGTAGATGATAGGATTTGTATAGACATAGAGTCATATTTTGCATGGCTGGAAAGACTCAAAATGTTCTATTTTTTGATGGCATACAAAACTGTTAGCTGGACAAATTAGTTTCCTAGAGGGAAAGTTGCAGCCACTCAAAAATCTTACTATAGCCTATATGGTTGTAAGTTTTCATTTTAAGTAATAGAAAAAAAGAAAATCTACTACGCTAACAAAAAAAAATGTAAAGTTTCCCTCCAAAATTAAGAATTTGTGCTTTTAAATTTTAATCCTTCATCAAAGGATTTTGTGAATGGAAATATTGTACGTCATTCAACCTCCCTCTTCCTCATTGTGGCCTTCTTTTCCATGTTGATAAAATGTGGTGTCTTTCCCTTGATGTAGTTAGCCCAATTTGAGTACAGTTGAGAAATTGTTGAGAAGTGGATATGATGAAAATGACTGATATTCACTTTGCACTTAGATATGGAATTTTATACAATTTATTTTTTATTTCTTTCTTTCTAAATTTATAAATCATCTTGATTTGCTTAAAAGGAAACTGTAGAAATCTCTGAAATTTTTCTTGATTCTAGGTTTTAAGGTTGTCTATGACTTTTTGGTCATTTGTGGAATTTTCTTTGAGTTGATAATGCATTGACCTAGTCTTTTAATTTTTTAATGGTTTGGATCCTCAGAAATCGAATTCATCTATAAAATTTGTTCCCATCTCCCATACTGAAAAATCATGTTCAATGCTCCTTTTGATGACTTATTCGACTTCTTTCGACTCGAAATGTCATTGACTCAAAGAATAAAATATTAGTATTTTATCCATTTTAGGGACTTATGGAATGTTGTGAGGATGAAGATGTATTTCTAGCATTTAAGAATTTATGTCAATTTTTCTTTGATGTACTTGTCTTCTTCGACCAAATATTCTATTCTCCCTTCAAGATCCTAAGTTTTTTGATAAAATATGCAAATTTTATCCATTGGTTTATAAAACTTAGCCTCATATTTCCTAAATATTTGGATGGCCTATATTGCTTGTTCCTTAAAAATATTCAGACTATTTTCCACTCCATGACTTTGAATTAATAGAAACTTGAGAGTTTCAATTTCTTCCTTCATTGTTGTTCTCATGGTCAGAATGTTGTTGTCACATCCTTCCTTCAATATTTTAAATTTTTTGTACATGTTCCTTTTCGATTCGTTGGATATCTACAAAGTGTTGAAGTTTCAATTCCTCTAATTTATTTTGGTATTGATTCTGTAAGTTTTGTCTTTCAATGGTGAACCCACCCACAAGAATTTTAGAATGTTTTTTTCCAACTTTCTACACTAAATGATTTTTTTTCTCACTTTCACTTTCCATATGTTTGATCTTATGCATACTATTATGTTAGAAAATGGAAAGGTCACCAACATGGTGTTGGTTATAATTGAAAAAGGATCCTAGAGCCTGGGAGGATACTTCATCTTTTTCCTCAACATTTCCTATTGCTTGCTAACTAAATTCTAAATCAGTTTTGAAACTTTCAAACTTTATTTTCTTGGTTCTTCTGACAACTGACTTAGTTTGAGTATTAGATTAATTCTCAGTCAAGGATGGAACACTTTTAGGAACACTTTATACATCATTAACATGTTTAAATAAAAAATAATCGAGTGGGATTTTCATAGAAATTCGAGTCATGGATGTGTCATCAAAAGTATTTGGAATAGATATATTGGTACTTTGTTCTTCCTGTTAGAAATACTTTCCTCTTCCAAAGAAAGTGTTCAATGTTGATAGAGGGTTTCTAGTAATTCTCTGATCTTTATTTGTATCAACATTCAATATTTAAGCCCCTCATTAATTTTCTTTGACTCTGTATATGCCTTGGTGGTGTCATTTGGGTTGTCAATAATAATGATAATGTTTCCAGAGGAATTTTGTTTTTTCTGTTACTTGCTCTTTTTATTGATCCAGGGGGATATTGGTGGCCACTCGCCTATTCAACTTGGGTCCCCACCATTGTTCCTTTAGGTTTTTCTCAATTGTAGCAAAATTTACTATTTTTAGTATTTTTTTGGGTCCTTAACTTCGAGAGTTATTTTGAATCCCTAAACGATGATTTTTGGGAAAACCAGGAGCAACATGGAAGTTCCTTTGATGTTTCTCACATTAAAAGTTGTACTTCTCGGATAGATATTTCTAGCAAGGTATTGTGCGTGTCAAATGGATATCGTATGCCAAAGTTACGTCTTCGGGAAGTTGATGTACCAATTTACCCAAACAGGGCCCATAGTTTTGGTGCTTCATCTCCTAGTGTGAAGTTTTTGGATGTTTAGGGTTTTCCATTGTTTCTTAGTAATAAACAAGCCCTTGAGCCTCATTGTAACATAGTTCAGAGGCCCATAGTCACCACATCTCTTCTTAGAGATAAGCTACTAGTGCCTTAGCTAGTTTATTTCCATTCTGTCTGTAAAAAAAAAAAAATCATTTCTTTGATATTAATGAAATGAAGTGTTATTTCCACCACATCTTTGTATTTATGGTTATATGTGTATTCTGTTGCATTCCTGCATAAACCCAGATCATATCTGGTCTCTGTTGTTTCTGAGCTTTGACTTCTATATTCTTTCGACCCTATAGGTCTATCCCTAAATTTGGATATTTTTCTTTCATATTGCTTTCTTTTTTTGTGATTTTCTTTGGATTTGTAAAACAAAAATTAGGAACATTTTCAACCTAGAATTCTTCTATTTTTGGAGAAATGGAAACATGGTCTGAGATAATGTCATTGAAATTATATTTCATAATCTCAATAGATTTGATATCTTTAATTGCACTAATAGTATGAAGACTCTTCTGGTTAAGTAGGTCATAATAAAGATTTTTTCTAAACTCTTGCAGTTTACTTCTATCCTCCCTACTCAACAACTTCCCTCTTTCAAAATCTTGTTGAAAATTATTAATATTAATGAAAATTTCATCAAAAAGAGGTTGTTTTTATGTGTAGGTTTTGATGTAGCTGACAACCCTTTAATGGTCATTGATGATTCCTCAAGTGCAAGAGTTATGAACAGGTAATGAATAAAACGAAACATGTTTGATTTCTTCGGCCTCATTAAATGCATGTCCTCGGTCCTTGAGGAAAAAATTTCCAAAGTTAATTGGGAAGTTTGGCCTGTTTTTATTTTGAATTTTTCTCATTTTCAAAGCTTGACAGTTCAAGGAAATTTGATTAGATACCTATATTAAAACAATCCTATCTAGAATAGATATAGGAAGTAGATAAGGGTGAACTTCACTTCCATATAATCTGATATATGTGAATAATTCTTCCACAAACCGGTCCCTTATTTCTTCTAACTCCTCTTCAAAGCCTTCACTAACCATAGGAGGGGTTCCTCCAAACTTAACATAATGAAAATGGGTCATCACATAATTACAGATGTCATAAAAATAGAATTTGAAGTTAATTACCCACAAAATAGGGGCATAATTATGAATAGGAAGTTGTTGATCAACTCAGTAATTCTATTTAATCAAAGGAAATATAACAAAAGTAATTATAATATCCATAAAATAGGATTACATGAAAAAAAGTTCATCATATCCTACAAGAGAGAAAATGTAAAACACAAGGGCATTTGTTAAATTTTGAGAAATAATATCAACCCAATTTAAACTCTTGGAATCATTGAGTAGACTATGTGTTGAAGCAAACCATTGCAATTTGCAATTCTTGGGGTCTTTCTTTCCATATAGACAAGACAAATTTTTTTATGAGGAACCTAATGGGTATTTTGAAAATAGAAACCAGATATTATTTCGATTATTTAAGTTTGAAGCCTTCTCTATCTTCTCGTAAACAATTTTTTACAACTTTATCATAATTACCTTCGCATTTATTGAATATTGTGGTGTTGAATTTATCTGGAAACAAAGTGTTGAAGAAAATTTTTTGAGGACTTGTAAATTTCTTAAATTACTTGTGGGTTTGAAGAGGCTATAATTTTTTTTTTGTATTCTACTATAGTGTGGGTAGGAAAATCCAGATATAACATGGCCCATGCAACCATGTCATAATAAGAAAATGTTTTCACTCTAGCAGCAACTATTTGAATTTTTCTACCTCTAGTTTTTTCAAGGTGAGTGATTTTTTCCTCATATGAAGTTTCAAAATTTAACAAATTCTATTCTCAAAGAAATTATAAATTTTTTCCCACTTCATCATATCTGCCATATGGTTTTTGAAGATGGTGTCGAAAATGAGAGTTCTGTCGACATTGCAATCTTCTAGTTCTAGATTTTTAGCTCTCGTTAGGTGTTGCTTAATATATTTAATAGCATGCTTTGACTTCATATATTCACCTTTCTTACCCATGTTTTGCCTTGAAAATAAACAAGAAAAAAATCATCTTTCTATGAGGGATATCAAATTTACTAGTGCAATTATTTATCACAATGCATGTTTACTTGAAATTAGAAGCATTGCAGTGAATTTGAACATGTGTTTTTTAACCAAAGATATGTTTCAGAGAACCACTGTGAAAAAGGTGTAGAGAAGAGATTGAAAAATAGAGAAAAAAATGGGAAAGTTGCTAAATTTTGTTTAAACCCTCAGGATGTGCAACAATAAATTTTCATGAACCTAGTTAATTATTCATTCAAGTGATGAGATGTTTCAACCACTTGTGTGCGAAAATAAAGGTGAGGTTGCATGGTCAAATTTTGGGGAATTATTTTTTGAAACATAAATTTTTTTCAATTGGGAGTTTATTTTACAAAAAAGTAAAGAAAACTAAAAGAAAATTATGGTTGGCACATAAACTAATAAATAAAATATTTTTTTCCTGGTCGTAGTGGAAGCCAATAGGGTAGTCGAATGTCACTATTTGGTTAAATTCAAGTTTCTATCAATGGTGACCGTGATCCCGACCTCCAATGTAGTTAGGGTTATATGGAAACTAAAGTTGGGAGGTCGAGTGTGAATAAAATACGTTGATTTTGTTCGACTATGTTGTCCCATCTCGTTGTAGTCAGGAGTTAGAAATTCTGAAACCTGTCAAAAGTTTTTATGAAATAGAAAGGCTCGACCTTTGACCTCTGACCTCTCACTTGCACATTTGAATATTTTTTTTATTTTTTTCAATATTCTGTTGCAATTTTTTTTTGTGTTTTTTGAAAAGAAATAACTACTTACAAAAAACAAAGGGAAAATAGAGAGTTTTTTATATACAATGTTTCTTATGCACTACCTTTTATTTACTAATCTAAGGGTTGATATTCGTTGGGTTTAATATTACTCATTGGGTTTAGAATAAAATTCTTAGGGTTTAATATTATGTGCAGGGTTTTTAATATGGATTCAATGTGTTTGATATGGATTCCTTGGGTTTACTGATCCCTTGGGTTTCAAATATTTATATAATCGAGGTGAGGTTGCATGGTCAAAGTTGGGGGAATGTTTTATTCAAGCATAACTGATTCATATTTGAGATTTTATTTATAGAAAAGTGAAGAAACATACAATAAAATTATAATTCACACAGAAACCATAAAACAAAATATTTTTTTCCAAGTCGGGTAGTCAGAAGTCATGACGATGTGAAGTTGAAGCCAGTCGAGTAGTCAGAAGTGCACTAGTCAGAATTCAAATAGCAGTAACCAATCTTGTCGTCTGAAGTTGGGATGGTTTTAAAATAAATTTTATGCCAATAGAGATTGTGACCCCAACGCGCAGTGTAGTCGGGGAAGACGGAAGTCGGTAGTCGAGAGGTCGGTTCAGAAGAATGTTCTTTCATTTTTTTTCGAGTATGGGACTCGATTCCAGTTTAGACGAGAGTCAAAATGTCAATATCCTTAGTGGTTTATTTTATGAAATAGAAAGGTCTGACCTCGGACTTACATTTTTTATTTTATTTTAATTTTCCTCTCTCTGTTGTAATTTTTTGTTTTTAGAATTTTAGAATAAAATTCTATTTAAAAAAAAAAGGAAAGAAAAGGATATAAATTTTTATATAGGGTCCTTATTTTATTTGTTTTTTACAAAAAAAAATATAACTTTTTAAACACAAAAGGGAAAAAAGAGATTAGTTTTATATAAGGTCTTTCTTATTTTATTTATTTTATACAGATAGTAAAAGATTGTCTTCATGTAGAAATCCATCAATATCAACCATGGTGAAACTCAACCATGGTGGAGTATGCTCACAGGTCTTATAGTTAGGTTTTATATATGTCAGTTTATGATATAAATCATTTGGGTTAAATATTAATCACATATTATCGCTTAGGTTTAATATTAAAATTTGTAGAGTTTAATTTTACTAGTTATTAATATAATAATAACTAATATCTTAATAAATAATAATTAATATATCAATAATGATAATAATTTTAATTATTTAATATTAAATGATATAAACATTTTCTAATATGGTTGTGCATGTGATTGATTGATATACACCTATAGGTGTATATCAACCACATTTGTTTAAATAAATGTGGTTTTGATAGTATTTTATATTTTATTATCTCTTCGAGCATGGCGAGTTTGTTTTTCTAAAAAAAAACAAACTCACACATGCATTTTAAAATTCAACACCACTAGAATTGATGAGAACCAGATCATGGACCAGAATGATAGCTCAAAATTCAAAGTGTTCAGAAGTGTGCCGAACTTGATCGATTGGATAAAACTCATCTTCCTGATTCTGGCACTGTGAACAGTTTGAAAAACCGACATCGTATGAAGACATTATCATAGTTTGAAAAGTCTAGTAAACTTCAAAAAATAGACCTTGACCAAGTTTGAATTGAAAGTTTGGAAAATTAAAAAGAGAATATTCCTCGAAATAATCTCCTGTTGCCGCTTGTCCAACGCTGATTGGACCGAATGGAATATTCCAAGGAAAGCACCTCACTTGAGGAAGTTTTCATGATGAATATAAACTAAATAAATTCCACAAAGTTCACAAAGCTTTCAAAAAAAATGAGAAACATTTTTAACAAAATACTATACAGACAAGCTCTTATTCAGGCAGCCTTTTGGAAACAAACAACTGACAAAAGGGTTTGTTCTTCAAGGATGTTATTGAGTTCATTTTGGTAAGCAAGATGCCTTCAACCCTTTCTTCCTTCTTTTCCTCTTTTGGACTTAACTATCAATAGCTTTCCCTTCACCTCCAACAAACTCAAACAATAGTTATTTTGCAAACAGTAAAACAATCAATCTTTTACATCGTTTAAACACCTTTCAAGTTATACAAGCAAGCTATTGCTATGTAAATCAAGAAATCAAGTTATCTGATACCAACCTGATCTGAAAATGGGTTGGATAACTTGGTATGATTTTTAATAACCTCCCACTCAGTTAAATAAATAAAATATCTAGCTTATACTTGACAATTTGCGGAATTTATGCTTGAAAGAGGTTTATGATTTTTAACTATTTAAGTGTCTTAAGTCCATTTGTTCTTGCTGAAATTAAACATGTACAACAAAAACATAATGGAGAAATAAAAAATCCACACATAACATGAAAATTAATCTAGGACTTCACCCGAATATCATGGGCTGCATCTCCTTTGAGCTTTGTCATCTTGACTTGGCTCTTTGGGATTATTGTAAATTTTCTGTTACAAGTTCCACAATTAACTCCAATGGATATTGAACTGATCCAAAGGGCTTAGAATACCATATATATCCCTTTCATGGCTATCATCACTCTACAAACAATGTTAGGCTCCCTTAGACTCGATTCCTTCTGTCGGTGCACTGAGCTACACTAAGCTTCTCCTTCACACTAAATCTTTCAGAATTTTGTTTCTGTCCCTAAAACCACAACTACTGTCTCTATCACACATCAGAAACCAAAATTAGACTAATAATTTTCTCAAACGAGCACTACATCCCCAAACTAGGCCTTCCTCCACGGTTTGCCCAAGGCTTCCCAAAACTTCCCTTCAGCTTCTTGAGCTCTAGAAATCATCAAATGGCTCTGAAAATCCATTCATTGGATTTAGAATGCCAAAATTATTTAGGATAGACTATTTTTTCATCAAAAATGGCCTCTCGATGCTCCCTTTTTTCCTCCAACACCTGTTGGCACCGCTTGGCACTAGGGTCACTGAAACTTATGTAATGGGTTCTCGACCTCATAAGTCCTCCAAAGCTTCTGAAACCTCCATAAATAGATTCATAATGTTGATTAAAACCATATATTACTATTGGTTCATTGCATAAGGCCTCTAGATGCCTTGGCTAGGCCCCAAATTGTTGCTGGAAACAGTTGGCACTAATGGCCCCTGGAACTTCACTGAAGCATATCGCCTTTCAAAAGTCCTATACAGGCTCTACAAACCATATAATTAGTTTCAAAACATTTGAAATATCCAATATTGATTATTGGATCTCTGAATAAGGCCTTTAGATCCCCTGGCTAGGCCTCAAACTGTTGCTACCGCTTGGTGGCCCTAGTGGCCCCTTGAACTTCACTGATGCAAAAACATTCTTAGAAGCTCTCTAATGGCTCTAAAACCTACTACATTAGGTCTATAATTTTGGAGGTAGTCGAAATTTACTATTGGCACTCCAAAATTGGGTGAATATAGCTCCAGATAGAGCTAAAACAACTTTGCCTAGTGCCCCCTACATCAGCTCCACTAAATTTGGGGAAATTTGGTTAACTTCAATTAGAATGGAATATTTTCTGAAATTCAATGCACCTACCAGAAATGCCACCAAGGTTTAACCACACATTAAAATTCAGGTTAGGGGGTTGGACACATGTCCTAACCCCGCGGTCTTCAACCCTTAACTGTCGGCCTTGATGTTGGATTAAACCACGACATTGACCACGCCATGTGATAAACACAAACTTGCGACTATATCAGAGCTTGGCGGTTAGGCTAACGGTTGGAGTTAACATTAAACTATACCATGTGACTATTGTCCCCTCCGATACGACCACCAGCTCATGACCATAGTCCAAAGGCTTAAGCCTAACTGCCAATTCCGCCGTTTGTTTGGGGCGATAGTCACATGGTGTAGCTTAATGTTAACTCCAACCATTAGCCTAACCACCAAGCTCTGATACAGTTGCAAGTTTTTGTTTATCACATGGCACGGTTAATGCCATGGTTTAATCCAACGTCAACGTCGATAGTTCAGGGTTGAAGACCGCGGGGTTAAGACATGTGTCCAACCCCCTATCCTGACTTTTAATGTGCAGTTAAACCTTGGCGGTATTTTTGGAAAGCGGACTAAATTTGAGAAAAGATTCCATTGTAACTGAAGTTAACTCAATTTCCCCAAATTTAGTGGAGTTGATGTAGGGGACAGTGGGAAAAGTTGTTTCGGCTCTATCTAGAGCTAGATTCGCCCAATTTTGGAGTGCCAATAGTCAATTTCGACTATATCCAACATTTCAGATACAATGGAGTAGATTTTAGAGCCATCAAAGAGCTTCTAATTAGGTTTTTTCATTAGTGAAGTTCAAGGGGCCACTAGGGCCACTAGGGGGCAACAAGAGTTTGAGGCCTAGCCAGGGAAGCTAGAGGCCTTATTCAAAGATCCAATAGTAAATATTGGATATTTGAGAGGTTTTGAAACTAATGAGATGGTTTGAAGAGCCTTTAGAGTAATTTTTAAAGCTAATATACTTCATTGAAGTTCTAGGGGCGATCAATGCTAACTTTTTCCAGCAGCAGTTCGAGGCCTAGCCAGGGTAGTTAGAGGCCTTATGCAGTGAACACATAGTAATTTATAAATTTAATCAGAATTATCAATCCATTTATGGATGTTTAAGAATATTTTGATTCCTTATAGAGGTCGAGAACCCATCAAAGAAGTTTTCAATGATGCTACTGTCAAGGGTGCCGACAGGTGTTGGAGGTGAAACCGAAGTAGCCAGAGGCCATTTTTGATGAAAAATAGTATATACTAACTAATTTTTTCATTATAAAACCAATTAATGAATTTTTAGATCCATTTGATGACTTATAGAGCTCGAGAAGCTAAAGGGAAGTTTTGGGCAACCCTGGTCAAACCATCGAGGAAGGTCTAGTTTGGGGATGCAGTGCTCGTTTTAAGAAAATTATCACTCTAATTTTGGTTTTTGATGTGTAATAAAGATATTAGTTGTGGTTTCAGGGACAAAAACAAAATTCTGAAGGAGTTAGCCAAGGAAAAGCTAAGTGGAGCTTAGTGCACCGACAGAAGAAATTGAATCTAAAGGAGCCTAAAGTTGTTTGCAGAGTGATGAAAGCCATGAAAGGGACATAGATGGTATTCTAAGCCCTTTGGATCAGTTCAATATCCATTTTTTTTAAGTGTGGAACTTGTAAAAGGAACTTTACCATAATCCCAAAGAGCAAAGTCAAGATGAAAAGCTCAAAGGAGAAGTAGCCTACAATATTCGGGTGAACTCCTACATTAAATTTTCTATTATGTGTGGATGTTTTATTGCTATATTATGCTGTTGTTATACACGTTTAATTTTAGAAATAAAAAATGGACTTATGACACTTAAACAGTTAAAAATCATACAACTCTTTCAAGCATAATGTCCGCAAATTGTGAAGTATAAGATAGATATTTTTTTTTTAACTGAGTGGGAGGTTCTTGAAAAGAATAACAAGTTATCCAACCCATTTTCAGATCAAGTATAGAACCATATATTAGAACTAATGCAAGTTTAGTGAGCACATGTTCTTCCTATGTTAATGAATTCAATAATGTTGATTTTCCAACGTTAACATGTCTTCCAATTTCCAATTGTAAAGGAAACTTATCATTGACATATTTATCTATATTTTCCTCTTGCAAACATATATTGCAACAAGGATTTGGAAAGGCTAGTCGAAAGGTTCCAAAAGAAACATCATTTTTGGAAGCATAGATGGTTGTTGATTGGAGGTAGAATGATAATGTTAAAATAGGTGCTACATAATATATTGGTATACTATATGGACTTATTTTTTCTGCCTCATGCTATTATTAGAAGGATTCAATAAATCATGGGACACTTTTATGATAAGGGACAAAACTCTCAAGGAAGATATATTTGGTTCTTGAAATAGCTAGACCAATCAATGGAGGAGGCTAGGGGATCATAAACACTTCTACTTTCAACATGGCTTTGGTCGTAAAACACATGTGGAGGGTTGTGTCCAGATTTGGTAAATGGCCACTTATTATAAAGGAAAAATATATGTATGGATAGTGTTTCTCTAAATGGGTAAGCAATGGGACAAGGAAGAAAGAAAATGCATCTTACATCTGGAGGAGTGTGATGAAAATATTACAATGACTTCTTGGATATGTTCATTGGGAGGTTGGTGATTGATCCAAGATTAAGATCGACTTAGATTCTATTAAAAGTTTGATTGGAAACCACTCATTATATTTTAATATTCTTAACATTATCCATGGAAAAGATATACAATTTCTTAAACATATTATTCAACATAGCTTCCATAATATTGACCAGCAAGCTTGGTCGAGGGCAAGGGACTTAGGGATTCCAAAATGATATTTTTTTTAATGGGAAAATTATATCACTAAACTTATAAATGCATGCATTACCCTCAGTGACCAAGAGAACTACATGACGTGGGGTAAAATTATGAAAAAAGACATTCAGATGGTCAAAGAAATATATAAGAGTCTGCCAAAGAAAGAGAGGGAAAATAATTTTACAAATTGGTTTAAGGTCATAAGGAAATGGGATATTCCAAAAAAAAATTAAATGTTTTAGTTGGTTAGAAATTCATGACAAAATATTGACATGGAAAAATCTACAGTGACGAGGATTTTCAGGGCTGGGAATTTGTCTTCTGTGTAGGAGGGGAACATAAGACTCAACTTATTTGTTTCTCCATTTTTCATTTGTGAGGGCACTTTGGAATGCCGTATTGCAAAAATAAAACATTACACCACTTCAACATTATTAGACATTGCATTATTCTCTTTTCTCATCGTTCAAATCCCACAAAATCTTCAAAGTCATCCCTCAGCTATACAATATATGGTCCATCTGGTGCAACCGCCATGCTCTTATTTTTGATAAAAAAGGAGCATTGATTTGGGAAGATGTCCTAAAGACAATGGCATATTACAATGAAATTGGACCGTTGAATAAGTGGAAAAACAATAGGAAATGAAAATTCATAGACATATGACAAGTATTCCATGTGGGTTTCTTTGATCATGCATGCTCCAGGAGAAAATGTGGCTACGATGCTTTCAGAGTTATTGAACGAGGCCAATTGTTCCAATTTTGGTGTGAAGGTGGATAGGGCACAAACAATAAAGTAGAGGTCATAGCTCGTTGGGGAGAACTAATAATGAAAAAATCGCATGGTCTGGAGTGCATTCAGATATATGGTGATGCTAACTGAATCATAGACTGGGTGAAGGACTTCAATAGCTTCAACCCACCCATTCTAATGAACTGGATGAAGCACATCTGAACGTTGGTAAGAACCTTCCAACATATTAATTTTGACTGCATATATAGGGAGAAAAACAAGACAAAAAAATTACTTTATAAGAAAGGAATTGCTAGGGATCCAGGTAAATTATATTTTTTTTCTTTTGAAAAAAGATTCATGATTAATGCTGGCAACATTAATTACTCATATAAGATTCAGTATGAACTATGCATAATTTTGGGGAAAATGTAATGTAAAATTGAATAGTAGTAAGAAAACTCGGAAAGGTGATATTCTCACATATTTTTCATTACTAAGGGCATAAGAAACACTATTCTAAATAATAGTAACAAAACTTGTGATTATGCAACACAGTGCTGAAAATTTAAGAATTAGATTACATGTGAGTTATCTTCCATATGAAAATGATAGTATGAAAGTAAAGAAAATAATATTGTGCAAATTTATTCTATTTTATTAATATAAAGAAGAAACATTTTTCTCCTCTAAAATAAAATTCATTTTCATGGATAACCGACAATCATCAATAAAACATGTTTGGTACCCTGTTTATTTGAACCCATGCTTTTTTCTGTTTTAAATATTGTTTTTGAAGTTGAAAGAGATACTGCTTGGCTAGGCCATTCATATCACAATTACCTAATACATCTGATTCAGAGAAAAAAGTATTGAAATTTGAGAGTTTGGTTTGGACATCAAATAATTCGTTAAAAAATCGATTCGGTTCATGGTAGCATGGCTTGGATAAATTAAAAATCAACGTTTATAGTTTAGGAAAAAAATTTGTTAAAATTTTCATTTCTGATATGACTTTAAACACAAATATATGTAGATGGCTGCGAGATTGTTGAAAATATTTTAGAAATCAATAAAAGAAGGATGCTCCCCCACAACACAGAGAATACAAACAAAATGTGGAAATTAAATAGTCAGTACACAGGGATCGATACATAGGAGAGGAATGAAACCTTATTTTTCATTCCATCTCTCTCTCTCTCTCTCTCTCTCTCTCTCTCTCTAAAACTTATTTAAATTACATTTCTTATATCTAAATGGTCGAAGCCTATAAAAAACCTACTCTAATCAATTTTGCTTCAATGTTGTGAATGAACGTTCAATAAAAATCATCCTTGGGCCGTCAACATACCCATTTCTTCATTAGTCGACACGCAGGTCGTATTCTGCTTATACACAAAAAAACGCAAAGACACGTTCAAACTCACAAACTGGCGAACTTAAAACTTTATGTAATATGGTTTTGGTCCACACCGCATCCGTGCATATCAACGAATATAACATTTAACTCATGGTTCTATGCATTAAAATTTGAGGGCTACGACATGTGATAGTGACGTGGAACTTATCTCATCATGCTCAAAATAACTTAGCTTGCAGGCGGTTTGGCGATAAACTTATATCTTTACGCATGCAATATGTGATAGCGATGTCGCATCGCAAAGCAATCAACATAGCTTGCGGCTACGGAAAGGTAAGTAGTAGAACTCGTGCTCGGTGAAATGCGTTGCTCTCCTGAGCTTGACACGTGGCCCCTCTTGTGATCACATCACAATCAAAATAAAATAAGTTGTGGGCAGCATAAAGTTAAAACTTAAAACGTGCAAAATGTGCTCTGCGGGCGGCTTAAACAAAGGTAAGTGAAAAAATTCAAAATAAAAAGTATTGTGGTGGTTTGCGAAGTGCGGTAAAGATTTGTGGGTCCCACAGATATTGCAGCGGCGGTAAAACAAATTATCATGCCGGCTTAAGATTTAAATGATAAAATTTGCGATGCGTAGTATGCGGGCGGTAAATTTTGGTAAGTTGTGGTAAGTGCGAAATGAAAAATACAAGGAAATGGTTGTTTTCAATGTAGTTGGATGTACAGTAGGTCTTGTCAATATCGCATCGGCAGGGAAATAACCTATATGGTGAATGGATTGAAGTTAAAACATAAAAGTTGTGAAATGCATTGCGGGAAAAAAAGTAATTCAAATGCAGTGGTTGGAAATAAATGTAGAGTTTAAGGCTCAGTACTCTATTTTGTTGTTTTGTGTGGATTGTGTGAAAATGCCTCCAGTACTTTAGATATGTTGTTGTCCTTCTTTGAAATAAAATTTTTATGATGTTGTGGGTTGTGCCACTCCTTATTCATGGCGGTGGTTGGGAGTAAAATTCCAGCACTCCCTCTTAATCACAACTGCCGCCATCAGTCGTTCCCAGACATTTTCAGAGATACTCAAAACTCTTCTAGGCTAATGGCTTTGTGAGGATATCAACAAATTGTTCCTCTATCCTGCAATGCTACAAAAAAATCTCACCATTGTTAACCAATTCTCTTCTAAAATAATATTTTGCATCAATATTCTTTGTTCTCTTATGAAAAACAAGATTATTTGATAATGCAATTGTTGAGCTATTATCACAATAAATTGTGGTTCCATTGTCTTTCTCATGACATAAATCTCTTAGCATCCTTTTCATCCAAACTGCTTGGCATGGTACGTCTGTTGCTGCCACATATTCTGCTTCTGGTGCTGTTAAAGAAACTATTGGTTGCTTCTTAGAGGCCCATGAAATGGCTCTCGATCCCTAATGAAACACATACCCAGATGTGCTCTTTCTATCATCTACACTTCCATCCCAATCATTATCAGTGTATCCAATCAACTTAATATTATCATTTGAGGAGTATAGGACACCATACTCCTTCGTTCCATTCACATACCTCAATATTATTTTTGTTGCTTGCCAATGTGTCTCCTTTGGTGTCTCCATAAATTTGGAAATTAAACTTACATCATACATAATATCAGGCCTAGTTGCAGTCAAATACATGAGGCTGCCAACTATGCTCTTGTACAATGTCAGATCGACATTCTTGCTACAATATTCTTTGCTTAACTTTAACCCCATGACAGTTGGAGTTACTGCTACTTTTTTTTGTTGTACGTTAAACCTCTTCAAAACTTATGCAACATATTTTTCTTGGGAAATAAAAATTCCCTTTTCATTTTTCTTTACTTCTATTCTCAAGATGTATCTTAGTAAACCTAAGTCAGTCATTTCAAATTCACTCTTCATGACTTCCTTAAAATCAACAATGAGAGAAAGTTCATTTCCAGTAAATATTAGATAATCTATATATAAAACAACAATAAGGATCTTACCCTCATTTTCTTTGATGTAGAGTGTGGGTTCACCATCACATTTTTCAAACCCATTTTCTATCAGGTAAGCATATATCCTGTTGGACCATGCTCTTAGTGCTTGCTTCAACCCATAAAGATATTTCTTCAACTTGCACACTTTCTGCCCTTGGCCTTCAATCTCATAGCCTAGAGGTTATTCCACATACCTCCTCTTTCAACACTCCATTTAGGAATGTTGACTTCACATCCATTTGGTAGACTTTCCACTTTTGTTGTGCTGCTATGGACAACATTGTTCTTACTGTTTCCATCTTTGCAACAGGTGCAAATGTTTCTTCATAATCTCTTCCTTGTTGCTGCTTGTAGTCTTTCACAAAAAGTCTTGCTTTGTGCCTTTCTATCTTGCTTTCTGCATTGCTCTTGGTCTTAGAGACCCATTTTACTACAATGACTTCTTCACCTTGTGGGAGATCCACTAACTCCCATGTATCATTCTTTTCTATTGCACCAATCTCTTCATTCATTGCTTCAATCCATTTTTCTTATTTTATTGCATCGTCAAAATGGATTGGGTCATCAACATAAAAAAAAAATGCAAATAAAGAGTTTAGACCATTATTATTATCATCTTCTTGCTCATAAATTTCACTCAAATTTTTAAATATTGGTCTTATTAGTGTTATTGGAGTTCCACTTGAACTCGAGGGAGTTTCTGATCCTTGTGGTGTGCTCAGAGAATAACTTCCTTGATTTCTAAAAGTTGTTTTGTTTCCTACTTGTGGTGTGCTCTGTTGTTCTTGTGTAGGTGGAGGAGGAACCAGCGTAGAGGAATTATTTTTTGTTCTGCATTCCTCTTGCTCTTCGTGAGACACACATATCTTCCCATTCATTATTTTCTCTAAGCTTCCAACCCAAGCTTCTTCTTCAATAAACTGCACATCTCTGCTGATTATAACTTTCTTGGTGGATGGATTATAGAGTTTGTATGCCTTGGACTCATCATTGTATCCAACAAAGATACACTTCTTCCCCTTGCTGTCCAACTCCTTCCTTACTTGATCTAGGACATGTGCATAAGCCACACATCCAAATACTTCATGTGAGTGACAAACTGCTTTGTTCCACTCCATGCTTCTTCTAGAACTCTATTCATAATAGCTTTGGTTCGACATCTATTCAAAATATACGCTGAAAAATTTACGGCTTCAGCCCAATACTCATTTGGAAGTTTTTCCTTCAACATACTTCTGACCATGTCCATGATGGTCATGTTCTTCCTTTTTGCAAAAATTTTCTGCTGTGGTGTGTACCTTGTGTTAAAATTCTTGTGTATGCCATTCTCCCTACAGAAATGTAGGAAATATTTGGAGATATATTCTCCACCTCTATCAATTCTCAGCACTTTGATGTAGTGCCCACTCTACTTCTCAACAAGAGATTTGAAGTGGTAGAACTATTCAAGCACTTCACTTTTCTATTTCAAGAAATACACTCATGTATTTATGGTGTATTCATCTATAAATGTCAAGATATAATGGTTGTCAGCTAAAGATGGCATTTTCATTGGTTCACACAAATCTGAGTGGAAAATATCCAAGGGTGTTTTTTCCCTTATACTCTTCCCTACTGGGAATGCTTCTCTGTGTTGTCTGCCCAAGATGCAGCCTTCACATAGGCTATAGGGTTTCTCAATGAGTGGTAATCCTTTTACCATCCCTTTTCTATGCAAGAGGTTCAAACCTCCAAAATTGAGATGTCCAAATATCAAATGCCATAACCAATTTTCATCTTTCACTTATTCTTGAAAGACCTCTTGTGTGACTGCTGCTACCATACCTCCTTCCTTTAGGTCTGTTCTAAGCTTGAGAGGAAACATCCTATTCTTTTCATATGCACCTCTACAATGACCCTCTTACTTGAGGTATGTCCATGATTGTACACACATCATTCTTAAAAAACACATTGTAGCCCTTGTTCACGAGTTGTCCAATGGCCTGAGAAGGTTGAATTTCAAGCCAGGTACATAATATACATCTAGCACAAATTTATTTTCTCCCTTCCTTGTCAATATGATGACTCTTCCTTTTCCCATGATAGAGACTCTACTATCAGTCCCTATTATCACTTCATATTTAACATTTCCATCCAGATTGGCAAACATTTCTATGTTTCCATTCATGTGGTTGCTACAATCTTAGTCTAAGAACCATACATCTTATTGTTTTTCTTGTGCTACATTACATGTTAAAAGAACATTACTCTGGTTCTTATCTTCTTTTGAAACATTTTCATTTTTCCTATTATTCATGTCATTTTGTTTCTTTATATATTCAGTGGCATAATGCCCATAATTTTCACAATAATGACATTGGACTTCGGATTTATCATACCTTTGTACTTGTTCTTGGTGTTGGCTTGAGCCTTCATTTTGATTCTAATTTATGCCGCTTCCACTTGTGCTTGCAGGGCTGTTTCTTCCACCTCTTTGTGGGCTTCTTCCTTTTCCTTGATAGTTTTATTTTCCTAGACCTCTTCCTCGACCAAAAGACATTTGTGTCTTGAAAGCATGCTCCAATGAGGAGTTCACTATTATTTTTAGTCTATGTTCATGAGATACTAGGGATGCATGAAGTTCATCCACTAAAAATTATGAGAGATCCTTGGTCTCTTCTATTGCCACTAGTATGGCATCAAATCTTGAGGGTAGACATCTCAAGATTTTCTCTACTATTTTTTTTTCCTCAAGTGTCTCTCCATGAGACCTTATATGGGTGACAAACCCAATCACATGTTGGAGAATGATTCTATTTTATTAAAATCTTTCATATAGAGAGTTTCAAAGTCTCTCCTCAACATTTGTAGCTTTGCTATCTTCACCTTCTCCTTGCCTTGATAGGCTATTTTGAGAATGTCCCACGCCTCTTTAGACTTTTTTGCAACTACAATACTTGGAAATATACTCGCCTGCACTGCTTGAAAGAGATATAAGAGGGATTTGGAGTCCTTCTTCTTATTAAATCTCAACAAGTCTCTTTCTGCTATTGTTAAAGCAACCAACGTTGCTACATCTGTTGGTCCTTGGAAACCTTGTTTCACCAGCTTCTGTATATCTTGTGAAGCAAGCATGGCTCTCATTGTAATGGCCTAATAATCATAATTATTCCCATTAAACTGTGGTATTTGGGGATATGTCAGGCTTGTGCTTGCTGCTACCATTCTGACTGTGTCAAACAAACAATCTTCTTGACTATGTAAAACAAAATCTTTCTCACTACTGGAGAAATTTTCTTCTCAAACCAATCTTACAGCTTCTACAACAAAAAAAGAGAGCTTGTGATTCTTTGACCGAGAGCCTAGACCACCTCTGGTACCATGTTGAGAATATTAAATGAAATCAATAACAGAGGGATGCTCCCCACAACACAGAGAAAACAAACAAAATGCAAAAATTAAATAGTTAATACACATGTAGCGATACATAGGAGAGGACTAAAACCTTATTTTTGATTCCATCACTCTCTCTCTCTCCATAAAACTTAATGAAATTAAATTTCTTATATCTAAATGGCTGAAGCCTGTAAAAAACCTAATCTAATCAATGATTCTTCAATGTTGTGAATGGACGTGCAACAACAATCGTCCTTGGGCCACCCACAAACCTATTTATTCATTAATCGGCACATAGGTCGTATTCTACTTATACACAAAAAACACGCGAAGACGCGTTCAAACACACAAACTGGTGGACTCCAAACTTTATGAAATATGGTTTTGGTTCACATCGCATCGGCATAGATCGACGATTATAACATTTAACTCATGGAACTATCCATTAAACTTTGCGGGCTGCGATATGCGATAGTGATGTGGCACATATCGCATCGTGGTCAAAATAACTTAGCCTGTAGGCAGTTTTCCGATAAAATTAAATCTTTGCACATGTGATATGCGATAGCGATATCACAAGAAAAACAAGTGACATAGCTTGTGGTTGCGGAAACGTAAGTGGTAAAACTTTCGCTTGGAAAAATGAGAAATACATAAAAAAACGTGATTGCAATCACGTTTTTCATGTATTTCTCATTTCTCATGTAGTGGGACAAATCAAAAGTATGCAACATGGGTACTCCTTGGATGAGGAATTGAATTTTTCATCCAACGAGTACTCCCACTCGAAATTTGAGTAAAAAATTTGGGAGATAAGTTCAAAATATAGGTTGAAAAAAATAGTTTTTTATTTTTTTCCCTCTAAAATTTGATGATGTAATCAAATCTTATTTTATTATTTACACTATTGTTCTATAATTTCCTTAGGAGCCCCATTTTAGAACGCAAAATTCTCCTAATTCTCCTAGGGATATTGTTGATGTTGTGTAAGGTGTGTTTGTATTGTTTCAATCAGTTCCACTTCCTTAAGGTCACCTACGAGGTTGAATATCATATTAGTATCCTCTCATCGTATGTTTACACCGTTGGTCGGTTACTTGGGTAGATGTGGGAAGGAAATGTTACAACCTGACCTAGCACACGTGGATTTAGGGACAAGTAAGTAACACTTATGTGAGAGGTCAATGTTGAAGTAGGGCCTAAAAATAAGAGTGTCAAATTGTGGCCATATATTATGCAATGACCCCAATGGAAGAAAGGTGGAGGATGAATAGTTTTTATGAGACATTAATGAGAGAGTCAAATATTTCTACAGATCATGAGTTAATGACAACTTTTGGTGCCTTAGCTTCTGAACTAGAACACACAAGTGGAAGAAAAAAAATATTTATTCAGACTCTGAACCTAAAATGGTAGATTAAAACGTGGCTGGCTAAAATATGGAATCAACTTTATCAAGGAATGTTCAAATATAGAATCAAGTCTACTCGCATGTCCAAAATTTTAAAGGCATACTAGTTTTAATTGTTATGTCTTTGTCTTTGTAACGATAAAATAGTATTGCTTTAATTCAACGAGGGGCCAAATATAAAATCAAATCAATTCACGTGTCCAAACTTTTAAGGACATTTTTGTTGTAATCATTAAGTCTTTGTCTTTGTAACTTTTAGTATGGATTGTTTTGGGCTTTAACTATATGGGGAGAATCATTAGTGAAGAATTTTTTTAGGCTAATATGTTTGGATAAATAGATTATTTTAAGCTTCACTACTTGGAGCATCCATTTTGATTGTGCTAATACACTTATGAATATATTTATTTTCCCCTTTAATATAAATACATTTAGACACAGTTTAAATGGGCTCAATGGAGTTCATAGTGTTTTGTATACATTTTATTACCATTCTACGATATTTAAAACAAGTAGAGTGATTATTTAAAAAAGCATGTTGAATTTATGCCCTTTGATGTATTCTAATATGTGCAAAGGAAAATAATGTTAATAATATTTATAATCTTTGATATTGAAACCTAGTCATTTGTTGAATCATTGGAAATATTACTATATAATTTATGAATTTTTCCATATGGGGAGCAGTGAAGGATCGTTGCATGTCACATATACAAGGAGCTTAACTAGAAGTTAATGTTTTTTAAAAACTTGTAGTTTACATACCTAAAGGTTTAGTTTATCTTTAGAGGAGATAAGAGGTGGAATATCTCTTTCGTAGTCTAGTAGTTTTATTTAATTAAGGAATGGTCATTTTGTTAAGATAAGGAGATTTTTAGGCTCTTTATACAACATTAATTTTTTATTCTTGTAATGCGGATATATTTTTTTGGTAATACTTTATGGAATTTTGAGTTAGGAAAGATAGAGTTTATTTTTCATCAATTATTTTTAATTTGAGAAATAATTTCAATTTTTTTTTAATCATTATAAGTAGAAAAGACATTAAAAATATTTTCAACTAGTTATTTAAATACAAATAATTATTTTTCTTTCTAAGAAAAATATTTTTATAATACAACTATCATAATATACATCAAAATAAATAAATTATTATTAAAATTCATATTAAAAAAATATAATATAAAATTAAAAATTAAAAATAAGCATTCAACATAAATGTTAAGAAGAATCAAATTAAAATAAAATCATTAAAGGATAATAATAAATAATATAAGTTGATCTTAATTTAAAATATTTAAAATAATGAGAAATTTGATCCTGATTTATTTATCTCTTTATATATTTAATCAAATAACATAATTAAATTAAGTATATATAAATGATAGTTAATACCATTTCACACAAAAAGGAATTTTTATAAAATAAAGTGGAAAAAACAAAACAATCTTAACATTCCAAAACCAAATGAAAATACAAAAAATATAAAATTCTTATCAAACAATTTTAGTCAATGATATTATGCTCTTTTGTCATATTTCTTTTTGGGAAGTCAAAAAAATCAAAGGCCTTTTTGAGGATTTATTGGAAGCATCAAGGACCTTCATCAATAAATACAAATCTAACATATTCTTTTTCGAAACCCCTATAGCTATTCAGGAATGCCTTTCAAAATCCATGGCATTCAAGATAGGCCCCTTTTAATCAAATACCTTGGAATCCCCCTTGTAGTCAATTCTATTAGAATATATTGTTGGAAAAACATAATCTAAAAGTTTGCAAACAAGATGGAAGGTTGGGCCTTCCATGCTTTAAATGAGGCAAGAATATTGGTGCTATTAAATTCAATGCTACAATCAATCGAAATTTATCAGCTGTCATGTTTAACAGGCCCTAGAAATTCCTGACAAGCCATAATTGATGTTTTCATAACGTTCTTATGGAGTGGTTCCAAAAATACTAGTATATGGGTGTTCTTGGCTTGGGAGAACTTATGCAAACCAAAACGTTTTGGGGGGTTGGGTCTTCGGGTCCCAAAATTCTTGAATCAAGTTTTAGGAGCCAAAATATGGTTAATATGGCTGCAAAGAGGGGGACATATATCAAAAAAGGAATGGAATAAAAAATATGATATCCCCCTCTCGCATATAGGAAAAATAAGAATGGATAACTTCGCTATAATATAACACCCTCCTCCACATTTACCCAAGCCAGCCATTCCACTGGGATAAACATGTGATGAGAGGCTACTATGATGTGATTCAACCTCCTAGGTCTCCTTAAGGATGTGGAACTGAAAAAACACAACCAATATAACTTTCCACGCATATTACAAAACCTTCAGAAGCCAACCAAATATTCTAGGTGGTAAACCCTTAAGACAACTCATAATTTTACTGAATTTGACCCTCATCCACTACCATGAAAAGCCTTGCAAGTGATTAAGGCCTTTTAGTGGCTCCCATAACAAGTCCTGTCAGTGAATGTTGAACTTCCCATCTAGTTTTGTGCCAACGACCCTAGATTATGTGCCACTTTTCAAGGCCAAGACAGAGGCCACTGCCTAAAGCTTCATGAAAAATTCAGAAATGATAAATATCGTGGGAAAAAATATACTAATGCAAACATTGATACAAATACTTGATCTGACACCTACTTGCCATGACAAGAATTTTGTCAAACATGACACAAATATGTAATCTATGAGTCATAAAATCATATCTAAGCATAGGGGTCTCTTCCATATAAGAAGCATGGTTTTCTTATCAAAATATTTTCAATATCATCTATTAGGACATATATACATTTTATATTCATTTTTTAATCAAATCATGATGAGTACCATATATAAATTTTGCCATAAAGCATACTCATAACCAACATGTAAGCAACAGGAATAAAAAGGATATAAAAACCATAAAATCCACATATGAACGAGTAAATTCAGATGTAAAATACCAAGGAGAATAAGCTATTATTAATGAATGCAAAAACCAACCAGGTTTTCAACTGCCATGAACCACCCAACCATATATTAGCTGAGCAAAATCTTTCTTTCAGCTAATCACCCCTAGGACATATTCCAAGTATGAATGTTAGACTCAAAACCAAACCAAAACAAGTTTCCTCAAGATTTACTGCAATCCCCATAAGATAAATAAGACCTAAACAAGCATGGATGTTACCGAATACACGATCAAGAATTTTCCCGCCTCCTAGTCTCTAGGATTTACCTTATAACCCACCATTCACCACTCAAGGATTCCTAACCCTAATAGAGACTCCACCCTCCAGGATTTACTCTATATCCCTCCATACAGTTGTCGAGTATTCCTAGGCCTGATTGAGGGTACACACCTTAAGGCTTTACCGTATATCACACCATTCATCGATTGAGGATTAGTAGGCCTACCGAGGTACAAAAAATCTGACTTTACCACAATCCGAGTACAGTTCAAGGATTTCTAGGCCATGTGCTCTTTATTTTAGATACCATCTCACTCAATTTAGAAACCATCTGACAATCCAACTTAACCAAATACAAGATAACCAATCACACCATGGCTATCTAGAAATGGAAAGGCTAGGTTGAAGAACATTGTCACACCTAGAAAATCCCATGCCAGTGACAACAAGAGAGCCAAATACCCACATTCATGTACCATGCATGATAAATTTATCAAGGAAATAACAAATGCAAATCAATACCTGTAAATAATCCCGATGTAGTTACTTGATCCTTCTACTCCTTTGTTGATATTTTCTTTCCTTTCTTTCTTGTTCCTTTTCTTTCCTTAATCCAATGCTAGAGTGCTCCAAGAAAAATCTAAGTTTCCAAGTGTGTGTGAAAGAGAGAATAGAGACAGAGCTCCAAAACATAACTAAAAAAAGGTTACCAAATGATCCTCAAAAAACTTTTTATCAATGAGGCCTCTACTTTCTTCATTTTCCATTATTTTCCTTCAATTTCCTCCTCGCATGCAACCTGTGACCTTTCACTTTCCATTTCTCCTAATTTCCTCTATTTTCATAAATAAATGCCAATAAATGCTACTTTTCCTTTTCAATGCCTTTTTCATTTGCTTTTCTAATTTCATTAGCCATATTAAACCAAATGAACACCCACTATGATGTTTTTAGCAACATTCAACTTCAAGTAAATGTCCCATGGCCATGGTTATTACTTTTCCTGTATTAACTTTATTTACATGATTTTTTTACGAGGGATATTACATAAACTTCCCCCTTGGTGGAACACTATCCTCAATGTTTAACGACACCTATAACTACAAAAACCACTGAAAAAAAACATACTTCTTATGGAGGTTTATAACACAACTCGTTGCAGTATTTACAATAATATATACATAAAGATATGCACATTTTCTCAACCAGGAAATAAAATGATACAATGCATGTATCTATAACAAGGAAATAAAGGCTTGCGCCTCCACACTCAAAGTAATACCAAGATTCACCTCCTTCCTATGAAGTGAAAAATCCACTGTATAAGTAAAATTCTACATTTGATATCCAATGCTACAAACTTGCACCACTTGTCCTCTTAGTTAACGCTTACTAACTCATTGTTCCAAGGCACACTCCGAACATGCATATGATTCCATATGGAAATGATAATGAGAAAAAAAAATTAACCTTGGCCTTTCCTTCTCTACTACAAAATCCCTTGGGAAATACAGTCACCCCCTTCTGTGTAGTCCCTCATCTTCCAAGTTCCTCGACATCCCCTATCTTGGGAAATCAATCCCTTGGCCAGGTTTCCTTACATTGAAAGGTAAAAAAAACAAGATATATACCTGCCTCAAAACCATCATACCAGTCATAAAATTCTCATGGAAATCAATGGACACTATTGGGTACCAGCCCCACAATGGCCCTACTCTTGAAGTGCTTGACTAGCATCTTGCTACCTATTCCAATTACTTTCACTACTGCTGCTAATTCTTGCATTTCATTTTATTCACCCAACCAAGAATGTTCATGAATTCCTATACCAAGCACAAAATTTCCATTAGATTGAAAATAAATCTAAATAAATCCAAATCATACCTCATTGGTGACCCATCAATAAGGTACACTTTCACTTCTGTTCACTTCCTGTCACAACAAGTAAAATCAGTTGTTCTATAAAATCATCATGTATAAAAATATTAGATCCAGCTAGCACAAAGCATTACCTTCATAATAAAAGTTATAGATCACATGTAACCATCATAAATAAGAATCTTATATCACATGCATAATTAAAACTAAAATAAAATATGGATACTTACTATTTAATCGATCCTTAGATTCTACCTTTATCCTTTGTCCTTTCTGTACACACATCAGATGTAGTTTCACACTTGACAAGCACCCAGTGTCTTTGCTACTCTTCAATAACGTACACCATACTCATGCAACCATGCATGAGATGCAACATTTCTTAATACATTCACCTACACCGACATACAATGCAGACACCTACACCTGATGTACAACACAACACATACACCTACATCCAATGTACAACATAACACAATACATACACCTACACTCGATGTACAACACAACACAACATATTCACATACACCTAGTCTACAACACAATACATATATATACATAGTGTATAATACAATGAATAGACATGTCATGATAGCACAACTACGTAATGCACACACACAACACCACATGCACACAAAACAACATATACAACATGCACAAAATACCACATGTGCACAATACGACATGTATGACATGCACAGAATAACACATGTACAACATGTACAAAGTACCACCTATACACAACATCACCTTCACAACATGTACACAACACCACCTACACAACGTGTACACAAAACCACATCTACACAACAACACCTGCACAACAGGTACACAATAACTTAACATGTACACAACACCACATGGATGACATGTACAAAACACTCCATGTACAACAATGTACATGACACCATGTGCAAAAAACACCACATGTGTAATCATACACACAACACCAGTACATTTACATAGCACCATATGTACAACATGCACACCATGCCATATGTACGCATCACCACATATGCAACATGGAAAAAACACCATATGTACACAACAATTGATATAAAACATGTACACAACACCAACTATACATAACATTGCATAAAAGACACGTACACAACATCATATCTACACAACACTGAATTCAAACAACACCACAGGTGCAACATGTACAGCATATATAAACAATAGTTCTCCACATACCACACACTAACTCTATCAAGAAACCTTGCTCCTAGTGTCTTTCCATTATTCATGCTTGTTCCAACATGCCACAAATCAAATTGATTTCATTCCGCTGATGTATCCCTCAACATTACCTACCATATCATAAACATAAACATAGTATAATCACACAATATCAATTCAGGTCCACATGATACTAACATCATAGATCTATCAGGGTTACTCATCCCACTTGATTCCTCATAAACTAGAAACCTCTTTATGCCATTCACCTACATAAGCAACCATTCTTCCACAAGAATGATCCATGATTACCCTATTAGAGAATGACATACATACATACATACATATATACATGTAAAAATCGGCATAGAAAAATCATTATCCTAGATAACGTTGTCAGAAAAGAGCATACATACATACATATATAATCATTAGCATAAATAAATCATGTTCCCTGAAGACCCTATAGGAAAATGACATATGTACATACATATATACATATATAGACATCATTATAATCATAACCAACTCATAATTATCATATACAATAAGGTCAAGGTTAACAAAAATTACTTTATCCATGCACAACATGCAAAACATTGAGAACAACAGTTCCCAACACAAGAAATGAATATGACACCTAAAATCCATTCACTTTACTTTTCTCATGATTGTTGTTCCACCATCCATTTATCCCAATGGACCCAACCAACTCAATAGATACCATACTCTTTCCTTCATCATCCCTTATACATCCATTGAGTTTCATCTAGGTCTTACATTACATGTTGGGTTTCTTTTAGCTATTTGAGAGCTCCATAAACTTTCTTATTTCCCCAACTAATTCCAAGGCCCTCAAAAAATGAAAGGAAAGAAAACAAGAAAACATAAAGAAAAAAATGAAAACCAATAGCAATATGACACCAAAAACTAAGTGGCAATGCATTGCACTAGGCATAAACAAAACTACAAATCAAGCACAAACACATCATAAAATACCTAAAACATAAGTCTAACAACAAACACCATGACTCAATCCCCATGTTTTCAAAGGAGATCTCAACCTAAGCCTTCTCCAAGATTTCATGACAGTTTGTTGCCAATCAATTCCCTACATCATATTGCCATAACCACACAAATGTTAGTGTATAAGTAAATATAAAAATATACTGGTTACCTTATCATGTTGTGCCAAGAAAGTTGACCTATAAATGAACACATTCATGCTACCTCCCAAAGGACTCCAATTCCCTTGAATAATCCAACTATAACTATAAAATAACTAATATACATGTCAAATACATATTCATGAATATAACACATATCGACATCATGTCATACACAATAAAGGTTAAGATGACTTCCTTTATGAAAAGCACTCATTCCTTTGGGATTGTGGTTTTCAAGCATACTAAAAGGAATTCCCACCCAATTACTTTCTTTTATATTTTACCTTGCTATGATTGAGTATTTTTATGTACTTCCAGATCACCCAACTATTAGTTATATAAAAAAATCAACTACTACCTTATCATGCTAATGCTGGGAATGTTTCCCTGAAATTGTTCACACATGTCAGCCACGTGTTCCAAATATCAAGAAATAATATCTATTGATATGAAATCAACCTTTACCAAAAATAACATACATTTCATAATCCACTCATAGTAATAAGTCATAATACTACAACTAGCATCAACTCACACTCAAGTATGTCTAAGTTGTCTCAACACATAACGTGTTAGTACAATTGTATCAAAACAAAATCATTCCTTCGTTCAATATTGTAGATACAAACTCACATTATGTAACTAATAAAAAATTCAAACAAAATTTAGATGAAATAATAGACACCAAACACTCAAAGACCAAAATGACGACATAATAAAACATTCAAGCACCAACTAGATGCCATAAGTAAAATCACACCTTAATGTCTCTTAGGCAAGGCTATGTTGTCTGTATAATCAATCTAGATTAGCATGATATAGATTCACAACATATAAATCAAACATAAATAAGGTCATGATACCCATAAAAGTAACTAGCTAACATGTTCACATCATAAACTCATAAATAATTGTCACTCATGCATAAAAATCATATATGCACAGTTAGTCTAGATTAGTACAACACAATATCACAAATAGGTCGACTCGTACCTGAATATCAAAAATATAAAAATACATATAAAATAAAGATCTTAGTATCAATGACCATAAATATCATGCATATGACCACAATGCATATAACAACAAGTTAACATCCTCCATAGCTAGCCGAAAAATGCAAATATGATCACACTGATTAGATAACATCTATCACACATGTAACCGCAACAACCATAGAGTAACAGACGTGTACATAACCCTATTCCTATAAAAACCTTTAATTGACATACCTGCCTACCCATCATACAAACTTATTTGATGACCTACTATCACTCTGAGGTCCAGTGTTTCAACCTCACTATGATAATATGCATATCCTATTCTATCTTAGCCAACATATTAACATCATAGCATATCAATAGCATCATTATGACACAACTGCATACAATGACCTCATGCACAACAACCTTCACCATGAAAATGCATGCATAACAACATATAGCCACTCACATGCATAAAAAATTCATATACAACTGACATGAATTCATGACAAACGCATCCAAACATCGACATCATCCACTTCTACATGCTAATACGATGATA
The DNA here is from genome assembly GCA_034641835.2 of Pinus albicaulis. Taxonomy (NCBI): domain Eukaryota; kingdom Viridiplantae; phylum Streptophyta; class Pinopsida; order Pinales; family Pinaceae; genus Pinus; species Pinus albicaulis. Next base: position 525,812,128 of record CM076569.1, read on the forward strand.
AAAATGACCATGACCATGGATAAATAACAAGCACATAGAACACAAACATACAAAACACATATGCAATCAACATATATGCACGAGTAACACACTTCCCATCTGGTGGAAGAGTTGAACCATGCCCTGATACCACCCTAATTATACATACAATCTCTCTTAAGATGTTCCTTACCACATGTCCAACACTGCATCTGACCTCTACCTCATTGTTATTCTATTATTGTTACCCATGTCTCTATATAACTACATTTAACTCCTTTTTAGGTGAAAAATTTTATTTCTCTTCTGCATATTGAGTTCTTGTTCTTTTTCTCTACAATTTACCTTTATCTTTGTCTTTCTCTTTCCAACCTTATTGAGATTTTGTCTAATATTTTAACTGCTCATAACAGTGCTTCAGTTTTCCAATATCTTCCTCAAGTGATCGAGTCTCATCATACTCAATATGATATCTCAATTCTAATGGTAGTTCACTAACAAACCTCTAAAATTTATCCTTTTCATCCTTAACATACGGTACATACCTCAATATCTCTAGGAACTTGGTCTTACACTCCTCATCTATCATCAATCCCATATTTAACTCATAGAATTACCTAGATTTGTTGTCGTAGTACCTTTCTGACAAGTATTTCTTCCTGAAACGTCTCTTGAATTCATGCCATCTAAACTCTTTGGTCATGATGTCTCTGGACCGCTTCACATATTACCACCAAATATATGCTTTCCCTTTGAGGCTGAATATAGCTATTCTTACCTTCATGTTCTATGTATACTCGTGCAACTCAAAGAATTTATTCATCCCATGTAACCATGCCTCTTCATCTCTCGGCTTCTTCAAATCCCCATCAAACATAGGTAGCTTCTCTTTCTTGAACTCTTCTCGAAAATATCCCTTTTCACTGCTCCTCTAAGGATGATAAAGATGAAGATCATAGTGCTTGTTATAACTAGAACTAGAGTAAAACATGTGTCCATCACCTCTCTTGTCTGGAGTATCTAAGAGCCTTCCATCTTTGATCATGTCATATCTATTTTACTTGTTCCCACCATGAGATCTACTTCCATATGCCCCATTAGTCCTATCCTCCTACCCATGGTTGATCCAAAGTGGTCCCTATCTCTACAATTCTGAGAAAATCTAAAGGATTAATACATTAAATTCTATTTTTTTCTTCTGTTCCTACATGATCCTATCATTATCTTCTTTGCAACTCCTTATTTCCACCTTCAACCTTCTCAATGTGTCTCCTAAGTTAGAAAGATGTCCACTAGCACGTTGATCATTTGATCCATAGGGAGAATCTAGTGAACTGTACTCTAGCATCCTTATAGTCATATTTGATATTATTCCTAGAAGTATGGCATGTTAGCTAAACCAAATATAACATAACCAACATACCTCAATATTCTTGAGGGATTCCTAGGCCATGTGTTATTTATTTCATAGGCCACCTCACCCAGTTTCAAAACCATCTGACAATCCATCTTAGCCAAATATAAGAGAACCCATCATGCCATGGCTATCTACAAATGGCAAGGCTAGGATGAAGAAAACTATCACACCTAGAAAATACCATGCCAGTGATAGCAAGAGATAAAAATACACACATGCATGTGCCATGCATGCCAAATTTTGCAAGTAAATCACACATGAAAATCCATACCTGTAAGTAATCCCACTGTAGCCACTTGATCCGGCTCTTCCTTGCTTGATCTTTTCCTTCCTTTTCCTTCTTGGTCCTTCCTTTGATTTCCTTGATCCAATGCTAGAGTGCTCCAAGAAAAAATTGTGTCCAAGAGTATGTGAGAGAGAGAATAGAGAGAGAGCTCCAAAACTGAAATAAAAAAAGGTTAACAAATGATCCTCATAAGCCTTTTTATCAATGAGGCCTCTAATTTCTTCATTTTCCATTATTTTAGTTCAATTTCCTCTTCAGATGAAACCTGTGAACTTTCACCTTCCTTGTATCCTAATTTCCTTTATTTTTGTAAATAAATGCCAATAAATGTCACTTTTCTTTTTCAATACCTTTTCCGTTGCCTTTACCAATTTCCTTAGAAATTATAAACCAAATGAGCACCTACTAGGATGTTTTTCCCAAAATTTAACTTGGAATATGTGTCCCATGACCGTGGTTATTAATTTTCCTTTACTAACTTTATTTACATGATTTTTTGACCAGGGATGTTACATATATGGTCATCAACATGGAACGTTGCTCAACAAAATCACAATCCTATCAAAGATCACATTTTCTAGGAAGTGAGGGATGGGCAAACAAATTTCATTTTTATGATGCATGGAAACAAAGATCATGCCTTAGTAGTCACATATATTTCTCAAAGATACTGATATATAAAATGGAACATGGAAATATTATAGTATATGGATTTTGGAAATAGGATGTGACACAAGGAAAATGGATAAAGTGGAAAGAAAAAGAGGATTGGCAGAATCCACCTTTCATGAAACAATGGGATACTTTGAAGAAGGATCTCGGAATGAGGAAAATTTTGCTAGCTATAGACCCAAAAATATTGAGATGGGGACATCAACTAAAAGGCACCTTCACATTAAAAATGCATATCAAATCTTAGTGGAATACCACCATTTTCCAAGAGAGGAATTCTAGAGGAATATATGGAAGCAATATTTATGGCTAAAGGTATCTCAGTTCTGATGGTTAGTGTGAAGGAAATAGATCCTCACCTATGACCAGCTCTATAGAAGAGAATTTAATGGCCCATCATATTTCATACTATGCGACCAAAAACGGGAGGATATGTAACACTTATTAAATAATTGTCCTTTTGCAGCCTCTCTATGGATCAAGGTTCACACTTTCTATGCTGACACATATCGACTCTAAAATAACATAATAGAAACAATTGATATGTGGCATACAATCATATTCTCTACCCTAATGATTAACATAGCTCATAACCATACTCCAAGATTTACATTATGGGCCACTTGGAAAGAAATAAATTGGAGAATATTGAAGAAAAAAATCGCCATTGGAAAGGTATGGAAGATGATTATTCAAAAATTAAGGAATACTCTTCTATCAGAGTCTTGATAGGTAACACTGCTAAAATATGAGATCCTCAAACCTCTATACTTATATCCAAACATGATATCTCCAAAAACCTAGAAGATGATCCTGGCAATACCCAACTAGAACCATTACACTTCTCCCACGAAAGGATTCGTTAAGATAATATTTGGTGGAGTGTTGAATGGAAACGTGGGGGATTCAACTTGGTGGGGGGGGGGCTATTTAGAGACTGAACAACTAGGTTTTGAAAATTTATGCAAGAGATTATGGTCATTCTAAAAATAATGAAGCTAATATCCATGCGTTGGAGAGAGGTTTCATCTTGGCTCGTGAGGAAAGGCACCCTAATTTTTTAATTGATGGGGATTCTTGAATATCCATCCAAATAGTTCAGAAATTGATACATGGCTCCCCCATTGAAAAAAAAATTAACAACTAGGAACCCTATTTCATACTAGGAATGGAAGAAACAAAGTAGTAGATTTTATAGCTAACTAGGGATGGAAACGACCTAATTAGTGCCTAGAGTCGCCATGGTCTATTGTCAATGAGCATGGGGATTTTCCTAATCTAAGAAATATATTTGGAAAATAAGTGCCTAACAACGAAGAAAGCTTGTAGATAGGAAGAAAATCATTCCCTATCAGGGTGTATGAATAACATGTAGATATGGTGGGATTTGTGCCCCCACCAGATGTCGATTAATGGGATGTAATTAATATGGGGTATGGTGAAGCCACCCACACACAAACGCGACAAAATTTGTCCACATGGAGTTATCCAACAATAATATAGTGTATAGGATATGGACGAGGTGAAGAATATAAATTCATTAATTGTAAAGGAGGATTTCCAATATTGTAACCAAGCCTTCACCTTCACCTCATTCCACAAATCATAACAATGAAAAATTCATGGCAAGAGGCATCAGAAGTAGGAATGGATCATAGGGAAACCTAGAGGAGAGATATGTCACTTGAACAAGCCCCCCATTACCGAAAAACTACTTGAAGATGGCCAAGAGAAAAAATTCCCAACTCAATTATGGAAAAGGGTAACTAACCGACAGTTACTCTATCCCTTGTTTTGTTGTAATAAAAAACTTTGATCATGTTGCAAAGTCTAAAAAAAAATATTTTTGCATAAAATATTTGTTTAGCTCATAACTTGGACACTAGCTTATCGAAAGTATAGTTTTGGTCTCAAAACTTCTTAGCATTTTGTTCATAGGGGTAAAGTGAATTTTGTCCTTCAAGGTTTTTCTATTAAAGGGAGCCCGATTTCTATGTATAGTCATGGGGTTTTGAGCTTGAATGTTAGTGTGTCAAGCCAAATTGAAACTGTGTTTTTAGTTTGTGTGGGAAGTTTCCTTTCATTGCAAACTACCAACCCTTTTGTTCTTAGTATAAAAGTGAAAACCACTTTTACGGTCGTTGTATATACAAATCTCCCTAGACCTTCCCAAGGAAATCCATTGAAAGCCACGATTGCAAGACTCTTGGAGTGGAAAAAAGAAATACCTCAATGGTTTTTATGATCTAAGTTTCATTGCAGTTCTTTTTTTATGGATACACATTTTTGCATACATACTTGTGGAAAGGAAAATAATGTATACTAGAGTGGTGCATTAATGATGTTTTATCTTTTTGTTTATATCTTTATTTTAATAGTCCTGAAAACTAATTCCATGTCTGTAAATAAATTGTAGTGGTTCCTAGTGCCACCCCACTATGGATAATCATTTCCTGTAGTTTTCATCTGGGTGGAATCCATGACAATCAAGTGTAAAGGTCCCAAAACCTACCAACCTATAAGTTAGGACTTTTTTTCATAACAAGTGCATGTGAATTGATTACCACACCCACATTCGACCTTGGATAATCAATGGAAGGTACAATATCCATAAAAATAGTGCTTTGGGGGTGATCCAATGAATAAGCTCAGTGCATATGATCTAACCTAGCACACGTGGGTCAAGAGGAAAGTAAGTAACAAATATGTGAGAGGTCGAGATTGAAGTAGGGCCTATAACTAGGTATGAAATAATGCATAGATATTATGCAATGACCCTAGTGGAAGCAAGAGGGAGAATGCACAAGTTTGAGGAGACAGTAATAAAAGAGTCAAATATTCCTATAGATCATGAGTTAGTTCCATATTTTGGTGCCTTAGCTTCAGACCCTCGACACATAAGAAGAAGAAAAAAAATTCTATCTTCAGAATTTGAACCTCTATTAGTAGATTAAAATGTTGTTGGCTAAAATTATAGACGCAATACATGTCGAGATGTAATATATTATCAAAAATTTGGGTGAAATTTGAAGAGAACATCAATGAATGCATTTCCAACTTATTCAGATGGATAATTAGATGGAAAGAATTGAAAGGCACATGATATGCATATCACCTTCAACACCTTCGAGATAAAGTGCCACAAATACGATACTTGTAGACTCATCATATTAATAATTTTTCTCTTATGATTTTGAGTATAAATCCATTTTTTATGTGAATAGGTGAAATGATGAGAAGACTTTATCTTTTGTGTTTTTTATTCTCTTAAATACTTTCAAGTTTGGACTTGATACTATAAAATTAGATGGTCCAATGACTTGGTTTCCCAATCGGCAGATTGAGGCCATCTTGAATATTTAAGTTGACAATATAATATTTTGGAAAATAATAAAAAAGGTACCACCAACTTATATATATATATATATATATATATATAAATATAATAAAAAACCAATTTATATTTTTCTAACGATAGCATTTTATTTCAATCAAAATTATTCATCATGTAATAAAATTTTATTTAGAGAAATAAATAAAATAGTAAAATATTTTTAGTAACCACAAACCCTTTTAATTATCTAATTTTAATTGATTCATTTAATTAAAAAAGTTTAATTGTCTCATTTAAAGTAGGTAAAATGATTAAATGTTAATTAAATTATATTATATTCTAAAAAATATTAATATTGATAAAATACAATAACAAAATCATCATTTCTTTATAAATTTATAATTAAAAATTTACTTTTAATTCAAAACAAGTGTAATATGCATCGTTGCTTAGTACCTACCTCTTATCCAAAAGGTAGTCAATAGAAATTATTGAACGCTTGAACAAATTCATAAATCTAATAATGAAACAAATTTGAATACAATGAAGGGACGTAACTAAAGTAACTAATGGAGTAGATAACCTTAAAGAAAAAGAGAGATAGATGCATAGATAATTTTGGATGAAACATTAGCCCCAATACCATCATTTATTACAAATGATTTAAGTTTATTGAAATATGTTTGTGCACATTTTATTCCATCTTTAGCTTATAGGACCAAACAAGTGAGGAGAATGAGAATTGATTAGTATATATATATATATATATATATATATATATATATATATATATATATATATATATATATATATATATATATATATATATAATTATTATCTACTTAACTTTAAATTTATATTCATCCTAACTCAACAACGAATAAATAATCTATGCTATAATTTCTATAATATCTATGTCGAAAAAATCAAATTGATATGAAGTATCCTTCTTAAGAATGTAACAAATAATTCATATGTAATAAAATATTTAATATAAAAAATTACAATGTTTAGTATATTAAAATAGAAAAATTTATTTATACAAAGGCTTAAGTGTGAGTGAAAAATATTCCTAATTATTTTATTTTATTTTTAGTTTTTATTTTTTATTATTTAGAGAAACTCTTATTTATTGTTTACTGTGTTGACTTTATGTTTGTGTGTGTGTGTGTGTGTATTTCAAGTCTCACTGGTCCAACTGGTTGAGGATGGGCCTCGTCAGCAAGGTGACCGAGGATCAAACCTCACGGGGGGTGGTTGTTCTCTGTGTTCGGGGGAGGGGGATGCTAAAAAATCCACTTAGTTAAGGGCTGGTGTGGCCTAGGCCGGGTGTGATCAGATGCCCTTGGGTTGTGGCTCCTCAAGCCATAGGTAAAGCCTGGAGGATCACATAAAAATTGACACACACACACGGATATATATATATATATATATATATATATATTGAAAACATAGAAAATAATTAAGGTTTATTGAGGAAAATGATTAAACTAAGTCCATTCAATAATACAAATAAATAAGAGTAAAAATTGTGTAATATAATATATCGAAAATTTGGCTGAAACTTGAAGAGAACATCAATACCTACATTTCCAACTAATTCAGACGGATAATCAGATGGAAAGGATTGAAAGGCACATGCTATGCATATCACCATCAATGCCTTTGGGATCAAGTGCCACAAATCCGACACTTGTAGACTCATCATATTAATAATTCTTCTCTTACGCTTTTGAGTATAAAATTCGTTGTTTATGTGAATAGGTGAAATGATTAGAAGAGTATATATTTTGTGTTTTTATTCTCTTAAATACTTTCAAGTTTTGACTCGATACTATAAAATTAGATGTTCAAACTACTTGGTTTCTCAATAGGCAGATTGAGGCCATCCTAAATATTTAAGTTGACAATATAATCTTTTGAGAAATATTAAAAAAAAACACCACCAACTATAATATATATATATATATATATATATATATATATATATATATATATAAAATAAAAATTCAATTATATATATATATATATAATAAAAATTCAATTGTATATATTTCTAACAATAAAATAAATAGTAAAATATTATTATTAAGCACCAACCCTTTTAATTATCTAATTTTAATCCACTCATTTAATTAACAAAGTTTAAGTGTCTCACTTAGAGTAGGTAAAATGATTAAATGTTAATTAAATTATATTATATTATAAAAAATATTAATATTAAAAAAATAGAATAACAAAATTATGATTTTTTATAAATTTATAATTAAAAAATATATTTAATTCAAAACAAGTGTAATATACATCGTTACTTAGTACCTAAATTTTATGCAAAATGTAGCGAATAGAAATTATTGAATGCTTGAACAAATTCATCAATCTAATATTGAAACAAATTTGAATACAATGAAGGAACATAACTAAAATAATTAATGGATTAGATAACCTTAAAGAAAAAGAGAGATAGATACATAGATAATTTTGGATGAAACATTAGCCTCAACCTAATGATTTGTTACAAAAGATTAAAGTTTATTGCAATGTGCTCGTGCACATTTTATTCCATATTTAGCTTATGGGACCAAATAGTATCTTTATATTAAATAATATATATGTATGTTATAAATAAAATAAACATTTTTTTAAAGTATAATTATTATCTACTTAACTTTAAATTTATATTCATCCTAATTCAACAACAAATAAATAATCTATGGTGGAATTTCTAGACTTACTATTTTAAAAAAATCAAATTGATATCAGGTATCCCTCTTAAGAGTTTAACAACTAATTCATATGTAATAAATATCTGATATAAAAAATTACAATGTTTGGTATATTAAAATAAAAAAATTTAGTTACACAAAGGCTTAAGTGTGAGTGCAAAAGATTCCTAATTATTTTATTTTATTTTCATTCTTTATTTTTTATTTTTTAGAGAAAATCTTATTTATTGTTTATTGTGTTGACTTTATGTTTGTGTGTGTGTGTATGTGTATTTCAAGTCTCACTAACACAACTAGTTGAGGATGGGCCTCATGATCAAGGTGATTGAGGATCAAACCTCACAAGGGGTGGTTTTGCTCTGTGCTAGGGGGAGGAGAGATGCTAAAAAAATCCACTTAGTTAAGGGTTGGTGTGGCGTAGGCCGCGTGCGATCAGATGCTCCTAAGTTGTGTCTCCTCAAGCCGCAAGTCAAGCTTGAAGGATGACATAGAAAATGACTATATATATATATATATATATATATATATATATATATATATATATATATATATATATATATCGGGGTATATATATATATATATATATATATATATATATATATATATATATAATTGAATTGTGAAAACATAGAAGATAAGTAAGGTTTATTGAGGAAATGATTAAACCAAGTCCATTCAATAGTGCCACAAATCCGATACTTGCAGACTCATCATATTAATAATACTTCTCTTATGCTTCAGAGTATATCATTTGTTTTTTTTATTCTCTTAGATACTTTCAAGTTTGGACTCGATACTATAAAATTAAATGATCAAATGACTTGGTTTCCCAATAGGTAGATACCTTGAATATTTAATTTGACAACATAATATTTTGGAAAATAATAAGAAAGACACGACCAACTTTTATATATATATATATATATATGTATTTTTTCTAATGATAAAATTTTATTCCAATAAAAATTATTCATCATGTAATAAAATTTTATTTAGAGAAATAAATAAAATAATAAAATATTATTATTAATCACAAACCCTTTTAATTATCTAATTTTATTTCACTCATTTAATTAACAAAGTTTAACTGCCCCATTTAATGTAGGTAAAATGATTAAATGTTAATTAAATTATATTATATTCTAAAAAATATTAATATTAAAAAATAGAATAATAAAAATATCGTTTCTTTATAACTTTATAATTAAAAAATTATATTTAATTCAAAACAAGTGTAGTATGTATTGTTGCTTAGTAACTATCTTTTATGTAAAAGGTAGTGAATAGCAATTATTAAATGCTTGAAAAAATTCATAAATCTAATAGTGAAACAAATTTGAATACAACGAATGGACGTAACTAAAGTAATTAATGGACTAAATAACCTTAAAGCAAAAGAGAGATAGATGCATAGATAATTTTGGATGAAACATTAGCCCCAACATCATCATTTGTTACAAAAGATTAAAGTTTATTGAAATGTGTTTGTGCACATTTTATTCCATCTTTAGCTTATAGGACCAAATACAGAGGAGAAATTACAATGACTAGTATCTTTATATTAATATGTATGATATAAATAAAATAAATATTTTTTTAAAATATAATTATTATCTACTTAACTTTAAATTTATATTCATCCTAATTCAACAAAAAAAAAATAATCTATTGTAGAATTTCTAGAATTTGTATGTCAAAAAAATCAAATTGATATGAAGTATCCCTCTTAAGAGTGTAACAAAGAATTCATATGTAATAAAATATCTAATATAAAAATTACAATGTTTAGTATATTAAAATAAAAAATTTAGTTACACAAAGACTTAAGTGTGAGTGCAAAAGGTTCCTAATTATTATTATTTTTTTTTTTTATTTTATATATTTTTTAGAGAAACTCTTATTTATTGTTTATTGTGTTGACTTTATGTTTGTGTGTGTGTGTGTATTTCAAGTCTTGCTAACACAACTAGTTGAGGATGAGCCTTGTCAGCAAGGTGACTTAGGATCAAACCTCACAGGGGGTGGTTGTGCCATGTGCCAGGGGAGGAGACATGCTAAAAAAATCCACTTATTTAAGGGCTGGTGTGGGCTAGGCTGCATGCGATCAGATGCCCCTACATTGTTGCTCCTCAAGCCACAGGTCAAGCCTAGAAGATCACATAAAAATTGACAATATATATATATATATATATATATATATATATATATATATATATATATATATATATATAATTCAATTGTGAAAACATAGAATATAGGTAAGGTTTATTGAGTAAAATGATTATACCAAGTCGATTCAATAATACAAATAAATAAGAGTAAAAATTGTGTAATATAGTATTGCTATTTATTTATTTTTTTCTGATGGTTAGTAAAAGACTTAAACAATGTGAACTATTTTTTTTTCTTGGAAAATAAATATTAATGATGAAAATATCCTTGAATTTGGACGAAAAAAATTGATAATTAATGAAGACACTTGGTAGGTTTTTTTTATTTCTACTTTTTTAAACAATTTTTAATTCTAGAAATTTGATTTTAAACCACATAAAATTAGTCATCCACCAATCAAAAAATATAAATTCAGTTTTGAAAAATTTATAAAATAATTTTCAAATTCTAAAAAATAAGTTTAATATTTAATTTTACCAAAAACTTTAATAAACTTTAGAAAAAAATAAATTAAAATTCAAAATGTACTAATTACAATGTATGTTCCATAGACATTTATAGTAAATTATCATTCATAATCCTCTCGTAACAGTTATTAATTGGCTTTAACAGTTATTAATTGGCTTTAAGACTTCATATTAAAATGTTCTTTTAACAAATTTCAAGCCTTAAAAGTCTTCTCACATTGTCACTGCAATTTGGACGATTTTCAAAAACTAAATATGTAGGTTTTGAATATGGCTATGAAAAGAATTAATTTAAAAGGCACTTTCATATTTCATTTATAATTTATTAATGTATTTAAAATCACAAATATGTTATCATTCTAATGAATGTAAAGTTGACCAACATTACTCGTTTTGTATTTTTCAATTTTAATGAAGTATAACGAGGGCTTCCATTTTCTTATGTATTTTGTTTTTTCAAAGTCTATCATTTTTACTAAATTGGTGGTGAAATAGATTTGAAATTAAGAAGACATAAAGTGTACTTTAATAATAAATTGTTTATTAGTAATGTAGTTTTAATTAGAAACTTTTAAATATGTTAGTTTAAAAAAAGAAAAAGAAAAAAAGAAGACGAATTAATTATTTTAAAATAAATTCTGAATGTATATGATAACAAGGGAAATATATAGTGGATTTGTCTTTCGTTAATTAAATGATTAAGTTCATGCTTCTTTCCGTCACGTCTGCATTTTCCCGTTGTTCGAGAATGCACACATTTTCACAATTTGTTTTGTATTTCTCACAATGAAGGCCACTTTTGCATAAATCTTTTCAGCATCCTTGTATTCCACATAATAAAAGCTATCATCGCTAATTTCGTCCATTTACCCAATTTCACAAGGAGATGCGGATATATCTTTTATTGTAAGTACAATTTTTTCACTATGCATAATGAGAGATCTAATGAATTATAAGTTACGATGGTAATTGTGAATCCTAGTATTAGAGGTTAAAAAATTAAGGTAGGGGGTGAACATATATGTGGAGGAAAGAAGAGTGGGGTTCAAAGAGGAATTGAATGTATTCATTGTGCATAGTGTGGAGGGCAGTGAACATTTTTGTTTGTCGAGTGTGGAAGTGGAGTTTTTATGTGTGAAGTGCTTCTTCACACAAACTTATCTTCGCACATGCCTTTTCTTTGCACTTCTATACTTCACACATGTGTCCACCAAACAAAGTGTCTTAGAATTATAATGAAATATTAATAATGGGTCAATATTAACTACACCATATTGTATACTATATTTACATGAATTGGTTTTGAAATTTTGGGAAACTAAAAACAAAATAACATTCTAACTTTGGTAGATTTTTTTTTATAATTGAAATTCACATACTTTGAGCTAAAAGTATCTGATTCAGATACAAGAATTAACTTAGGTCATGATTATAGGACATGAACAAGTATATGTTTTTGCAATTGAATTATGTTTAAGAAAATAAATATGATTCAATAACTAAGTCTATAATAATTATACCTTTTCTCTATTAGAAGCACTTCCTAAGAGATAATTGGTGCACAAATATATGGATTATTTAAAGAAGATAGACAGAAATACTTAGAACGTATGTTCCAGATGAAGAGAATAGATGTGAGCTTAAACCATAAGGGGCGGCAAGGGGGGTTGAATAGATTGCATAGGAAGGATAAAGGGTGTGCAGAAAGTGTGGAAAGTTCAAAATGCATAGGGGAAAAGATTTTTGGATTTTGCGGAGTGTGAAGGGGAAGTGAACATTTTAATTATGAAAAGTGTGGAGGGGCAGTGAATGTTTTCATTGTAGGCAGTGAAGAGGGGCAATGAACATTTTCATTGTGTGGAGTGTGGAGGTGGATTAAAAGCTTTTATTGCATTGAGTGCTTATCCACACTCCCTTATCTCCACACATACCCATTCTCTGCACCTATGCACTCCATACATGTGGTATCCCAACAATGTGTCTTAGAATTATAGTAGAATATTAAGATTTTTTTGTTACCTTATAAGGAATGCAGAGGTGAAAATTCATAGATTGTGAGGAGTTGAGAAAATAGTGAACAATATTATATATCAATTAATCGATCCAGAGTGGAATCTATGGGGAGGTGTAAGTTCATATATTGTGTGATTATCCCTTTGTATAGGTGTGTAAGAAGCTTTCATTATGAAAATATAGATAAATAGTTTATTTCCTTATCTTAAAACAATTTAAATAATAGAATCAATACAAACCCTAAGAAATATTATTTTTTGAATAACAACACTTTGTTTCTGTAGTGCGCACAATGAAACCTTTCCATGCACTTTCCTATTTCACACAATTAAACTATCTACATTTCCATAAGGGGAAGAGTAAACTTCATTTAATATTGGAAAATGAAAACTTAGTTCATAATTGTGAAATGAAACTTAGTATTTATAAAGCTAAAATAAAATGACTCGATGTAGACATAATACTGGGGACAGTTAATAAACTATCCAAATTTTTCACGTCTCAAGATTTTGTAATTATTTTTTATATAAATTTAAAAAAAAATTATATGTTTAAATTGTTTAAAGTTATACAGAGTGTAGACATGCGAAATATTATTGCATTCTACTTATTCCACGTCTTCATACTAAGAGCCATTGAACATAGTTAATAGTTATGTGTTTAAAAGATACTTCATTTAATACTATATACTAAGTTTTTGTTTAAAGTTAAAATAATTTTGTATTTATGCAATAAAATTTCATAGCTGTATGCAACTTCTCTCGTTCACATGATCATTGAAAACATAAAACAAAGTGGAATAAGTTCTCATTTTTCATAAGATTAAAACATTTTATATCAAGCACTTGTATACCTAGAAATTCATCATGTAATTTATGAGTTCAAAGCATAAGTATTGAACATTAAGCAACACAATAACAATATCAAAAATTGTATGAAGATTTAAATTACAATAACCATAGATATTATTAAAATGAATACTATACATGTATCTGAAATCTAAATTTTTGCTCGAATATTTATTTTCATTGTGTTCAATATTAGAAGATTAGATATAATATAAAATTTAAAAGCATGTCCTAAAAAAATTATCTTCTATTAATGTTTTTGAGAAATACCATATAATTTAAATCCATATAAGATCTTATGAAAATCATTAACAACCCAGATTTATGGTGGAAGTTTCTTATATCGGTAATGAGAATGCCCAATAGTTCAGCTCATCAACTCATTCACTATGTTATTCTAGCATCCTCTCTTTACCTATCCAGTCCTGCATTCCAAGTAAAAATGAGTAAACATAATATTTTATAATTTATCTCTAAAACAAAGAAATATGGTAAATGGAAGGTATCTGTAGATGGAAAGGAGTTTATAACTCAACCTACATTTATGTTTGATGTCTAAATAAGTCATAAAAATCCATATACCAAACCATAAAATTAAATGAGCTCGTCACAGTGAGTACTGGGATTGGGCCCCCATGAACTATAATATGGAAAAAGGAAACTGCAAAAGAAAAAAAGGAATTGTGTCGAGCATTCAGTTTAGGTGACGTTAACACAATTAAAAAATATCAATAATTAATTACTAGTAAATAAAAAAATGGATGTGCCAAGATTTAATGACACTTACAATATGTGAAAGCACCTACAACTATTGTTTGACTATCATTTTTCTTTGAGATTCAAATGTCCTGAACGAATCACTCCAAAATAGATTTAATGAAATATTTCATTGGAATGATTGTAATATTTATCTTAACATGTTCATTGAATATTTTCTTATCAATTTCCATAGCCTCTTTTTGTAATTGAGTAGCAAAGAAAAAAAAATCTTCATTAATACCAACAAAAGTAATTAGAAATTTTATAATTTCCTCTATAGTAAAATTAGTTATATCATCAAAATCTCTGGGTGTTGAATCTTTTACTCTTTATAATTTGGCTATTTGTGTATCTATGATAGTTAATTCATAATTATGCATGATGTGTGGACCGTTTGGATCATGAACAATTTTCATTTCTTTTAGAAATGCAACACTTGTTCTATTATTTATGATTTCACATTTAGAAATAATGTTTTCTAGTGTGATGATTATTTTAAACTATCCAAATTTGATCTACTTCATTCTATCAATATTTTGGATTTTTTTTCCCTAAATCATACAATATATTAAGCTTTTCACTAAAAGAAAATAACACAATTTTAACAAATTACTTGTCTTCGTTAATATTACTTTTAACCAAATCAACAAAAGAATTAATTCCCTGTGCTAAGCGTAGCATATCAGAAGTTTCTTGCCATGCATGTTTAATGATTTATAATCTTAGGCATATATTAGTGATAATATAAGACTTGACTACATTAATGAGTTTCATAGTTTTTCTAGGTCCATGGGATATGCTAGGAGTAGATATTGCCTATGGTAGTGCACGTATCTCTAGTGAAGTAATTAACAAAGGACCTAGATTTAGAGAATCTTCTAGCTCTTTTATTATGTCTTTTGGTATTGGGTTCTCTACTTCCCGTTCTCCAATAGACATTGTAAGTGCGTCACTAATAGATTGATGCAATCTCATGAGTATGTTGGATGCAACTTTGGCCACATCCAAACCCATTTCTACTTTATCAATAACCCTTTTATTACGGACCTTTACCTTTTCTATTTTTAATTTTTTACTTCCCTTTTCATGGTTTTAATCTTGCAAAGTGATACATAAATCATTGAAAGTAGTCACTTCTCTAGTAGTTCGCTGCATTATTTTCTGATTTGTAGCTAAACACATTTAAACCGAGTTAGGTAGCATATCACCCTCAATTTCCATGCTCATAGCTTGTTCAATGCTTCCTTTTTTCAGGGGAATTTTGGATTTGGATTATTCATCCATGTGCATTTTTTCTAGAATGAATGTCAGATGAGACTCTTCATCATCTCTAGCACTTGATATCTGACCATGAATCAGTTTTTCACTATCAATATCTTTTATCTCTCTTTCACTAGAGGATGAGGTTAGACAAATACGAGATGTGCAAGGAGGATAATGTCACAGAGGGTTTGTGCCTCTTTTCTTTTACATTTTTTTCATGTTGATGCCTGCTTATTCAACAGTTTCTCCAGTACTCATTACTATTTCTTGATTCTAGATTAGAGCACTATGACTCTCTTCACTTTCCTCCACCTCTCTTATAAACAAGTTACCATATTTAACAACACCTAGTGTGTGGGAAATTGGCCCTGTGGATCAAATCCTTGTAGGGCTTCAACTCCTCTTAAATTAAAAAAACAAAAATACTTTGCAAGCTCTGCAACATGAGGGACTACTTCATAGTGACTTTACTAATGGTAAATGGAAAAGAAATATTTTTATTTTTTATTTTTATTGAAATATAACTAGCCAATGATGATATTCTGTGCAGAATTTGACAACAAAATACTTATTTATAACAATTCTTGGAAGCAACAATGGTCTAGCTTTAAACCCATAAATTAGAATAACCATATTACTTTCTATTTCTTCATTTACACCTTTTCCCCATAGGAAGACTTGGTCTTGGGTCGATATTTGATGGGGTTCATGTCCAGTTATCATGTAACAAATCTATTTTAAAATTACATCCTTTATTAGACAAAAAATTAGTGCAATTTCCTACTTCCACAATATAGGATACTATAACTGCATCGCTTCTTCATTGGATTTAAATTTAGGTTTATAGGGTAAGTCATGAAAGACATGTCTAAAGACAAGGGATGTTATTAGGTAAACCATCATAGATATTTTATTTCTTTTGGATAAATTGAATAGCTGAAATGATAATTCATTTGAAATAAGATTAGCCTAGTCGAATAAACAATCTTCTTTATATGAGAAATATATCATATAGATAATTTATTTAGTACATTGGTTGTAGTTTCTTAGCTCATCAAATGGGAATAGAGCCAAAAAAAGTGTCTAAATGAATGTATAAAAGAAATAAATATATAAGATGGAATGATAAGAAGGAACCTCAAAATTTAACAAAATGGATTCTTGAATAATGTTCATGCCCCTTTCTTCTGACTCTAGAAAACTATTTTCTTCCAAAATATACAAAAACATATCAGGTTCTGATTGCTTGAATATGCATCTAAATTCCTAGAGAGTCAAAGGAATTGGAGTCTTTATAGTTCCTATCATAATTTTTCTCCTGTTTGAATAAAAAAATAATTTGTGTACAAATAAACGATTTCTCTAGAATCAAACACTTATAGAACATATGCAAACATTCAATAATATTTTTAAGCAAATATTGGCAGTCTTCTTCTCTTACATTAACAATTTCACATATTGTTGATATGAAACTCACCTCTGAAATATCTCATCATTAAGCGCTACTGAGTTAATAGTATCATTGCAAATAAGTTCTTTCTTTCATCTTTTAACCATTTCCGCTTTTTACACTCAAAATATTCTCTCAATCAGTAACATTTTCAATTCCCTTTGAGTGTAGATTTCTTGATATGATAAATAATCACCATATGTTACCATTTTTTGTGTGAAATATAGTTCCAAATACAGTCTCAATAAATAAAAATTTAAGACAACAAAGTCGATGTTTACGGGAAGAAGTGAAAATAAATCACAAAATTCTAAAACCATCCACTCCATTGACTTCACACTTTTCTCTTACTTTAATATCATTAATATATAAATATCTTAAGAGTCAGAAGTTTATGAACCGAATTAAATGTGAAATATTTATGAGAAGGACAAGTAGCCTATACGTTGTCAATAATAAATTTAAGTTTTGTTAAGATTATGCAACTGCGGTTCAATTACATCTTGGAAATCTCATATAACAAAGATAATGATTGCAATGAATTAATATTTTCGAGAGGACCATAATTTACCTAAATATCACCTCATTTGATCAAGAATAATTTGGTTTTTCAATTTATGTACCCACTCATGTATATTGTATTCGGTCGGCTCTCTGCACATATACCGACAGATAGGTCGGCCTTAACATCAAGTGGACCCTCATAGAAGCCTATAAATAGAAGAGATGTCAAGCTCATTTTGACACAAAACACCATCTCTTCTCCTGTTCTATTTGTCTTGGCTCACAAAATTCTAAAGGAGGAAGCTGATACAAGGGTTAAAAACTACACGGTCGAAGACCGCACAAATATACAGTTTCTCTTTCTCAAAAACTGAAAAAGAACTCGGTAATTTCGTCCCTGGATGCACACACATAGTGGTCGAGGATGCATCCAGGAGGCCTTGGATGGATGCAGAGAAGCCTAAATGGATCGTCTAGGGTTTCGAGTAGTCTAGTCCCCAGAAACATGCAAAGATTGGTAACAAAACTACAAGGAAGCCTCAGATGCATGCACTTCAGCCTGAAGGGTGTCTATGGGGGTTTGAAGTAGATTGGAGTGTATTTTTCCCTTGGTGCATAGACATAGTCCACGAGGGAGAATCGTGAACTACCATAAACCCTCACACACCTCATCCTCCATGCGTCTAAGACTCAAAGATGAAACTTCAGTACTCAGAAGATTCTGCTCTATGAAAATAGTGTTTAGTAGTAAGATATAGACTATGAAAATGCATTACAATCATCAGAAATAGGGTTTTGATTTTTAGATGCATTCCATGGATTTTCTAGTTATTGTGAAGATAGGGATCATTGTACTCTTTTTTGCTGAATAATTTGATGATAATCTATTAGAAGAATAATTTTCAAGGGCTTTCCCCATAGTGGGTTTTTCCCTAGTCTCAAATCAATCCTGGTGTCTCTATGTGTGCATGATTTTCTTCTATTGTTCTATTATGTTCCGCTACATTGATGATGATGGTATCATTCTTTCAACATAATTTCATATGTTGATGAATAATGATATAAATTTGAATAATGTCATGATTTTAAGGGGTGAACTTAATGTGTTAATGAAGAAATGTAGTTATGAAATCAAATAAAAATATATCCCTATAAAAAAATTAATATGCTATTGGAGTTGTGTTTAAGAAAATCCATGTAGATCCCCCCCATGGAGACACTTTTGATTGAAGGAAGAGCAGGATGGTGGAGAACTAAAATAATTTTAGGGTATGAAGGAAACCCTAGGTATTTAGTGCAAAAGCATTTGATAAGTAGGTTTGTAGAGAAACCTTGGTTTATGGAAAATACTTGAGATATGATATATGAAACCCTAGCATGGTAAAATTCAAGGTGTTCAAGCACTTGTGAGAGATTTATGAAGCCATAGATGGGATAGTCTCTAGTAAGCCTCATTTTTTATAAATTTTATTGAAGGAAACATTTTTTGTGTGTATTATGGATGGTAATGGCTCTTAAAGGTTGGTTGAAGAGGGGCATGATCATGTATAATTGAAGATAAGTATTCCTTGACTTATGGTGTTTATTTCTTTCTTTACTCTTGTTTATATTTATGAATATGATTATTATGATTATTGTTTTTTATCATTGCCTGTACTTCCTGGATGTATATTTGAGTACTTGGATGTTTCTAACATCCTTGATGAGATGTGATAAGTGGATCCTTCCTTAGGATCATTTAAGGTGCAAGAAATAAAAGCTAGATCTGGAAAAGGTAAATAGGCACTTGATGAAAAGGTGGCAAGCACTACAAGCTGCCTATGAGAAGGTGCATAGATATTTGAATCATACAAGGCATGCATGGTATATTTTTTTCAATGTTATGTTTCAACTCTATCATTGCATGGCTATGTAATACTTAAGGTATGATGAGAATGTCTCCTTCTCAAATGGTTCATACATGTATATGAAATTAATTTGGATCCAAGGTTATTATGATGAAATCATGCACCTGGTATTGAACTATTTTTTTCATTATATAAGGCTACTTAATTTTTATCTTTGATATACTTGATGTTTGACTAACATCTATCATTTTGGATATACTGATCCCATAAACAAGGCTCGCACCTTGAATTTAATAAATTTTACTCATGAAACTTGACATGCATAAAATGTGATGGATCTCATATAGAACGTTAGCTCATTGATTTCTATAAACAATGGTTTTAATGCATGTGATGAGCATGATGAAAGTAAGGAAAAAGGGTTGACACTCTTACTGTTTTGGTAAAGTTCTATTGAATAAAATGCCTTGATTCTATTGATCATGATAACTATGGTAACCATGATGATAGAATTATAACTATGAGATTAAATTCTAGATCCTTCATTAACCATGGTCATGTTTTGATTAATGAATATGGCCCTAAATTGATAGATTGACTTGATAGAAGTCATATCGTGTTCATGATCTTTGAAGTATGTTGTCACACCTATCCTCTACCCTTATCATGTGAATCTAACCCTTGGTGAAAGACTGATGTGATGATGTGATGATGTAGTAGTTGATGTGAGAATGTTATCACCATGATGGATATATGTTTGATTCTATGATCTAAAAAATCTGTTATTTCATGAATATAGTAAAGACAAGTTGATGACATGAAAGAAGATGAAAGAAGTGGATTCTCATTCAGAGGGAGAATATCTCGTAAATATTCTTACTCGTATTACAATTTCAAGTATATGTATATTATGTACTATTGAAGTAAGGGTATCTGACATTGGTGATCTACAAAAAAAGTCTGAACTAAGGTAATATTGTTTTATCCCATTCAAAGCCTCAACCACATAGAGGAAGGCCCATGGGGGTAACTATCCTTAATGGACAAAGAAATGAAGTTTTGTGCATTAAATCAGATGTTCACCTAGAGGATGTCAGTTCTGCAAATGTGTAGCAGATATTAGAAAGATATGAGGGCAAAGAAGTTTGAATGTTTGTGTTTGCAAGTGACTGCAAGATATATATAGATATGTCATTATGTTTGAAGTTTATGCTATAATAGTTTTACATGATTTGGCTTATTGATATAGATGAGTTGTATGATATGTGATGATGAATTAGACCTTTCACTCAATGATTGAGATATGTATTTGACTATATCTCTTACTATGATAGCGAATTTGGATTTGACATGATGTCTAATGATTTAACTTGATGACTGATGACTTTCCTTGATATATGAGCATAGTGACTTCTAATGACTTGTATTATGATGATGGGAATGCCTTGATGAATGTTTGGATTGATATTGCATGTTTGATGACAACCTACTAGCATGATAGTAGATGATGCCATGACTTGATGATATCTATACCTCTCATCTGGTCCAAAGAATTGACTCTGAGATATTTATGACTTTTTATATTAGTATTGATCTACCTTCTAAAATTTTACGAGTTGATTTATTTTATTTGATTGCACAATACTTATTTATGAAAGGATGGGTGTGATGGCTTGGTAAAGTTTTATGGTTACAGTGAGGGTTTCATGAAGAAATCCCCCATGATCTAGATATCTTCACATTGACAGTCATCTAATGAAGCCAGGATGATGTGTTTATCCAAGCCTCCACTTCAAAAGTGTTCCAAGGTATGACTTTGAATTTTATTTTGGTTTTATTTACTAATGATCTAATATTGTTAGGTAATTACCCTCTCATGATATAAGTAAGAGGTAGATGGCTTCCCAAGCTAAAAATGATGTATCATGGCATGATGAATTGATTTCTGACGCTGGGAAAAGATAATCTATATTGCAAAGCTATTGAAGAATAATTGGAAAGTGGAAATTTGAACCCTTGGACACTCCAATTTGAATTTCATGGTGTTTTCGAACTTGACATAGCTTCTAGAAATACTAAGAGAGGGGTGAATCCATATTTATTTTCAATTGTTATTTTTACCAATTACATCACTTATAATTAGAATGAAAAATGAACAATAATAACAAATACTTTTATTAATCAGTATTAACGAGGACTTAAATCTTGTTCTTTACAATAATCCAATAAAATAATGTTTAGGGCTCCGAACCTACATGAAGACACCAATCTTCAATCCACTAGGCTCCAACTTGTACTTTTCCAAGAACCGACTAGGACTTCACAATGCTTTAAAATCTAGGGCTCCAACAATATCTTCCAAAGGCACAAACCTTGTCTCTATGAGGCTAAAACCTCTAGATCTCCAACCCCATCTCTGTTACAGGATCTAGCCTCATCTTCTTAAGGGCTCCTATCCTCTAAGGCTTCAACTCTTCAATATAAGATCAATAGTTCTTCACGACTCCCAATATATTCTTCAATGAGCCCTTTTAATCTCTTCATCTTCAAAACTGCCACCAAATTATCTTAAAGGCACTCAGCTCATCAATGATAACTTTTTATTCTCATTAAGGTGCCCCCCACAACTCTTCATATACCCAAACAAAATTTTCAACGTTACCTCATGAATATTCCATCTATCCATCAAAGCTTTCAACTTATTTCTCCATGTCAAGTTTTTAAAGGTGTCTTCAACAATGGTTTCCCAATAATATGTTTCTCCACAAGCTCCTCAATAGGTGCTTCAAGACACTTTTCAAGGTCAGCACCTAGTTTGTTGGATTCAATCCTTCTCCAAAACAAGACTCCTCAAATATGATTCTAAAACATACCTCAAATATTTCTCTCACCAAATCTTCAAGATCTACACTGATCAAGGCTTCAAGTTCTAGGCTCAAATTTCTCAAAGTTCTTCACTATTGAAGGCTTAAGTTATTCACTTTTCATGCTTCCAAATTCATTATTGTTAAATATTTCAATTATTCATTGTTAAATGTTCCAAATACTTGATTGTTCAAGGATCCAAGTACTTCACTCAAGGTTTTCTCCAAATTACGCCCGAGCTAGAGAAAACATGTCCGAGTATAGCCCTCACATGAGCCTTCAACCAACTATACTGAGATAATCATAGTCCTCTATAACGACTATTGTTTTGTGTTTTCACCTTCTACCCCACTGTATGAGTATTATTGTGAGATAAACAAAACATGAAACTTACTTTCCATAGCTTCACAACACGAAAAAGGTAATTCCAAGCTCAAAATTACTGCGCCTTCAAGCATCAATAGTCATTTCCTATCTGAGCTTCAGAATAATCACTAGAGTGACCATGAGGTAAGATAACTTGAGCTTTTAGGAATCTCTGAAGTCTTCTTCTATTCACAATTTTAAGCACATAACCGAGCTCAGAATGATACTACAGTGGAATTTATCCAAGGGTTTGTTATTAAACCATTTTCCGATATTGAATACAATCATAGGTCACCCTTCCTAGCTTCACAATAGGTGATCTAAAGCCTAAGGTAAGAACTATCTCAGATAAGGTAGAAATTCTGACCTGAAGAGATTGGTTTACTGTCCAATAATTTGGTCACTGTCCCGAGCCTTCTCCATAGGACTGAATTATATATGACTATCAAAAGATCGTGACTTTAGAATTCCACAGGTGAACTCCATTGTAGAATATAAAATTTGAGTTTCACAGTCTACTCAGAGATTATGATGACCACATGTAAGTTATATTACAAAGAAAGGGCTATCATCTGGACTGCAACACTGGTATGAGCTCTCGACAAAGTCTTCAAATTCTGCCCATAGGTCCGATTCTAAGGTCACAGGTTTGAGGTTTGAATGGTGATTTTTCCCACTAGTCCAAACCCTAAAACAGGTTTCACAGGTTGTTGCCATAGAGATATAATAGAACAAGCTAGAAAGATAAAGGAAATCTACCCAAAAAATAATACTTTATTCCTCCTCAACCTCCTAACTAATTCTTTGCTTCTCCTCTGAAATGGTCCTCAAAATTGATGCCTAAAATGATGAGTATAGACTTGAATTTATATTTGTTTAGAGTTAGAGTGAAAATTCATGTCTATCGGAGGATAGGTTGACTTGTATAGGTAGGCTTAGGTAGGCTAGCATTGAGGAATATAATATTTTAACTTACAAAATCATTTTCTCTCAAACTATGAGGAGTTAGAGGACACGTAATAGCTCGTTGGAAATATGAAAAAACCCTCTATGAGCCTATGCCAATTCCACCTTTAGATGAGGTCCTTTGTCCATCCATAGAAGTATATTTTGTGTACTATCATAATTCTTTTATTCAATGCATGCTTTAGGATTTTATGTTTAGGGATCCTTCATCATAGATTCAGGCCATCAAATTTTTAGGATTAGGGCATCTAAGGCTTCTTCACGTGACCATAGAAAATCATCTATGCCATTATTATTTTCATCAAGGATAAGGGCCAAGGATATTCACATGTGATATTCATTAATAAGGATTATGGCTTCATTCATGTATGTGAAGGTCTTCTTCATAGGCTTAAGGTTCCATACACTTAGGACTTGCATCAATATGTTAGGGCTAAGGCATCTTCTTGAGCATTATGGGAATCTAGTGATTCATTCATTATTATATCATGCTTCAACAATATATGGTTTTCATGAGGTTAGGGTAAAATCTCAAAGGTTAGGAAATGTATGAAAAGAATATTTTCCATATCCAATAATGCCATATTGACATCAATGACAACTTTGACCAACAGTCTCCCACTTTTTCATTGATGGAAATATTTTTTCCCTTTAACCAATTTTCCCCCCTTTGACATCAATGGGAAATTGGGTGCCCAAGTACTCCCCCTATCATGGTGTTCTTATTAAATTAACTTGCTCCACCTAGGCCTTTTCATGCCTTCATGGAAATGGATGAGGTAGATGATAAACCAACTCCCCCTGCCTGCATAAACTCCTAGAGATCTCTTTTTTCTCAAGACAAGAAGAATTGTTGTTTTGTAAGAGATATTCACAATATCATGATTTTGAAGAGATGACCTATCAATATTTTCCATGTGTGACTCATCAAGGGTTTAATAGGGCATTTCATATATAGATTCTACAAAAATTATCAAGAATCACATGCTCCCCCTAACAATATGCATGGTCTTTGTTTTGAAATAATCTGAACACCAGATTTTGGAATATCATATCTTCCAAATATGTCTTCATCAAACAAACAACATGTGTTGTTGGCTTGAGTGTTTAAGAGACTTTCAGATCCAAATTGTTCTACATACTTGTGTAACTTTATTTTCTTTCTTGGTAGTAATGTTTTTAGCTTCTTTAGGGACCCAATACTAGTTACAAACACAAGACATATGTCCAATGTTATGATATTTGAAGCATTCCATATTATTCATGAATGAGGAATCATGACTTCTTCTTGCAAGGTTGCTTCTAGGGAGTTGATGTGGACCATTATATTTTTCCTTGTGGAAATACCTACAATACTTTTCCATGTGCCCAAAATTTGTACAAGAATAGCAATAACCAAAAAATATATTTTGGTACCTGGGATATGGAGATTGAGTTGATGTACTTTTGAAGACTTTTTTCCTTGGGATTCTTTGATGGTATCCATTTATTCTTGCATCCTTGATAGGTTCTACAAAGTATTGCCTTGATGTACTTCTAAGGTCATTTTTTCCTTAAAATCCTTTGGAAAAATTATTTCCTCTTGAATTTTTGACACTATCTGCAGATATTCTCAGAGTGGGGTTTCTTCCAATGTCATATTGAATCTTCTCCTTATCTTTGTTGGAAATTAAGGCATAAAAATTTATTATAGGCTTCTCCACATCCTTGTTGATTGAAGAATTAGAGTTCACATCATTCTTGATTGAGTGTTCACCTGCATAGCCAAGACCTGATTTATCAAGAGGGGATATTTGATGAATTATGATGTCATCTAGATTTTGAGAGCTCTTGAGACTCTTGTTCAGATGATCAAATCATTTCCTTAGGAGATCAATTTATTATTTCATAATATTTCATTCTTAATCCTTCTTTGTTAGACTTATCTCCATTTCTTCCTTTATCCTTGAAGTTTCACATGTTTCGGCCTTGAGAGAGGTGATATTTGATTTTTATTTGAAGATATCTTCATATTTTTCTTCTAGTTGGGATATCATGGCATTTATTTCCATTTCTACTTCATTGAATTGTCCTTATATGAGGGAAAAAATTCCACAAACTTTTCAACTCCTTGTGATTTCTTCTTTGCTTCCTCTAATTGAGTTTTAAGGGAGGATACCTCTTCCTTGTATTGACCAATTTTCACTTCAAGTTTGTTCAAGTCCTCGTGTCTTTGTTCAAGATGGCTCGACAAAGTGTCTTCCATTTTATTTTTTTTATCCAATTGATTTGTCATGGATATGACTTCTTCATGATGCCTTTTCTTATTTTCATGAAATTCCTCCTTTATCTTGTGAGCTCCTCATCTCTTTCTTGTACCTGAAGCTTGAATAGGTCAAATCCCTTGCTTATATTTTCAATTTTATGGTGACCATATTGTGATTGCTTATTGAGCTCCTAATTTTCCTTTTTCAAAATATTATCTATTATAGGGAAGCTACAAGTTTTTCCATAAGATATTCTGTGAAGCATTCTTCATCTTCTAGGTCCTCCTTGGTCTTGATGTCTTTAATATTATTTCCATATTATTTTATGGGTTGTATATCATATTCTTTATTTTCATCATCTTCGTGATTAGAAGTCATGATAAAATCTCCTTTTGTGTGCATATATTCAATATTGTCCCACTTACCTTTTGCCGATGAACATTTTTCCACTTCAGATTTTATAGGATCTGGTAGCCCTCTCAAGATCACCTTCATCACTCTTGAATTATATTCCTTGGATTCTTATTCCATTGTGATTTTAGTAATCACTAATTCCTAGACTTAAAAAACCTTCAGTCATTAAAAAATTATGCATTCTCTCTTTGCATATATCAAAGTTTCCATTAAGTAATGGAAATTTCTCAATTTGATTATCTTTTGTTTTCATGGTTGAAGAGGACACATATTTAAAAGGATTAGAGGCTTTATTTCTTGGATTTTAAATTTTTGTTCTAAGGATATACCCTCAATTTGTTAGGCTAATGAGCGAAGGTATTGGGTCTGATTCCAATTTCATCATTCTTCAATATTTAAATTCTTGATTGTTCAAGGTTCCAAATACTCGACTCTTCAAGGCTCAAAATACTTCACTTCAGTGTTTTCTCCAAATGATGCATGAGATTGAGAACACAGGTCTGAGTATAGCCCTCAAATGAGCCTTCACCGAAGTATATGACAATAATCACAACCCTCTATAATGATTGTTGTTCTATGTTGTCAAAAATTATCCCAATGTCTTAGTATTTTTGTGAGCTAAAAAAAATGTGAAAATTATTTTCCGCGAGTTCAAAACACCACAAAGGTAAGTCAAAGCTCAAAAATACTGACCCTTGAAGACTCCACAATCATGTATTGTCCTAGCTTCAAAACAATCACTGGAGTGACATTGAGGTAAGATAACTTGAGCTTTTAGGAATATCTGAAATCTATTTTTATTCACAATGTTAAGCACATAACTGAAATCAAAATGCTACTATAGTGGTAGTTTTCCACAGGTTTGTTATTAAAATATTGTCCAAGGTTGAATAAAATCATAGGTTACCCTTCCTAGCTTCACAACATGTGATCCAAATTTTGAGTTATGAATGGTTTGAGATAAGGTAGAAAGTCCGAGTTGAAGAGATCGATCTATTTTCCAAAAATTTGGTCACTATAGTGAGCCTTCTCCATAGGAATGAAGTCTATATGTCTGTCACAAGATTGTGACTTCGGTCTTCCATAGGTGAATTCTGTTGTAGCCTATACAATATGAGTTTCATTATCCACTGGGCTATTAAGATGACCATAGGAAAGTTATCTTCCAAAAGTTGGGTTGTGATATGGACACCAACACATGTTTGAGATCTCCACAATGTCTTCAAATGATGCCCACAAGTCTGAGTGTAAGGTCACAAGTTTGAGCTTTAAATGGTGTTTGTTTCCACTAATCCAAACCGTAAAACAAGGCTCATATGTTTCTACCACAAATCTGTAATAGACCGAGCTAGAAAGATAAAGGAAATATTGCTAAACAATAATATTTTTGTCGTCCTGGGCCTCCTAACTAATTTTGTGCTCCTTCTGTGAAATGATCACTAAAATTGATGCCTAAAACAATGAGTTTAGACTTATATTTATCCTGATTTTGATTTACAGTGAAAATTCATGTCTATTAGAGGACAGGTTGGCATGTATAGGTACACTTAGGTCAAATATCATCAAGGAATATAATATTTCAACTTAAAAATTTATTTTTCTCTTAAGCTATGAGGAGTTATAGGACAAGTGATAACTCCTTGGAAAGAGAAAAGAATCCTCTTCAAGCCTATGCCAATTCGAAGTTTAGATGAGATCATTTTTCCATCTAGAAAATTATATTCCATGAAATGTCATAATTATTTTATTCATGGAAGCTTTTAGGATTTTATGTTTAGGTATCATTCATCAGAGACTGAGGCCATCAAGTTTTTAGGATTAGGGCATCTAAAACTTCTTCATGTGACCTTCAGTAATCATCTATGCCATTATTATTTTAATTAAGGACAAGGGCTAGGGATCTTCACATGTGATATTCATTAATAAGGATTATGGCTTCATTCATGTATGCAAAGGTATTCTTCATAAGCTTAGGGTTCCATACACTTAGGACTTGCATTGATATTTTAGGGCTAAGGCATATTATATAGTTTTATGGGCATCTGGGGCTTAATTCATTATTAGATAATGCATCAACAATCTAGGTTGTTCATGAGGCTCGGGTAAAATCTCAAAGGTTAGTACATGGATCAAAAGAATATTTTCCATCTCCAATAATTCTATATTGACATCAATGACAACTTTGACCAACAATGGAATCCCACAGTTGATTCAAGCATTGATGATCCATTTAGAACATCAATCCACACACACACACACACACATATATATATATATATATATATCTATATATATATATATATATCTATATATATATATATATCTATATATATATATATATATATATATATATATATATATATATATATATATATATATATAGATATATATATATATATATATATATATAATGTGCATATAACCTAAGTCGATTCATGATTAAGTCGCTTCATACACATTGAGTTTCTACCAAGAATCCTTCGATATGTTTGCATGAGATGATCTATTGTTGGCCTGAGATATTCTTCCTATGATATATGAATATATGGATATGTTAATGTTGATTGGGATCGTTATTAATGAGATGAACACATATTAGTTCTGCCTTAGTATGATATCTTCCATGATGAGAGGTTTGTAGCACAACCGAGGTTTAGTTCGATGTTGCTAGGAGGGCTATCTATGAAGCAGGATGAAAAAGAATTGGAAGAGATGTTTGAAAAATATCTAAATATGACATGGATACCTGGGGATGACATAGAGAGGCAGAGAATCCCATATATATAGTTGGGACTGAGATACTTTCATATATTGAGACAATGCACTTGTACGAAAGAAGCCTTGGCTTATGCTTGACACCTCCTTGTGAGGGAGGATGGATTTATATGATTTTTTACGTTCTGACATGATATTTTATGTAATATCCTGTATTAACAGGAGATATTTTCTATTGATACATCATGATTACCTAATACAAGTATGGAGATATGAGTATGATGAGAGCAACACTAACTATGGACACTGAGCCAAACTCTTCCTCCCTCGATTGAGCTCATAGAGGATTGAATTTAGATAAAGGGATACTGATGTTGAGGGAAATCTGGACAATAGGGTATCACTCGTATCTATTACCCACAGGTTTGGATTAGTATATCACCCTATCTTGGTATTTGGAGAGTATATCCCATTTGGCATCATACCCACAAGTTGGGCTTGTTGGGATCGTCACTCCCCATCTGGCCAATGGGTTGAGGAGGCTTGGAGGCATGTGATCCTTACCTCTTCATAAGTTAGGTATGTCATCCAAGATGGATTATGATGCAGTTGTTATACCACATCAATATTCAAGTTCATTGTTGGGAAGGTCAGTAGGAAATATGATGAGTTGATTTGTATCTCCCCTATATCACCTATTAGTCGATATGGGGTCATAGTAAGAACTCCCCCATGAGATTCTGGGTTGATTACTAGCTCCATGATGTAGTTCTAGGTTGATATTTCCTCCTTGATGATAAGCTTTATGATGATTATGTGGGTTGTATATCTAAATCCCCACCGATATTTTGGGTAGTAACTTGATGAAATGTCTAGGTTATAGCCTAACAACATATTACTCGGTAGTATCCCGATGAAATTTCTAGCTAGTAGCTTGATGATATATTTTTGGGTAGTATCCAATTGACATATATTCCAGGTAGTAGCTCGTTGACAGATATTTTTGGTAGTATCCCGTTGACAAGTATTTTGGGCAGTAACCGAATGATAGATATTCGGGGTTGTATCCCAATGAATAGAGGGTGGTAGCTGAAGCTCCCCTCCGGTAACAAATTCTTCTTCTTTTAGATTCAAGAATACTCAGCATATGAGAAGGAACAATCGAAAGATAAACATGAATAATCAAGTGATGTATGTTGATGATACAAGATGATGAGGTATTTGAGATGGGATGTATGTCATGTTGATCAATGATTAGATATTGGCAAGTACAAGTATCCCCAGTTGAGAGGGAGTGTTTAAATTATACAATTGTGATCAAATTCATCCTCTAACATATCAAATAAAAAATATAATTATTTGATTGAACTCCTCTTTTCGAGAGGACCAAAATCGACATAAATATCACCTCATTTGGTCAA
This sequence comes from Pinus albicaulis, assembly GCA_034641835.2. Lineage (NCBI taxonomy): Eukaryota > Viridiplantae > Streptophyta > Pinopsida > Pinales > Pinaceae > Pinus > Pinus albicaulis. The sequence continues at coordinate 525,842,858 of CM076569.1, forward strand.
GAAGAAGTTGGTTTTTGAATTTATGTATCCACTCACGTATATTAGATTAGGTCGGCCCTATGCACATGTACCAATGGACAGGTAAAACTCAACATCAAGTGGACCCACATAGAAGCCTATAAATAGAATATACCTCAAGCTCATTTGGAAACAACACAACATTTTTTATCCTCTTCTATTTGTCTTAGCTCACACTGTTGAGATTTTGTGTATTTGGGCAATTGTGCTCTAGGTCCCAAACTTTGTGAAGGGACTAGAGTACACTTGATCTACAAGACCTAGAAATGGATTTGAGAAATTTCAAGTTGTGTTCAATTTATTCAAATAATTAATTATTTTTAATGGATTTATTAAGTCTAACTTAGGAAAAGAAAATAATTAATGTGAATTAATTAACACATGTGCTGAAATTGTCTTAAGTCACATGGATCAAACAATATTTTAATCTCAGCTGTTAATGGATGATTTAATCTTGGCTATTGAAGGGTTCAATGAAAAGGTATAAGAGAAAGGCTTGAGGGTCAGTTGAGGACACACAATTTCTCTAGAACTGAGGAATAGATCTCGAATTCTACGGCATGTTTGCTAAGAATTTCGAGGGGAATTTCCTAGAGTGAGGGGTAGTATTGACCAAGGTAATTATTTGATTCTAGGACCGAGATACAACAAGAGGTAAGAGGATCAGCCACAAGGAAAATGTAGAGATGCTTTAGAGCCATGCAGAGTAGCAGGGACAACACAAAGACAATGCAGAGGAAGTTAGGGCAACGCTGGGCTAATGCTGACCAAGAAGAGGCAGCGCAGGGGAATCATAGACCCTCCTAGTGTGATGTAGGACCTCCTAGAGCCACACAAAGGCTGATGTAATCCCTCTAGGGAAACACTGGAGCTTCAAAAGAAGCGCTGAAGGTTTTTAGGGTCAAAATTTAGCTGAGCCTTGTAAATCCCATTTGAGGGTGTGGATCAGTCAGATATTTGGCACTAGATCTTCAAGTTAGCTGCATATTTTATATCTTTTATTCTCTGTCAGGTTTTCCAAGGTTGGAACACAAATTTTCTATACTGATAACTACTTAATAATCAAACCCTCATGTTGCAGAATCGGGTTTTCCCGCATTGGGTATTTTCGAGGACTTATGTCCAAAAATCCATGAGTCACTTTGTTGCATGAGTGAATTATTCAGTAAATGATCTGCATGTGTCGGATGTAGTTGTGTTTATTTTTGGTATTTTCTAAATCTATATTCTGGAAATAACTCGTATGAATTAAATCAATTTGGTTAAAATAAACACATACACTGCAGTAGATTTTTCACACACACAGGTCTGACATAGGAATCTTGCACAAGGGTTTGAAACTACAGGGTTGAAGCTCGCACAAATCTAGGGTTTCTATTTCTTGGTCTTTGGTGCAAAAATCGATAATTTCATCCATATATGCACACACAGAGTGGTCAAGGGTGGGCCCGAGAAGCCTTGGATGCACACATAGAACCCTAAAGCGAGATTTTAGGGTTTCAGGAGACCTATTCCTAGAATGCATGCATAGAGTGGTTAGGGAGCGTTTGGGAAGCCTCGAACGCACACAAAATAGCCTCAATGATGAATTTGGGGGTTTGTGGAAAATTGGAGAGAATTTTGCCCCGGATGCATGCATAGAGTCCACTAGGGAGCATCTAGGACTATGATAGACACTCGCACAAGTCCTCCTCCATGCGTCTGGGACCCAAAGATGAAACTTCAATACTTTGAAGATTCTTCTCTTTGAAAACAGTGTTCAGTAGTATGCTATATATTGTGACAATGCATTACATTTATCAGAAATAGGGTTTTGATTCTTATATGCATTTCATTGATATTCTAGTTGTTCTAAAGATATGGATCATTGTACTCTTTTCTATTGAATCATTTGATGACAATATATTAGAAGAGGAATTTTCAAGGGCTTTGCTGATAGTGGGTTTTTCCCTTGTCTCAGACCAATCAGAGTGTCTCTATGTGTGCATGCTTTCTTTGAGTGTTCCTTTATTTTCTATTGCATTGATGATGATAATATTATTCTTTCTACCTAATTGCATATGTTGATGAATAATGATGTAAATATCAATGATGTCATCATGTTAATGGGTGAATTTATTGTGTTAATGAAGAAATACAATTATAAAAGCAAATAAAAATATAGCCCTATGAAATATTAACAAATTGAAAGGTGTTCAAGGACAACTACAAAGAAATATTGTGTTGAAACCTATCCAATTATCTCTCTTATGGAACGATTTCATAGTTCGGATGGAACCTAATACTATGTCAATTTCAGTTGACTCTATTACATAGAAATGGATTTTTGTATGTAGAATAAATTATCGTTCTCGATTACATGTTGATTCATTGATTCACCAAAAGAATATCCGAATGTGTTAGTATTGAATTAATGTCATTATGCGAAAGACGAAAATGCAAAAAATGCACTCCGCACAATGAAATATACCTCCACTGTACACGACACTAATTTATATATTTTTTCTTTCTCCATTTGAGGTATGCTTCTTCCTAACTCATTACAAGGAAGATTGTGATTTTCAGGCATAGTATTCCTCAGTATATTCTTGATATAAATTTTTGGTATCAATGTCATGGATGAACCTACACCTCTACATACATTCCCCTTCACATGAATAAATTGATATATAATATTTCTCTATATGAATTTCCAAACTTTTCAAAATGTATGAATCCACACCACAACATTTCAAATATGTATCAAAAATTCTAAGACAGATTATTGGTCGACCACATGAGCGGAATGCATAGATGGGAAGAGAAATGCATGGAGTTTCCTTTCATTGTGCATAGTGCGGAAGTGCAGATGAGATAATAACAACATATAGATGAAACAATCTCAGAAATGAAGAATTATAAAATAATGACAACACACATATCTCACATTTTGTGCACAATGAGGAGATGCGAATAACGAAATTTGTGCATTAAATACTTATAATTATTATGTAATATTAAATTGTGTATTATTAATGCATGTGAACAGGTAGAGTTATGTGGGATAACATGTGTACAAATCAAGGAATAGATAATTTTTTCTTCAATGTTTAGCTCCTCATTCCACACACACCTCTCCCAAACAAAAATACATATTATTAATCAGTTAATAATGTGTGATGTCGCAAAGGGAACTTTATTTCATACACATGAAATTATTTAAAATTTAAGAAGAAACTAAGTATCCAATATTAAATGATGAGTATTTTTGATGTTTGTGATAAAGGAGTGTTGTATGAGAGAACATATGTGTTGAGTAAGGAATAACATATTTTATTCATAATGTGACAAAAAATTCATCCGCAATGTTGCAGTCCTCCACATAAATTTCTCATTCAGAAATTTATTCCCGCACACCCATTCTTCAAGATTCTTTCAAATACTATGTGCATTTTCGATCTTACATTTATGAATTAAATAATTATTATCAAATATCCAATTAAGTGTATTTTTAATGCATGTGAGGAAGAGATGTTAATTTTCCACTGTTATGTCATGAGGACAATCACTTATTTCAATTCTTCTTCAATGAACAGTCAATTTATCCAATATAACCCACTCTTCCAATAAAAATATCAAAAATTAGATAGAACAAAAAATCCAATGACCAATAGAAGACAACCAAGAACAAGAGAGACACAACATTTGGCCAAAGATTAGGGGAAAACCCCATAATGGGGAAAACCCTTTCAAAATTCTTCTTCTATTATATTGTCATCACTTGTTCAGCAAAGAGATACAATGTTCCAATTCATCAATAATGATCAAAGTAAAACCTTTTGTTAGAAAAAATAAACTAACCAATAACAAATCCAATGATTATCTCAAAAATCAAATCTCGTTAACAAGTCAAATCTGAAATTTTGGTCAAAGTCAAGAGTAGCAACAAAAACCCTAACGATTCAATGGTCAATGTTCAAACCTCCTTCAAAGTAGCTTGGTCAACAGTTAAAATATGTGGCCTTTTTTTCTAGTCAAATTCCAGTCAAAACAGTAAAATTATGCCAATACAAATCTAGTCAAAACCAAAATTTGACCTACAGAAACCCTAGTTACAGGACTATTGTCAACACTGGTCAAATTACCTCAGACCAGCTTAGTCAAATCAATAGTCAAATTGGCCTCCAAAATAGATTATAAATTAAGTCAAACAAGGTCAAAATTTCCATTGTCATCGCTAGTCAAAATAGTCCCACATAAGAGTCAAACTCAATAAACAAATCCTCCTTCTCTCTCCTTCACACATGTGGCCTTGAACTTGAAATTTCAAAGTTGTACGGACCATAGGAGAGAAGATATGAATGTAATGATGATGGTCCAAATTGATGTGACATGTGGTCTATTTATATGTGTCTGAAAGGGTCAAATTAGCTTTTCTAGGTCAAGTTGTACGTTTCATGTGTGTTTTTCCTTGGAAAATTTAAATTATCACAAGGGTAGGAGGAGCCTTCTTATGATAAGGAAGGATTCCCAAAGGAGGGTTTATCGCTAAGCTTCCAATATTGAAAAAGAAGTATTTCTTCAGATAATGGGTGTTCGAAGCAAGGAACATATATTTCTTATGCGTAATGTTTCGTATCTTCATATACATTCAATGTTATTGAATTTTATAGGAAGAATATGTTGTTATAGGTTAATATTGGAAATGCGTCGACGATGTTAATTTGCGTGTGATTATTACTGAAATAATTCTATAACATTTTATTTTTTTAACAATTCTATAAACATTATATATGATGCATTTAAAATTGAAAGTCCAAATGTTATTATCACTATACGTAAAATGTAATGGTAAATTCAAAGTGCTATTGATTTAATTAACGAAATTTCCAAACGGTGATATTTATTTCAAATAAAATTTAATTGTTGACAAATCTTGTGGGCTTTGATCAAAAGAAGGATGCATATGTATGTGAGACATATACACAAACATATGATCATAATGACCACTATGATGAAGATCCAATTACAAAAACACTATTACATGGATTTATCAGTTTTTGTATTAGTTATGATCTTTGTTTATGATCTTTTTTATAACTTTTATCGGGATTATATAAAATATATTTCACAAGCATTACGAAATACATTTCTTGAAAGTGTGGAGAGGAAAAAAAATATTTTTCTGTGTTTCTTCCAAACATATGCATCTCTACACATCGGATAATGAATGTTCATTTCGTGTTTGATTGTGAAATTGATCTATTAATTTTGTGGGAACTTAAATTTTTGGGCACAAGATTTAATAATTTCAATTGTGAAAAGTAGAAACGAAACTCAAGAAATTAAAAAAAAAATTACAATTGGAGCTTTTAGCAGCGATGATAATTTGGTATTATTCTATAGTTTGTCTCACACTAAATACATCTCACTATTCTAGTATCCAAATATTGAAAGGTCATTTAGTCCTAGACCTATTTTCATCTATGAAAATGTTACTCGTGAGTGAACACTGTAATTACTTTACTTTGACCAACAATCATTTCTACAAACTGAACCTCCACATTGCACATAATGAAATTCATATTAAGCAACTGGATTCAGTGGAATCAACTTAATTTAGTGTGTGGAACGTGAAGAGCTCTCATTTTGTGGAGCTTTCTTTGCACTTCCACACTCCACACAATTAAAAAGCTTATGAATAATTATTTAGACACATTTACTCCTTCCACTACAACAATTACCTCCTCAACACCTTAATATATTTATGCTCAATTAAAATCTCATCAACTTCAACATCTATTCATGGAATAAAAACTTCTCTATTTCAGGCATCTTGTGCAGAAATAAAAACATTTCTACCTTAAGATTTTCTTCCATAACTACATTTACTCACTGCATATAGTCTCCACGTCGATTGATTTTATAAGACAATTAACCCTTCCTTCCTCGTCCAAGATAGTTTAAATTTTATATTCCTTCTATATTTATAACATTAATTAGTTATATTTATTCATCCATGCATTGAAAAAAGTTAATATTTTGTCCATCATCTGCAACAATTTCTCTATCCAGACACCAATTATCAAATTTAAAAACAATATGCCCTTTATCCTCAATAAATTATTCTACCATTATATGTTAATCTTCTAGAAAAATTTTGAGACTTTCCAAAGGTCCCTTATCAACATCTCCATCATTTTCGTTCCCGCTAAGGATTGAACCTTCTCTAGTTCATAGTAGTGAATTTCAACCTTACACTTAGTAGCTCTCAGTTCTTCCTTCAATCTAGCACACGTCCTTTGTCTTAGCTTCCCTTGCATTAAACACCATATCACTTTCTTTTCCTTCATTATATTTCCATATCCTTGGTCTTGTAACAACTTCTTTATGTTACTAAGTTCTACTCTCAACTCTATCAATTCCTTTCCAATATCCTAATCATTCATCTGCCTCATACCAACTGCTTTGGAATTATGATTGTTACCTCTCTCTAAACACTCAATATGACTATCATTATTCATCCTTGTTTCGTTTTTCTTTTATGAACTCTCCTTGCTCACCTATGAGCTACAATAAGCTTCCTCCATCTCTGTAAAAAGTCTCTCACTTGTCACCTATACTACGTCAACCTCTTGGCATCTCCTTTTTAGTAGTTCTCTTCGCTAAAATCTAAGCACCTCTTCTCTTTAGCTTCCAAAGTTCTTATGATTTCTCATATTCAACTGGTCACCTCTTCAGTTTCTCCTCTTTTGAGAACTCATGCAATCCTCATCTCAATAATTTCATATTATGCATGCGTTTTTTCATAATTTCCTCTTCATTTGTCACAAATTCATTTTCTATATGGATATTGTCGACTTTCCTCTCTTTATGATTTACATAAATTATTCATGACTAGATTTAGCATAAAAACATACACTTCACCTATGCCAAAATATTCCTTTGATTCACTCTACTCAGCCTTCTTTTTATTAATTCTTCTTCTCGTCAATGTGAAATTAGTTTAATGTCCTTTAACTGAGGATATTCCTCCGATGTCTCATTTGAATCCTCCAAATATAATTTTGCAACTATGTTCCTCCAATAGATTTTGTATTCAATATATCTATCTTATTTTCTTTCTTTCACACTAATCCAAGAAATTTAACCTCTCTATTTCTATGTTCATAGAGCACATAACACCCCACCCCATATTTACCAGCTTTTCCAAGATCTCTAGGGTAAAAATGAGTTAAGAGTTATTATGCATGATCCAACAACCGATTTCTCATTATGGAAGTGGGGCCTACTATATTTAAACTTGAATGAAACTCCCAGGGACACTTGCTCACCTAGAAGTTATAAGAAAACAATTGGTGATCCTTCCTTCGACTGGAAATTTCTCATTGCTTATCCTTACAGCCTAGCCACATGCATGCAAGCATTCCATGCACCAGAACACTCCAACCACACACACAAGTTGTCCTTTGTGTGGCTACAACCGAAAATACATAGTTATGTTTATGTGACTATGGATTTAGTGCCTGAATTTTAGGACTATCCTATAGACCACTACCCAGAACTACCCAAAACTTTCCAGAATCAATTATAAATTAATCAAAAGTATGCATAACACACACTTAGGCTTAGATACTGCTAAAACATGTGAAATGAATGATAAAAATTTAGACAAACATATGGTAATCATAGTAGCTATAGGCCATGAACGTATATATGATCATTGTCTCATTAATTTAACCAGATAATCACCAAGAAGGATCTCTGACCTCTCAAGATTGTTTCATCAAAATTTGTTGGCTCATATACTCATACAACCATTTACTAATGTATCGAATCATGAACAAGATCGATAACAAGAGAACATTATTTAGCCATGCCTATAACTAGAATTTAACCAGAATGAAGCCATGACAAACCAGTCGCAAAATCAACACAATAGAAAATACATTTTCTCATTGGTCTTAATAATAAATAACATGTGAATAAATCCAAACAGGTCAAGGACTTCCATGTACCATCCGACCATAGATTGGGTTGAACAAAATATCTCTTTTAGCCAATCTCCCCCATGCCATATTCCAAGAATGAATGTTGAATCTCATTAGATAAACAAAAAAAAAAACCAGGGAATCTAGAGGCTAAACTTCATCAACCCTTAACCACAATGATTTCACCTAAACCAATCCATAAATCACCAAACCAACACAAGGTTGGATGCCTCATAATTTATTCACCATACCTAGATGAATTTTACTATGTCCACCCACCAACAGAGGACTTATCGGAGAAAACCATCTCCACCCCAAACCCTTGGTATTTTCCTAATACCACCTCACCCAAATCCAAAATCTTCCTGCAATAGAAAGATCAACCAAGAATGAATCCCATCGCACCATGATTATATAGGAAATGGAAAGGTGAGGTTGTAACCACTATCAATCAAGGAAAAACCTAGGCCAATGATAGTAATGTAATGATGTAAACCAAATGCATGCACCATACATTCAAATCCCAACAATTAAATCACACATGCAACATGTTACCTACAAAATCTTCCTGTTGTTGTTTCTCTACCAATCTTCTCCTTATGCTCCCTTACTTTCCTTTTCTTGTCCTTTGCTTGCTTGATTTCTTATGTCCAATTTATCTTCATCTCTCCTCTTGGAGCTTGATTACTTCTGAAACTAAAGTTGTGCAAAGCTAATGAATAATCAAAATATTTCAATTGTTTCTTACATTCCTTTTTATCATTCATGTCTATTGTCTCTTCCTTTTCTTTTCCTTTTTTTGTCATTTTAATTTATTCTCTCTCTAATTTCCCTTGCATGCATACTCTTGTCTCTTCATCTTCCTTTTCTCATATTTTCCTTTATTTCTTGCATTAATTTCCATTACTTTCCCTTTTCATATTTCCAATGCCAATGTCAATTTCCATAGCCATTAATTAACCACAAAAACTATCCAATTTAATGTTTTCCTTCCATTCAGCTTGGAATATATGCCCCATGAACTTCGTCTTACTTTTCCTGTATAATATCCTTCCATTTACAAGGAAAATCAACCTGGGGCTGCTACAAACCCATCCCCTTGGGGGAACACTATCTTTGGTGTTTTATGACACTTATGACTAAGAAAAACTGCTAAAAACAAAACATGTTTCTTATTGGAGCTTTATAAAGACAACTCAATGTAGTATTTATAATGACAACATATATATATATATATATATATATATATATATATATATATAGATATATATATAGATATAGATATATATAACTCATTTTCCTCAACTCACAAATAAATAAGGATATAATACCCACATCTAATCATCCATCTCCCATGTAGTTCCATTTGGACCAAAGTGCTTCCACTACACTTTAACTTGTTATATTGCTCGATTTTGAATCATGATCTATATATACTACAATATGTTGGAATATTTGGTTGTAACTCTCCCTTTGGTTCCACCTGGAATAAATACCAGTTAATCACATGATCAACATATTTTACATACCTCTTAATAAATGAAACATGGAAAACATAATGGACTTTTACCAATGATGGAAAAATAAGTCTACATGCCACCTATCCAATCCTCTCAAGGATTTCAAAAGGCCCACAATATCGTGGTGCCATACTGGCACATGACTCAATCCTCAAGGATGTATGCATGGGATTGATATGTAAGTACACATGCTCCCCAACTTGAAACTCCTCAAATGATCTATGTTGATCCACATAAATCTATTGTTTGTCCTATGATGCCTTCAAATTCCTTTTAATAACCTACATCTTTTGCTCCATCTTTGCCAACATATCTGATCCAAAAACATCCTATTCACTTGATCACTCTAAGTGATAGGATTATTGCAACTTTGCCCATATAGAGTCTTGAATGAACTCATCTTAAAATATTCCTTATAATCATTATTATAAGAAAACTCCACCAGTGGAGGATACTATAACCACCCCTCCGACATTTACCCAAGTTCATTAGCCTATTAGGGTAAACATGAGATGAAGAGTTACTATAACATGACTTGACCTCCTAGCTCCTATTAAAGAAGTGGGGCCTAGAACTAACCATAATCTAAAAACTCAAAATTGTTGTGAAAAATACTAAGAGCGGCGAAGTGAATCCGTATTTGAAACTCACTTTAACTTTTCATTTTATTATTCTGAATTATGTTAGTTATTCTTCTTTATGCAACTAGTGTATTTACACGACCTTAGTGAAATAAAATGATGTATATCCAGTTAACTAAATTTTCATATATTTCATCAAATGTTCATCTTTAACCAATTGCATCATTACTTCATTATTCATTGATTAAGCATAAACCATGAGCATTAAGAAATATATATATCAATGTAAAAGAAACATATGAACACACATGAACACTAGGATTTTAGGTGGAAATATAGCGTGGTATAAAACCATCGATGTCATCATATTTCTCTTATTTCTTATTATATAAAGAAAATATGCTTACATTTTTGTCCTGGTGCAAAATCATACCAGTGTGCAGGAACAAACCTAAAAATCACTACAACCTTCTCTCATTCTCCAGAACCCTCCAGAAGGGAGTTACAACCACTTGACATCATTTACTGGATTCTATTGGAAGGTATCTCCTACCCCATGAACAATTTTACCAGCTATGACTGGAAGGAAGCTTAGACTCCCTCATTGGAGGTTGCAACCCTCGACACCTCTATGGACCACATTTCATAATATTTCACACTGGATCCACCTCACTCGAAACATAAAAACCTTTAGGCCACCTTTCATCATATTTTCAATCTAGACCCCCACCCATTACTAAGAAAAATACCAAATGAATACTGAATCTGAAAGACAACCACTTGAACCAACTGAATCACCGTAACATTAGCCAACCAATCATTGAATATAAATCAAACATTTCAAATAGATCAAATAAATCCATAATAGATATAAACCATCAAACCATACCAATGCACAACCATTCATCAATATACCAAACCATATTTTGTTCACCATCACAAAACAAAGAATTGTTCCTGTAAATCCTGATAAGACACACATTACAATGTATATGCTATTTCTTTGAAGCAAACCCATGTATGCACGTGCTTCCTCTGTATCATATCTACGTACAGATCTAAGAATACAGAACATTGAATCATCAACCATAATATCATTTCACTAATTAAATATCACTAAACAAATCACACATTTCTAAACCAATCATAGACAATAGATCATTGAATCACATCCATTCATACTTCTATACTATTAAAAAATAATCAATACAAATAAATCATCTCAATCCACACTGTTATACATGAATAATGGTAATAGAGACATCATCAAGAAACAAAAAAAAAAATAGAAAATAACTAATCAAATGTCATATGACTCACTAGTACTTAAAACCATAGCACATATAGGCAACCATCATAATAAATATCAGCGTATGTACGATCTTAGCATTCACAAAGCCCATGTATAGGTTTTAACATAATATATACTTTCTCTATGAATATATATGTGACCCTACATATATGGATCTGCATACATACGTGACTATTCCCAAACACTCCTCTGTACATATATGAAAACTTTCATTGCAAACACAAATTCACTCTCCATAACTTTTATTATCAATGCTAAATACTTATAATTAATTCATTTATATCACAACATCATTGATATTACAGATTCATCATTATTATCTACTTTTGCATTTGCAACAAGTAAATAAATCAAGCATATATGTCAGGATACTTTCATATCTTTCATATTTGATTCTTCTCCATCTCCCTGGTGCACACCTGTTCCAAATCAGATCACACATGTATAAGCCATTACTTGGACTCTTGACACCTTGATCTCCATCTCCTTATATAGTTTTAGAAGTAACCAATACCTTAGAAAATTTGTTTGGTAATGTAGTTAGTATTCTTTGATGGGATCAAACAATCATTGTCACACCAATACTATGGGATAATACTATGGTAATGATCCCTAGTATCCAAAATACCATGGTTCAAATTTTGAATATGACTTTTATTCACAGAAATTGCATATATATGCAACCCTTCCTCATAGGGCCTGAGTATATCTCAAACATAACCTTTATCATTCATCTATCTTTGAACTACCTTTTCTCTGTCCATAACATATGTAGCAGCTATACCAATCTGCATTAGTTCCATAATCATCATGATATCATAATGTTGACATATTTATTAAGATTGTTTCCATCAAGGACAAAAAATTAGCCATAATGCCAACAAAGATATCCATCAAGGCTACAAGAAAATTGGGGAGAAAAACCACCCCAAGTGACCAAACCTTGAGTTGGGGATCTTTTTCACAAGCCTTTCTCCATGTGGCTAGGAACTAAATTTCTTAGTTTTATGATGGAAATCCTAAGATATGCACCACAATTATGGGACAACCTCTATATCCCTACCTAGAACTATCTGAAATGTTCCAGAATCATAAATTTCATAAGGAAAATGCTAAACATACAAAAATTGAATAAGAACCTAACATCACTATGCCTAACCATGACAGTCATTTCATCAAACATATGGGAAACGTGTAAGATAAAGGTCATGAGTGAATATCCTATCATATGATTCTAAAATTATCTTTGAATAACCAAGAAGGTATGATGCTCTCTCATAATAGTTGCAATAACATATGATATTCCATGCATTCATCAACCATTCAGAAATTAATTAAAACATGTCAAGAGTCATAATTAATAACGCATCAAATAAACAACATATAAACATAAAATAACCAACATAAAAAACATGGCAACTCAACCATAAAATTTCACACATAATCACTACATATATACATAAATCACAACAGAAGAATACATTTTATTAACATATGAAAATGCAAACCAAGTCAAGTACTTCCACATACCACATAACCATAGATTGGGCTAAACCAAATATCTCTTTTATCCAATCACCCCTATGCCATATTGTAAGCATATATGTCAGATCTTGTGGAATAAACCAAGGAAAATCTAACGAGATATTTCAGAGGAAAAATCACCTCAACCCTCATTCACAATGATTCCACCTCCATGGTCAGACGTCACTAACACCAACTATATTGGTCTCTACCTAAGATATCTAGGTCTCCAAGAACTAGTAACTCAACCCACAACCTTCGAGGGATCCAAAGAATTTTTCTAACCTAAATCTAAGGACTAGTAACTCAACCCACCAATGGATACAGAGAATTTGTACCAACCTAGGCTCTAGGACTAGTAACTTAACCCAAGCTATTCCAAGGCTTCTAAAGGATTTGTTTCAACCCATATCCATAAGGAGTTATGAGCACCAATAAGAAAATAAACAAGTGGAAAAACCCACAACACCATGTCTATCTAGGAAATGGCAAGGGAAGGCTTAAAACACTTTCAATCCAGGAAAATATCCATGCCAATGACAACACATAACCAAAAAATCACATTTATATACCATGCATCTAAAAATCGACAAGGAAATCACACATGAAACCTATTGCCTAGAAATCAATCTAGCTTTAGTTGTTGGTCCACATGTTCCCTTGCACTTTCCTGATTTCCATTTCCTTCATTATTCAAATAGAATGTATGTCAAAGTGCTCCAAGAATGCTCCAAAAATATAGTAAATGTGCAAGAATATGAGAGAATGAGAGAATAGAAGAAAGCTCCACACAAAAAATATCAAAAGGCTAGCAAGTAATCTTATGACCTTTTTATCATTGAGGCCTCTATTTTCTTCATTTTCATTCAATTTCTCTCTCATGCAAATATGTGTCCTTTCACATTCCTTGAGACTATTTTCCTTTATTTCATAAATAAAATTCCAATTATTGCCACTATGCCTTTTCCAATTTCCATAGCCATTGATTAATCACTAGTGATATCGATCAGTAATTTTTTCCCAACATTTAGCTTGGATATGTGTCCCATGGCCTCAGTAATATTTTTATTTGCATAGGAGATCAATTGGGGGCTATTATCCAATGGATCGGAAAATATGCTAAAAAACAAAAGCAATCAAAATCTCTCAAAAATGGTGCAAAATAGTCAATCTCATTTTTTTGATTCCAACGATGCTTGAATCGCCTCAATCTGATACATTATGAGGAAGTTATCACATTTTGAAGTTTTTGGAAAACAACTAAAAAATCAACTTATAGGCATTATTGTGTAGGGTAAGAATATCATGTGGTAGTATGTACGATGAAATCATGCTAAAATCATGCTGACATCATCTGATGACCAGGAGATATGAGAGCCAATTAGGGATTGCACATGGTATGCTGGTACAGGTTCGCATGTTCACAAGATAGGCCTATCACGAGCCACCATGTGGGCCAATCAGATGGTGCTACATGGACTAATGAGAGGTCGCCCAATGGCCTTGGGATTTTGGAAAAAAATTGGTTTTACTGACCGAAAATCCTCTATAGGAATCGAACTCATGACCTCACAAATGCGCAACATAAGCTCGACGAAAAATCCACACAACATTCTTATTAAATACAATTTGGTGGGCTATATTTAAAATGTAACAATGGAGCAGTTGGGTTATGGGTAGGAAGGTGAGCGTGTCTGTATAGCTTGGCCCATGGTTTTGGTGATATCATGTGCCCAGTAGTGGAGAAATAAGATATGGTAACAGAGGTTAAGTTTGAGCCCCAAGTTTTGTTATATAACATGAATGTGGTGGAAGACATGCAGGGCGAGGAGCATGGTGCCCTTCCTGCTCCCCAAGCCCAAGTCATATGTGCACTATAAGACTCAAAGTGGGGATAAGGAGGGCACATGGTGGATGGTTCATGCCCCTTGGTCACATCTATTCCAAAAAACCATCGACGCAACATAAGGAGTGGGATGGGGCATTTAAAAAAAAATCTATATATTTAATACAAAATGCCAATCTTTCCAGAGAATGTGTATCGAATATGGTACCTCTAGGTTCCAAAATGAGTTCCATATAAACACACCATAGTCACTTTGTTTGCATTGTTTACAGAGGAAGCATCTTTTGCAAGGTAGTTAAAAGGAAGCTTTGGAAAAAGAGGCCTAACTTGGTGATTTTTGAACCTTTTTGAGCCCAATAAGAGCCCCCATAGGGTTTTTTGGACATTTTGGACACAAACATAGTGTTATTTTTGAAACTTGAGACTTGTATGTTGATGTATTTAATAATATAATAAAAAATTCCACCATTGGAAGTTGGGCCTGAAGACATAGCCTTGGAGGCATGAACTTCGTCATCAATTTGTTGTCTTTTGATGTTGCTTGTTGTCCATTTTAACTGTTAAAATTCTGAAAAGTTTATTTTAGTTTGTGTTCTTCTGCAATCAAGATCCATTTCCTAAATGACATAAAATAGCTTGAAAATAGTTTAATGAAACCTTCATCTTTTTAATTTTATATTAGTTTGGTATCATAGCATGGTTTTTGTGAAGTTTTGACAAAATTTTCAATATTTTTGAAATTTTACAAGGTCTAAATTGAGAAGAGGAGGATAAATTGAAGAACCTAACCCTCAAATTGGCTCAAGGAGGGAATAAAATCCACAATTCATGACACATGAAGAATGGAAAGGACAAGCGTTGATGTCTAAGGATGAGAGCTGATGTCTAAGGATGAGAGATATTTTTGAAAGGATTTCTTTAATATGATTAAGATGGTGAAAGCGTAGTACAATGAGAGAACAACAAGGTTCAATGATAAATTTCTAATCAACCAAAATTTAATGGTGGTAATAGGAGAAATACCCCACCTTCACCTCCATCTACACTTCCATATTCACCTCCTTAATCTCATGGAACTACCCATCGTACATATCCAAGAGGACATGCTAACTCTCCTTTGATTAAGCTTGATGTCAAGTTTGAATTCTGAATGTACAATAGGGAATTAAATGGTGAAAATTTGGATAATTGGGTTCATCCAGTTGAAGTTTATTGTAGGATTCAAAATATTGATGATGATTTCACAAAGATCCACCTATCTTCTCTTCGCTTGGAAGGTGAAAATCTCATCTAATGGGAGGCCAAAACCCAAGAAGATTTTAATAAGTGGTAAAATGATGTCTTCTTGGAATGATTTTATAGCTGCATTAAGAAGGAAATTTTATCCATTAGCTTACATGCATAAATAAATTATGGATTCAAAAGAAATTAGATAAGCTAAAGGTCAGAGTGTCCAAAGTTACACAAAAGAATTTACAAGAAGAGATTTAACCTTGGGTATTGATTTGACCTCACAAGATACTATCCTTAAGTATATAGGTTGATTACATAGTTATTTGAGAGATAATATACTTATTTTTAACCCCACCAATCTAAATGAAGTATGTGTTTAGAAAACTCATTTAGGATCAAGAGGAGATAATGTTCCTCAAGAGTCCAGTAAGAAACCTTTTAAATATGGATACAAACGAGAATTTAAAAAGAAAGAGTAAGAGTAATTCTACTTCCAAGAAATATGGAGAGAAGGTTACTTTTAAACATTGTTGAAAACATGGCCATGATGAAGACCAGTTTTGGAAACTACATCTTTAATTGAGACCACAAAATTTCAATAACAAGGGGAAACAAAATACTGCTGCTACAACTCAACATGATACAGGATTCGATTTAGGTGATGAAGCCAAAATCAAAACCATGGGAATGAATTTTATAGCTTCTAATGCAAGTAGTAGTTATTTTATCAATTCTATTGAATCTCAAATTGATAAAGAAAAAGGTGAGATTTTCCATATCAGGGTCATTATAAAACATACAAAGGTTGATACATTATTTGATAGTTGATCTTAAATCAATATTATCTCTGAAGAAATTTTCAAGAAAATTAATTTAGATACTATGCCTCATGTGAAATCTTATCATTTGGGTTGGGCATGTGATTATGCCAAATTGCAAGTGACAAGAAAATTTAAACTGAAATTTTCCATCACTGTAAATTTTATAGATGAGGTAGAGCTTGAAGTTGTATCACTTGATAATTGTGGGATTTTTTTTTATATTCCATACTTATATGACCAAAAATCCATATTCTATCGTCATGAGAAAAAATATCTTCTTTTCAATGATGGATTTGAATATATTGTTAGAGCAGATCACAAGAAGATAAACTTATCTCTTTTTAGTGTTGGTCAAATGAAAAGGATTGTGAATTCTAGTAAGAAGTTTGTGCTGTTGATGATTAAAGCTAAAGATATTGTTGAGTTTGAAGCTTTCTAAGGATGTGATTCTAAAACCAAGCATGAATTTGTTGAACTTATTAACACTTATGAAAATATGTTTCAGGAAATTGAAGGATTACCTTCAAAAAGAGGAATCCAACATGAGATTTAATTGCAGCATGATGAACCACTTCCAAATATTGACATGTATAGAATGTCAGTTTTGGAGAATGCAAAAATTAAGAAGTAAATTCATGAGCTAATTGAAAAAGGGGTCATCGGAGCTAGCACATATCATTGTGGGTCTCTTGTTGTTTCTATTCCAAATAAAGATGGTACATGGCGCATGTGTGTGTATTTCGAAGCCTTAAAAATGATCATGGAAAATAATCTCTATTCGCTTCCTTGCATTGATGATTTTCTATATCATTTAAAGGATGTTGTCTATTTTACTAAGTTAGAATTGAGAAGTGTTTATCATTAGATAAGGATTGCTAAATATGATATTTGGAAAACTTCTTTCAAAGTAAAAAAGAGTTTTGTTTGAATGGTTAGTTACTCTATTTGGGCTTTGCAATTCACCTGCCACATTCATGAGAGTTATAAATGATGTATTTCAACCATTCCTTGATGAGTTTTTCATAGTATACTTAGATGATATTATAATTTTTAGTAAGACTTGCGAAGACCATGTCAAGCATGTAAAGCAAGTTCTAGATAACTTGAAAAAGGAAAATTTTTATTTGAATATGTCTAAATGTGAATTTGGGAAAACATATTTGGTTTATTAGGATCATATTGTAGGAGGTGATGAATTCAATATTGATCCATCCAAAGTTTATGTTATTGAAAATTTTCCTAAACCGAACAATGTAACAAAAGTTAAGAGCTTTTGGGAGCAACCAAATATTAGAGAAAAATTATTGCTAACTTCTCATTCATTGCAACAACATTACATGATTTGAAAAGTGTGAAGCAGGTCTTTCATTGGGGAGGAATGAAACACAAATATTTTGATAATTTGAAAGATAAAGTTAGTATAGCACTAGTTCTAGCACTTATATATATTAAGAAACCTTTTTAAATTCAAATTGATGCAAGCGAATATACTATGGGAACAATTTTGATGCAACATGGTAATCCAATATGATATCATTATGAAACCTTTTCCAATGCAATGATTAACTATCCAACTTCAGATAAAGAGTTGTATACTTTGGTACAAAGCGTGAATGTGGAACCATTATTTCATGGGTAAAGAAATGATGATTTATACTAAACATCATCCTTTGCAATATTTAAAATTTAAAACCAAGCCACAACAAGCCTGAAATTTTAGATGGATGGGATTCCTACAAGAAATCCATTTGGTAATCGGGTATACAAAAGGTATATACAACAAAGTTTCATATATGTTATCAAGTCCTATTGTCAATACATATGTTATTCTTAAGCATAAATCAATCATGCATGAAATTTATGTTTAACAATATGCTCAAGATGAATATTTTAAAATATGTCTATGCACCTTTGAGTCAGGGAAATCATGTTGAAGAGTTGTATTATAATGTTCATAACAAGTTGTTATATCATCTTGGAAATTTGTGTGTTCCAAAAGGTGAAATAATCAATGTCATCATGGAAGCCCATACTTCTCTTATTTCCGATCACTTTGCTATATGAAAAACAATTGATCAATTAGAGAGGTCTTTTTATTTTCCTCCCATGAATGAAATTGTATCAAGGTATGTAAAAATATTTCTATGTGCGCTACTAGCAAGCCAAGAAATAAGAAATTGGGTTTATACACTTCACTTCCTATCCCTCCTCGTTCTTGGGAAATTATTTCTATGGTTTTTAGGGGGCTACCAATGTCTAATAAAGGTCGTAATTATTTATATGTTGTAATGGATCATTTCAGCAAAATGGGTATGTTGATGCCATGTAAGAAACAAGTTACAACTTAACAAATAACAAATATGCTCTTCCAAAATGTATGGGTTCATTTTGGGTTACCTACTTTGATTATTTTTTATCGAGATTCTCAATCTATGGGGGAGTTTTGGTCAGGTTAATGTGAACTCCTGGACACAAAGTTGAAGAATATCACAACATTTCATCCACAAATCAATGACTTGAAAGAATTAGTGAATGAAATAGTAGTGAATATCCTTCAAGGATATTGTGGTAAGAATCCTAAACTTTTGGATGAGCATTTATATTACATCCACCATGCGTATAATCATGTTAGGCATTCATCTTCTCAAGTATCTCCATTTGAAGCATGTTTGGGTTATTTACCAAAGTATCCTTTTGATTTCCTATTTGGTAGTGATATTGTAGCATATATACATAGTTATGTGTACAAAGCCCAGAATTTCATTGAAAAAATCAAATTAGTGCATCAAAGGGTACAAGATCATTTGGAGAAATCAAATCCCAGTACAGAGAAAGACATGATAAGCATCGAGTTGATCATGATTTCTAAGTGGGAGATAAATTTTGGTTATAAATTAGCAAGGAAATACTACAAGGTGAAAGTAAAAAGCTCAAGCCAATTATATATGGACATTTAAAAATCCCAGAGAATATTGGTAACAATGCTTTTATATTAGATTTCCCACCTTATATGCAAACTTATTTTGTTGTGAATGTGGAAAACATGAGATAGTATGAGCCTCCTATGATTGTTGATAAAGAAGAGAATGCTTATATTCCATATATAGAGAATCTTTCTCTTGAATATTTAAACGAGTTGCAATAAGACTCAATTCTTGATAGGAGGATAAGAAATTCATGTAGAGGCAATGTGGAGTATCTTCGTGTGGGGTTCAAAGGTCTCAATCCAAGAAAAGCAAGGTGGATAGAGATCGATAAAGTGAGGGAGTTATACCTTCATTTAATTGTGGAATAAAAATAGGCTTTTGGTGGTCCAAAATCTTTCAATGGGGAGGAATGATCTAAGGGATAAAAAATATGCTCAAAAAATAAAGTGCTCAAAATCTCTTGAAACAAGTACCAATTCATAGAATTGGTCATTTTGATTCTAATGATAGTCGAATCACCTCAATCCAACACAATATGAGGAATTTATCGCATTTTAAGGTTTTTGGAAAACAAATAAAAGTCAAATTAATTGGTGATTGTGCAAGGCACAACTTCCATGTGGAATTTTATACGATGACATAATGTTGATTTCATGCTGATTTCATCTACAGACTTGGCAGTATGGGAGCCAATATGACATTAACACGTCGCACACTGGAACTAGTTTGCATGTTAATGAGATGGGAAAATCTCAAGCCACCATGTCGACCAATGAGATGGTTCCATGTGGCCCAATGAGAGGTTTCCACGTGGCCCTGGGATTTGTGAAAAAATTTGGTTTGATAGAAGGAAAATCATTTGCAAGAATCAAATTCATGACCTCCCAAACAGAAAGAAAATGCCCGACCAATGTGCCCCACAACATTCTTATTAAACATAGACTAATGGGTTATATTAAAAATGTAACAGTGGAGTAGTTGGGGGATAGGCAGGTCGGTGGGTGTGCCTGACTAGCTTGACCCACGAATTTGACAATATCATGTGCCCACTGGCGAAGGAATCAAATATGGGCATGAAGGTTAAGTGACAGCCCCAACTTTCATTATACAACATGACCGTGGCAAAAGGCATGTAGGGGTGGGGTGTGTGGCACCCTTCCTATGCCCCAATCCCAAGTCATATGTGCACTATTAGACCAAGATAAGGGCTAGGTATAATATTTGGCCTATGTCCCACACTCTATGGTCACATGTGGCTCATAAAACCATCTATCCAACATAAGGAGGGGGCTTCAACCTTTGTTAAAAAATGTTATATATTAACAAAACTCCATTCCCACTAGAGAATGTGGATTGAACCCAGGACCTCTGGTTCAAAACTAAGCACCACACCAACACACCAGATAGTTATTTTTTTGTCATTTTTTGCAGAGGAAGCGATTTTTGCATAGCAGTTAACAAGCACATTTAGAAAAAGAGTCCTAACTTGGTCATTTTTTAAGTTTTTTAAGCCCATGAAGATCCTACATAGGGATTTTTTGGAATTTTGGATGCAATGATACTATTATTTTTATAAATTGAGACTTGTATGTTGATTTGTTTGAGCATTTGAGAATATAATAAAAAAGGCCACCATTGGAAGCTGAACCCTAAGACGTAGCCCAGGAGGGTGAAACCTGTCATCAATTTTGTATGTTTGAATATTGCTTGTTGTCCATTTTAACTATTAATATTCCACAAAAAATATTTTAATTTGTGTACTTTTTCAATCACGATCCATTTCCTAAAATACATAAACTAGTTTGAATATGATTTCATGAAACCTCCATATTTTTTATTTTAGATCAAGTTGTTACAAACTCCCCCCCCCCCCCCCCCCTCTTGGGGGAACATTGTCCTCGGTGTTAAATGACACTTATAAACCAAAAAAAGACATGTTTCCCATGGATATTTATAACACAATTCAATGAAACATTTACATCATATCTTATTGCTGAGATTATGACCATCATACCATGAACACCATACCACTTATTGGAGCTTTATAACATAGAGTGATGTGGTATCTACATATATATGCATATATAGACGTAACTAAAACAAAACATCAAACAAATATATCATATTTCATCCTCTCAACCAACAAATAAATAAGGATACATAACCTGCATCTGATCAAATATCTCTAATGTAGCTTCATTGGTCCCAAAGTGTTTTCATTGCACTTTAACTTGATCGATTGCTCGATTACAGAGCATAATCACCTTTCGCTAGAAAATGCACTAAGGTTTCATATGGAATTATCCTTCTGGTTACACCTATAATACAAAATATTCAATCACATGATCAACATCCTTAATGTATATTTAAAGCAATGAAACACAAAACATCATGGACTTTCACTATCAGAGGTATTGAAAGTATGTAGGCCATTGGTACAATCCTCTCAATGATATCGAAAGCCTTGCAATATTGAGGTGCTAGCTCGGAACATGATCCAATCTTGAAGGAGCTCCTCTAGGGCTTGATGCACAAGTACACATGCTGCCCAAGGGCCAACTTGAAACTCCTTGAATACCCTGTGCTGATCTACATAAATATTTTTGGTTTCTTTCTCTACCTTCAAATTCCTCTTAATAACCTACATTTCCTATTCCATCTCTACCAACATATCTAGTCAAATGAAGACCTTACTCACTGGATCACTCTAGCTAGTAGGAGTATTAAAAGTCTTCCCATAAAGTGCGTAGAATGCACACACCTTTTGTGATTCCTAATACACATTATTATATGCAAACTCTACCAATGGAAGATACTCTTTCCACCTCCTCTCCTAGTGCATAACATGCATCCTCACCATATCCTCCAAACTATTTTTAATCCTCTCTGTTTTTCCATTTTTCTACGGATGATAATTTGTGCTGAAAGCCAACTTTGTCCCCATAACTGTAAACAAATCCTTCCAAAACCTAGAAGTGAACTTGGCATCTCTATTAGATATAATATTCCTGGGAACACCATGCAATATCACTATCTCCATGATGAAGATCTAAGATACCTCACTAGCTAGAATAGTAGAATTCAACAAAATGAAGTGACCTACCTTGTTCAACTTGTCAACCACAACCATGTTGGAGCCACGCTATCTAGATGTCCTCAGAAACCTTGTGATGAAATCCATGGAAATTACCTTCCATTTCCATTCCTGAATCATAATCGACAATAATAAACCACTTGGATTCTTACACTTTTATTTTACCTATTTACAATACAAACATATTTTGACAAACTAAGCCACCTCTTTGTTTAATTTTGGCCAGTGATAGAACTTTTTAAACATTATCAATGTATTATGGTATTCCCAGTGACCAAAACATGGCTTGAAATGAAAATTCCTCAAGATAAGCTTCTTGAGATAGTTCGTGTCTGACACGTAAATTATGTATCTAAATATAAACAAACCATCGATCATGAGATGATAATCTACATTCTGATCACCTGCACACTACTACTATAACTTGTGCTTAACTTCTTGGTACATGTCACCATGTTGTCTTGCTTGCAAGATCTTCTCATATAAGTATGTTTTATAAGACTACTGCTGCAATGTGATTCACATTTACTCTTATTTGAAGAGCATATGAAACCTTGTTCCCCTTTCCCTAAATGTACCTGATCTCAAAGTCAAACTTACTAAGAATATACAACCACCTAGCTTGCCTAGCAATTATATTAGGTTGATCAAATAAGTACCTTAGTCCATTTTCATCAATCATTAAGACAAACCTCCTGCCAAGAAGATAGTTCCTCCACATCTTCAATGCATGAATGATTGCTTCCAACTCAAGATCATGAGTCACATAATGTTTCTTGTGCTCATTTAACTTCCTTGACTTTTGGCATACCACTTTTCCTTCCTACATCGAAAATCCACCAAGTACCCTCTTGAAAATATTTGTATATACCACAAACTCTTTATATGGATTTTCAATCTTCAATAATAGAGCATTTGTAAGCAACTTCTTCTATTCTTCAAAGCTAGTTGTACATTGCTCTATCCATTCAAACTTCTTTCTTTTTCACTACAAGGATGCAATATGATAGGAAATTTGTGAGAAGTTCCTTATTAACCTCCCATAATAACCTGCTAACCCCATGAATTTTTGAGCTCATCCACATTCCTAAGATTTTCCCATTCAATGATAGCTATGATATTTTATGGATTGGCTATTATACATTCCTTGGAACCACATGCCCCAAGTAATGAAATTTCGTGTGAAATAAATCACACTTACTAAGCTTTGAATACAACTGATTCTCTCTCAAATTTTTAGCATTATTTCTAGATGTTTTGCATGATCTTCCTTATTATTATAATATATCAATATGTCATCAATTAAAACTATCAATGAATTGTCCATATAATGACGCAACACAATATTCATCAAACACATGAAGGTAGTTGGAGAAATAGTCAAACCAAAAGGAACCACAATAAACTCATAATTTCGATACTTGGTTTGGAATGAAATCTTGTGGATGTCTTCTTCTTCGATGCATACCTGATGATAGATTGGTCTCAAGTAAATATTTTATAATAGTGCTACTCCATTTAATTGATCAAAAAACTCATCAATCGATGGCAAAGGGTACTTATTATTGATCGTTACATTGTTTAACTACCTATAATCAATACAAAACTTAAGAGTACCATCCTCATTCTTCAGAAAAGGCATCGATGAACCAAAATGACAAACACTTGGCCTAATATATCCGTTGTCAAGAATTTCCTTAAGCTAGCACTTCAACTCAAACAATTCTAGAGTGCTCATCATGTACGATGCCTTATATGTTGATGATGCTCCCGAAATTAACTCAATAGAATAATCCACTTCCCTATGAGGTGGTAAATCTGAAATATATGCTAGAAGTACATCCTAAAATTGATGCAAAAATAGATACACCTTCAAGTCTTCAACATCCTCAACATCCTTCCCTTTATCACTAGAAATATGAACTACAAAAAGTACAGATCCTTTCCTCCTACTATTCTTTGGAAGCATAGTTGTAACCATTATCACTGATGAAGGATTCTTCTTACCTTGTAATATTCTCCTCTCTACGTCATTATCCAAGCATTCAATAGCCTTATCATAGAAATCTACCTTAGTCCTATGAACGTAAGACTAATCCATACCCAATAACATATTGTATGATCCCAACATAAGAAACTTTATATGTATTGATGTAGACATACCGTTCAACTCAAATGCACAAGATCTCACTTAATGATGAACTCTTTTCTTGGTATCTATATCCAACTGCACCCACCAAGACTCTGCATGCACTTCTTTATTGAAGCAAAATTTATCCACTAGGTCATGAATGATATAACTATAGTTAGATCTAGGTTAAATCTAAATGGAAACAAATTGAACACAAATATTACCTGCCATATCGATAATAGATGCCTAATGATCAACCTTCTTATTATCTAATGCTACATAATTCCAAGGAATACTCTATCCAAATTCCCTAACTATATGTGGCTCCTAAGGACTATAAATTTGAGGTCTGCTATTGTGATGTTATGGAAAAAATCTCGTGTGTCGATCCTTGCTACATGTCCAACACTCCAAAGGCTTCCTGCCATCACCCATGTTCTGCTCCTTAAACTAGAATCTCTATCCTCTGTCATTTACATTGAACTTATTTTTTGGCACCACATTGTCCTTGTCATATGTATCCCCAGGTTTTACTCTCTTATTGTACCACTTTCCTTTATTCTTCTCATTACCTTTCCAATCCTTCTTAGACTTAGTCATGCGCTTTGATTTCTCATAATAGTGCTTCAACGTTTTGATGGCTTCCTCTAATGATCTAGGCTCATCAAACTCAATCCTATCATTGAATGATACGAGTGACCCACTGATGAATCTCTAAATAATTTATTTTCCCTACTTAAGATAAGGCACATATCTCAACATCTATAAGAATCTACTAACATACTCCTCATCAATCATAGATCCCATCTTCAAATCATGGAACTCCTTTTCCTTATCATCACCATATCTTTCAGGTAGACACTTCTTCCTGAAAAGTTCCTGAACTCACTCCAAGTCAGCTCCTCCTCCCGAATTCCTCTAACACTATTTACATCTTGCCACCAAACATCTTATTTTCCTTTAATACTGAAAGTAGTTATCCTGGAATTCATGTTTTATCAATATTCACATAATTTGACAAACTTATTGATCCAAAGAAAACAAGCTTCTATACCTTGTGACTTTTATTAAATTTTCTCAATTTTGAAATTAAATATCTGATATCTTCAACATTCAAGTGAAAATAGTAACCAATAACCATATAGAAGATAATTAATTAGTAGTAAGACAACTTATTTGGTCCAAGACCATGGAAAAACACCATTGTAGGGGAAACCCCTTTAAGAATATTCTTCTATTAGATCCTCATCAAATGTTTAGGAGAGATACATAAGCATAGTACAAAAACCTTTTCTCAATGACAACAACATTACCCCTTTAGGAAACATATTCTTAAGTGTGAAATATCATCACAATTATAGATTAACAAATCCTTCAATCCTTCGACAAATATTACTAGTGCGAGTACAAGATTAACTTTCACAAATGAGATCCAAAAGTATTCAAATGTGTGCTAGAAATCCAAGACAATATGCCTTCACAGTAAGATGATCTAGCCACAAATAATTAGCACATATCCTCCAGGTGTGAGAGGATGAGACTTGTAACATAAGATCTGCAAAAATTGTTATAAGCGAGATAGGCCACCAATGATAATAAAAGACAAATATCTAGTCAATGATACGAAATCTTTCAAACAATAATGCAAGAAATGAATTTCCATAAATGCAAGAAAGAAATATTCACTAGATCCGTTAATGACGAAATTAAATAATAGGCTTAAAATAAATATGCTAACATAGAGAGAGATAAAATATTGATGCAAGGGATTTATCACCAATGTGAAAGAGATCACCATTGATGATAAGAGATCCACCACTAATAATAATATCTGCCACTGATAATCAGATGTACCAATTATAATCAGATATATGCCAATTATGAGAAGATATTTGTCACTAATAATCAGATTTTCCAATGAATATAAAAAATATTCGATGGATAATCATATTTTCCAATGACTATAAGAGATCTACCACTCATAATCAGGCCTTCCAATTACAATAAGAGAGTTTCCAGTGATAATCATATATACCAATGATTATAAGAGATCTGCCACTGATGAAAATGGATCTTCAACTAATAAACAGATCTGCATATGTACAATAGATATAATAACAATAAGAGATATAAATTACCGATGTGAGGGCATGATCACCAATGCGAGTTCTATATCACCAAAGAAATAGAGAGAGAAATTGATGTGTTCCAAATGAAGGCTTCTCCTCAATATATAGGGATCTTTGAGACAAAATGCCCAACTCGAATTAGGTTTTTGGAAGCTCCTAGAGTGATCCACTTTTTCACATGTTCAATTAGTTCACTTAAGAGATTTTATTTTTCACATGTAAAAATAACTCTATAAAACAATTTTAAAATAGCTTTTGCACTTATAAAAATAATTTTCACTTGATAAATAATTCACTGTAAGGGTGAACGGGTTGACTTATAGAGTACTTTTCTAGGGAAATTTCTCCCTTCGTTGCACAAAATTCAATACCCCCTCTCAAATAGGGAGGAATTTCCATCAATAGTGTCAAAATTTTTGTACTTGTCAAATCATCATGGTTCATGCTAAAACTTATCAAATATAAAGAATAATACTCATGGAAAGGGAGCCTCATCTACCACCCTAAATCCAAGCTCACCAAAATAAAGGATAAGAACAATATGAGGGAGTCTCAAGCTCCAACCCTAACTAAATATCATCAGGGAGCTATATGCTTCCACACGGCATCACGGAGCCACATGCTACAACCTAGAAAAAAATACCATCAAGGAGACTCATGCTACTACCTGGAATGAATACCTCTCAGTTATGAAGACTAAGAAACCATTTTTGAGCCAATGAGTCTAAGAATCTATAATAACTCAACACATACGCTAAGAATAAATAATAACTCAAGAACACCAGCATCTTATAACTTCAGCAAGATACTACTTACCATGACTAGCAGGATCAAAATATGATCTCAAGTAGCCAACACCCACTAGCCAGATGGGTGGGAAACAAGATGCATGACTGGGGCATACTCCCTATTGGAGGTCCTTCATCCTGAGGAGATCACTAGCTCAATTCCTCAGCTATGAGAGCTCAACCAAGGAGAGCACACATCTCAGTGCTCTTGATGAACTAGATTCCAAACCTAGAAGGGGTAAATCCCTCATGGGGGCTTCAGTCAATGAACCTCCAACATATCACGTGTGAACATAGTATATTAAACAATACCCTTAATTTTAGTACATATTGGAAAATTAATCTAAAAATCACATTATTTAACCCCCTACTAATATAATCCCAATACACATTCCAAATTTAAAAAGCCCCTACTTTCACTATATATTGTAGGTATCCATTTTTTCCTTAAATTTTTTTATACACCTTTATACTTTTTCAATAACTTGGAGCTCCATTTTCTATACTTGCCAATATAAAAACTATTTACCCCTATGTATATCCCCCAATATGAACCCACGTCCTATAGTATTGATCCCGCAGTGAAGCCTCCATGAAATCCCTTAATCCAAGCATATCTCTGAAGACTATAAATTTATTCTTCCATAGTGATTTGGTAATTATATCAGTAATATGCTCATTAGTCTAAATATGATGGAGTCTCACTGCTCTTATTTGTACCATGTCTTGAATGAAATGATATCTATGTCATGAAATATGGGGTTATTAGACAATCATATCTCACTCATACTATCACAGAATATCACTGTAGTATCTAGGACTTGCTCAAATAACTTTCCAAATAGTTTTAGTAACCAAATAAATTCACAACTAGCTAAGATAGCAGTAATATACTAAAATTCAATAGAACTGAGACCAACTGATTTTTGTTTCCTGCCAATCCAAGAGATTATGGTAGATCCAAAAATAAAACAACATCCTAATGTTCTTTTTCTATCAATAATCCCCCCCCCAGTCAGCATATGTATAACCATGCAGCTTTGTATTTCGAGCACTATATCGAATACCAAAGTTAATTTTTGCATGTAGATATATAAGCACATGTTTAGAAACAAACTAGTGATTATGTAAAGGCTTGGTTATGAATTGACTCAAGATATTTACAACATAGCAAATATCATGATGAGTGTTCACTAGGAACATCAATGATGCAATCAAATGTTGATACTCAATTGGATCAAATAAATCAGGTCCAACTTCATCATAACGGAGTTTCTTGAAGTTCATCTCCATGGGAGTGTGTGTTATCACTGAAAAATTATCACCTATACATTTATAACTAGGTGGATCAAAATACACCATGTAAGTTTAATTTTACCAAAGTAAAATCAATTTCACTCTAGGAAATAATTTAGTAAACCATTTTTGTTATATTATTTCTTATTAAAATTAAAAAACCCCATGAAAATGATTGAATAAACC
This sequence comes from Pinus albicaulis, assembly GCA_034641835.2. Classification (NCBI taxonomy): domain Eukaryota; kingdom Viridiplantae; phylum Streptophyta; class Pinopsida; order Pinales; family Pinaceae; genus Pinus; species Pinus albicaulis. Next base: position 525,872,234 of record CM076569.1, read on the forward strand.
ATTATATATTCAATTTTCTCTAGGAATAATTATTTAATCATTATTTGATAATTATTACTTGTCACATTTGACTAAATGACCTAGCAATATTAAATAAATAACTATTTATTTACTATTCCTTAACTTCATTTTTGGAATAATAGTTAAATCATTATTTAATAATTATTTCATTTTCACACCATTCTTAATATTCACAAAATAATTAATAAATCATTTTATTTGTTAATTATTTCTAAATAAAGGTATTTGACCATTTTCAATATATTTTTCCTCTCCGGAAAATATAATAAAGTATTCCTAATGGTTAGATATTTATTTGGTCAATAGTATTTTATTATTTCCAAATTTCAAGATTAACCCAATACTTTACTATAAATAAGAGGGGTTTCCATTCATTATTAGCCATGATAATTAACATTGTGATCATTAACATGAGAGAGAGAATCAATCATTGAAGTGTTAAGGATCCATCCCATGGAGGGGGATTTGTAGACCCTTTTCTAGATCTCTTTCACCAGGTGTTATCAATAAATATTTATTCATTTAAATCCATTTCCATGATTGGGTTATCACATCAGATTTATTTTGATGCTTATTATTTTGGATCACATACATATTTTTACTACAGGCTTTTCACATATTTTTATTGCATATAAGAAATATAAGCAACAAAAAATTGTTGTTAGGATCACTTTTCACATGTCACTTAAGTGAAGTGTTTTTGGTACAACTTCCAAGAAATTTCATACTAACGGTGCTCATGGATTTTCACTCTACCATTCCAAACCTTTCCAATATCTTTACAACATACTTCCCTTGATGAATAATTTCACGAGGTCTCTCTAAGACCTCTAGGCCCAAAAATAAGTGCATCATCCCATGACATTTCATTTCAATTTCAGAGGAAATATCCCTCTTACATTGAATCATCAAAGGTTCATTTTCTATAAAAAAAAATCGTCAATATATAATACCAAGATCAAATGCATACCTTTTACAACTTTGAAGTAGAGGTTTGGATCAACACTACCTCTCATGAATCCAAATTTTATTGAGTAGCTATCAATGTGAGAATACCAAGCCATGTGGGCTTGCCTTAAACCATAGAGTGATTTATTCAATATACATACATGGTTTCTTATGTTATGTACCTCAAAGACTTGAGGTTGTTCAACATATACTTCCTCCTGAAGAGCACCATCGAGAAATTTGACTTGACATAAATCTGATGGAGAGTCCACCCTTGAAAAGCAACTAAAGAAATAATAGAGAGAATGGTGGTATTGCGAGAAAAAAGAGAAAATATGTCTTCATAATAGATTCCCTATTTTTTGGAGAATCCTCGAACCATAATTCTTGCTTTATATTTTTGAATACTTTCATCGATGCCATATTTTATTTTGACCAACCACTTTGAAGTCACAATTGGTTTTCCCCGAAGTATAGGAACAATTTCCCATGCATCATTTCACATAACAGATTCATATTGTTCTAGCATAGCATCCTTCCATACTTTTTTCTTTACTTCTTCTTCAAATGATTGAGGTTCACTCTATATGATAAAACTCACTACAACAACATATTTTTGATATCGACTCAGCTTATTTCTGTCTCTAAAAGTTCCCTTGGGATTAGTATGTTTTTTAACATCTTGTAGAGTATCATGAAGCCATAGAGGCATTTTCCTATATGAAGGAGGATTTAATGGATCCATAGGATCAACAGGTTCATATACCTCATCATGATCAGGTTTATGAGTAGATGGATGCACATCATCATTCGTTTCTTTAGAAGAGATATAAGGATGACTAATTCTTACTTTTATAAGAGTTGCATCTTCATAAAATGTTACATCTGTACTGAAATTTATTGTTCTTTGACCCGGTATATAAATTCTAAATTATTTAGAATATTCACAATATCCCACAAATATACCTTTCTTACTTGAAGCCTCAAGCTTGTTCCGCTTTTCTTTTGGTACATGAAAATATACAAGATAACCAAAGATCCTTAATTGTCTCACATCAAGTTTCTTGCCTATGAATACTTCTTCAGGAGTCTTGACATATATTGCTCGATGAGGAGTCATTTTATGTACATATATGACAATGTTGGCAACTTCTCCCCACAAGAACCTTGACACATTTTGATCATGTAGCATGGAATTATTAACCTCCATGATAGTTCTATTCCTTCTTTATGCCGCACCATTATGTCAGGATTATATGGTACAATGGTCTTTTTGTTGATACCGGCTTCTGTGCAAAATTCAATGAATTCATTTGAAATTAATTCTCCTCCATTTTCTGATATGAAGACTTCGATTTTTTTCCACTTTGGTTTTCAATCAATTATTTGAAATTTTTAAACATATCAAGGGCTTCATCTTTGTGCTTTAGAATTCATATCCATGTTTTTCTAGAGAAATCATCCACAAAGGTGATAGAATACAAATATACATCTATGGATGTCAGTGGCATAGGTCCACATAAATATGAATGAATTAGGTGCAGGATGTTGTGATTTTGGTAGTGCTATATGGGAAAGGCCCTGTTGTTTTCTTTCCACTTTCATAAATAGGGAAAATACCATCATGTTTTTATTTTACTTCTGGCATTCCATAAACCATATTCTTTACTTTGGGTAGTTCCTTCTAATGTAGATGAGAAAATCCATGGGAGACTCACTTGGGGAGAAATACCATACCACGTGCATTCTTATTAGGGGATATATATCGAGGAAAAACTAACATAATATGTTGAGCATATATTAGGGAGTAAAAGGTTTTTACATTAGTAGGTATAAAAAATAGAGCTCAAAGTTAATGAAAAAGTATAAAGGGGTAGAAAAAGAGTTAATGAAAAAGTGGATACCTATAATATGTAGTGAAACTAGGGGTTTTTTAAATTGGGAAGGTCTATTGGATCTGTATTGGTAGGGGAATAAATAATATGACTTTTAGAGGTTTTTTCCAATATGTAGTAAAATTAGCAGTATTGTTTAGTATGCTAAAAACGCACATGATATGACATAGGTTTATTAGTGAATCCCCTCATGAGAAAATATGTAGTTCCATAATTTGTTCTTATTGAAATTTCATTCTTGAGTGATAACTTTAATAGGTCTCCCATTGACCTTGTAAATCCGTTCGACTCTCGATCCAGGAGTAAAATAATTTTTTATGTTCTTCTTCTCTAGCGAGGTTAACACCTTTCCTTTTATAAAATACACCTTCATTACATTATCTTCTATATAATATATAGATACAATATTTTTATTTGGACTAGGTACATATAAAACATCTTGATGGTGAATAGTTTCTCCAAGGTCCAAATGAAAAGAAACTAAACCAAATCCTTGTATAGGGTATGTGTTATATCCAAGGATAATTTTTAAACCCTTCTCCCTCTCAACCAAATTAGAGAGGAATTATTTATAACTGAAGAAATTCCTAGAGGCACCACTATCCACTAACTAATTTTCTAAAGAATCTGGAGGAGAAGGACTAGAAAAATTGAAATCAGAAAGTACTCAGATTGAGAAGAAACAACATTATTTTATATCCTTGTGTTTCGATATCTCTTTTGAGGACAAGGCTATTGATCACAATCACTACAAGCATTAATTATTCCTTCATATTTGATTCTTTCATAATTCCTCTTTTTTTATCAAGAAACTGATTATTGTAGTTGTTGTTACTCCTTTGATTATAAGAGGATCTTCTTTCTAGACAATCTTGAGCATAGTGCCCATGATTGAGACAGTTAAAGAATTCAACATTTCTCATGCTCTTCTTGAAAAAATTGGGTTTGGACTTTGTATTAGAATATTTTCTCTTTCCTTTCTTCCTCTTTTCTTGTGCAGCGAAGGAAGATGGTTCTCCTTCTTCATTTCTATGAATTCTGCACCTTGAAATCGTCCTTCATTATTTATGTCAGAATATTTTGGTAGATTCATCAAAATTTGGTAGACCGTTGTTATTACTGATAGTAGTAATGAATACTTCCAAAGCTACAAGAATTCCATCAAGCGATGTGTGTACCAACTCCCTATCATACACGGGTTTGCCAACAGAAAAAAATCAGTCCTTGAGTTTAGTAATCCTCATAAAATAATACTGAATAGATTCTCGCTTATTCAGTTTGATATATTTGAGTTATTTCTTTAGCTCGAGGTCATGATTCAGATTTTGGACTTCAAAGATGCCAACAATATTTTCATACATTTCCTTATATGTATTCTGTTTGGAGATATAGCTAATAAGATGATATTTCAAATAATCAGTAATAATTTTCTCGGATTTTATGTAACTTTGTATATTTGTTTAATAGTTGCAAGGGCATTTTCAGGAGGCTTGGTTACACCTCCCTGGAAAAACTCTAGAACATATTCTCCATCCAAGTTGGTTTCTAGCCTGAATTTCCAAGAAACATAATTTTAAGCCCTTGCCAATTTAACGTTATCCTTGAAGAGGGATGTATCCATTTGAAAGGATCTATTGTTGTATTTTGAGCAGTAAAGAAGGTCTTTTAGCAAATAATTAACTTCAAGGTGTCCTTCTTGAGCTTATCTTCAGCACAACTGTGATACCGTGTTAAATTTTTGAATTTTTGAAATTAATTATCTTATATCTTCAACATTTAAGTGGATACAATAACCAGTAGGCATATAGAAGACAATCAGTGAATAATAAGACAACCGATTTGGTCGAAGACCGGGGAAAAACCCGACTGTGGGGGAAATCCCTTAATAATATTATTCTATTAGATCTTCATAAAATATTCAATAGATATACATAAGCAAAGTAAAAAACCATTTTCTCAATGATAGTAATATTACCCCTTTAGGAAATATCTTCTGAAGTGTGAGATATGATCACAAATGTAGAATAAAAAACCCTTCAATCGTTTGGAAAATATTACAAGTGATATAAGAATATTAGCTTTCAATAATGACATAGACAAGTCTCCAGATGTGTGGTAGAAATCCAAGCCTATACACCTTCACTATAAGATGATTTGGCTCAAATAAAAAAGTTACCGATCAAATGAGAATTATTACCTCAAAACGAGAAATCTAGCCAAAAAACATGAAAAAACAACCAAAAATGAAAACTGTTGATTTTGCATCAGCACTTTTTTCTTAGATAAAGTTTTGGATTTTTTAAAAATTAAAGTAAAAACCATTTTTTGTTGGTGCAAAAATCACCCTGAAAACTAAAAGTGTTGATGCTGGAATAACGTATTTTTTTCCGAGGAAAATTTTCAACATTTTGTAGCAATGACATTAAAGATAAAATATGAAGACTCCAAAAAACCTTAAAATTCTAATAATTTTCATGCATGAAATTCAAGATAAAATATCATGTCTCTGAGAATCGTTAAAATTCGAACAATTTGTAGCCATGACATTAAAGAGAAAATACTTATAATTCAACCATAACTTTTAAGATAAAATATCGTGACTTAGAAAAACCTTAAAATTGTGGCAAATTTTCAACCATGGAATTAAAACCAAATATCACTACTTCAAAAAAACCTTAAGTTTTCAATATATTTCAACCATGGCATTATGGAAAAATTATGACTGAAAAATATTAAAAATGAACACCTAAATGAAAGATTCATTATACCAAGAGTAATTTCTTTTTAAATGCTAAAAAAAATATCTATTATAAATTCTTAGCCTAAGACAACCTGATACATTGCAACGAAAATTTAAAAATCAACCATCAAATGGACATGCAGTGTAGGTAATCTTGACGTATTGCAAAGAATTCTTAAAAATAAACCATGAAATTGACACACTGTGGGGGCATACTTGATCCATTACAACAAAAATTTTAAAATGAACTATTAAATTAAAAAATAATGGGGTTGGTTTGCTAGCCGAGGATCGACGCTAGCCTACAAACATAATAATAATAATAATAATAATAATAATAATAATAATAATAATAATAAATAAATAAATAAATAAATAAATAGATAGATAAATAAAACTAAAGAACACAAAACAAAATAAAAAATTAAAAGATTGGAAAGAATTAAAAGTAAACCAAAGAATAGATAAAGAAACAAAAAGTAAAAAAAATAATAACTAATAAATAAAAAAATATATTAAACAAATAAAATTAAAACGATAAAAAATGAAAAAAAAAAATCCAAACATAAAAAATCATATACAAAATATCTTATGGAGAAACCAGAAACTAGTTTTCATTGTTGACCCATTTCAAACAACTTGTTATGGTTCATCATCGAGGTTAAGGTAAAAAACTATATATATATATATATATATATATATATATATATATATATATATATATATATATATATATATATATATTACAAAAAAAAACAAACATAAAATTTGTTTAAAAAAAAAATTTAACTTAAAAAAGATAACTAAAATAAACATAAAAATGTTAAAAATAAAAAAAAACATAAAAAATAATAAAAACATGAAAAAAGAATTAGAAAAAAGGAAAAACATTTAAAAAAAAATCTTGTTAAAATATAGAAATAAAAAATAGACAAGAGAAAAAAATTTAAAGATAAAAATAAAAATTATTGAAAAAAAAACACACTAAAATATAATAAAAAAATTAAAATAAAAAAAAATAAAAAAATAAACAACATTTAAAAATAAAATAAAATTAAAATTGAAATGTAATAATAATATTAATAATGATAATAATATATTATAAAAAATAATAATTTAAAAATGATTAAAAAAAATTAAAGTAAAATTTAAATTTAAATAAAAATGAAAAATTTAATGAAATTAAAAAAAAACCCACACCCTCCGCCATGGCCCCTCTGCTCGGCTTGCGGGGGTCCTCAGGTGCCCACCTGGCCGAGGTCGATTACCACAGCCAGACAGGGTTGTGAGGGCCACCGTACGACCAGTAGAGGGGCCATGGCCTTGCCTCTCTGACGTCCCTACGGTGGCCCTCAGGGCCTCTCATAGATGACACCATTTTTTGTTTTGATTTAAATATTAAAAAAAATATATTCTAATTATTTTTTGAATTATTTTAAAATTTTAATTTTTTTAAAATAACTCCAGTTTTTTTAGTTTTTAGTTTTAATTTAATTTGATTTTTTTTATTTTTGTTAAATGATTTTTTTAATATTATTTAAATTATTATTATTATTATTATTTAATTTTAATTTTTTTTTTTAATTTTAATGTGTTTTTTTTAATATTTCTTTATTTTTATTTTAAATTTTTTTTCTTTGGTTTATTTTGTTTAGTTAGATATATACATTTTTTAATGTATTTTTATCTTTTAAACAAATTTTTTTGTTATTTTTTCTTAAAATTCTATGTGAATCATTTTTTTTTGGAAAAAAACTTCAAATTTTATCATCTTTGGGTATAAAATTCATAAAATTAGTTATTTTTCCAACTATTTTTATTCAAATTTTCATAAAAATATTTTATTTAACGTGTCATTTTTAGCAAAAAGTTTTTGAAAAAAGTATTTTTTTTAATTGTATCTATATGCAAAATGTGTACTTTTTTGTCGTATGTTTAAATTTGTTTTTTGTGGTGACAATTATTTCATGTGTATTGCAGTATTAATTAATTGAAAATATATAAATTTATAAAAAAAAATCCTATCCTCAAAATATTATTGTTATTATTTTTTTTTTTAAACTTTGCAAAAATAATAAAAAATTTCATTATAAAAATGCATTGCAAAGAAAAACAAAGAACACTTGTTTCAAAAAGACTTAAAAACAAACATATTAGGATGAAAAATAAGAAGAAGAATAAGACATCTTGATAAATGGTTAAATAATCAACATTTAAAAAAAAAAATTGTATACTAAGGACATCAAAAAATGTAAGTCTAAAAAATATGCCTTATAAAAAATCTTGTTGTTTTTCAAAAATCACATGAAAATGACTAACATTTTAAAAACATTATCCACACTTAATACATTAAAAATTTTAAAGTGTAAAAAATAAACCGTCTAAAAAAAGGGGGTTAATGCTACATTAACACTTTGCAAAATCCGCATGAAAATCACCAACATTAAAAAAAATATCGTGTAAAAAATAATCCCTCTAAAAAATAGGGATGGGTGTTACATCAACACTTTTCAAAATAAGCATAAAAATTAGTAACATTTAAAAAATTATATTCATACTTGATACATAAGAAAATTTAAAGTGTAAAAAATATGCTCCAAAAAAAAGGTGTATTCTGAATCATCACTTTTTAAAAATTGTACAATTCTTTTGATACCTTAAAAAAATGGTTAATCAATAAACTTCTCATTTGATCAGTAACTATGTTAAATAATAAGTAAATATCCTCCAGGTGCGAGAGGATGAGACTTGTAATATGAAATCTTCAAAAACTAATACAAGGGATATTTGGCACCAATGATAATACCAAATAGAGATCTAGTGAAGAATGTGAAAAATGTCAAACAATAATGCAAGAGAAAAATCTCCATAAATGCAAGAGAGAAATCTCCACTAGATCTCCCAATAATGAAATGAAATAGCATGCTTCAAATAAATATTTTAATAGTGAGAGAGATAAAATATTGATGCAAAGGTTTTATAACAACTGCAAAAGAGGTCACCAATGATGATAAGAGATCTTGCACTAATAGTCACATCTTGGAATGATGATAAGAGTTATGCCACTGATAATTAGATCTCCCAATGATGATATGAGATTTTTCACTAATAATCAGGTCTGCCATTGACGATAAGAAATTTGTCACTGTTAATCAATTCTGCTAATGATGATAAGAGATATTCCATTGATAATCATACATTCCAATGATTATAGGAGATCGGCCATTGATAATCATATTTTCCACTGATGATAAGAGATATTCCAATGGTAATTAGATATGAAAATATAAAATATATTTGCTAACAATATGACATGTAAATTACTGAAGTGAGGGATTGATCACCAATGCGAGAGCTATATCACCAAAGCAAGAGAGAGAGAACTTTATGTCTTGCAAATGAAGGTTTCTCTTCAACATATAGGAATCTTTGATACAAAATCCCTAACTCGAATTAGGTTTTTGGAACATCCTAGAGTGATCCATTTTCGTACATGTCGAATTAGATCACTTAAGTGATTTTTTTTGCACATGTCAAAATAATTTTATGAAACAATTTTGAAATAACTTTTGCACCTATAAAAATTATTTTCACTTGAGAAATAATTTTCTTCAAGGGCGAAAGGGGCTAACTCATAGAGTGTTTTTCTAGGGAAATTTCTCCCTTAGTTACATAAAATTCAACAACTTCTTCGTTTCTCCATAAAATGTAGGAGGATTTTCTTTCTTAAGCTCATCTGGAAAGTATTGCTTCTCACTCCTCCTATACATATGGTGATGGTGATTATGATCATGTCTCTCTGAACCAGAACTAGAATAGAACCCATGACCATTACTCCTCCAGTCATGTGTATACAAGAACCTTCCCTCTCTAAATGTGTCATACATATCAAACATATATCCTAACTTAGACCTAATACCATATTCCCCATTGCTCCTTTCCTCATGTCCATGAATGATCCTAAGCGGTCCCTATCTCCGCAAATCTAACAAACTATGAAGGATTATTGCATTAACTTCGGCTTGATTTTCCTGTTCTCTAGATATTCTTTCCTTTGACTGAATGTATTGTCATTATCCTCGTTGCAACTTCTTATCTCTACTTTCAAAATTTTTAGTGTATCTTCTATGTTAGGAGAGCACTCATCACCATGTTGCTTATCTAATCTATATGGAGAATCACGTGAGCTATAGTCCGCCATTATGTTAGTCATCTTGATCATCTTATTCCTGCAAACATACAATGTCAGATAAACCAAACATAAACATGATCAAACATACCTCAATGAAGCTCAGAGGATGCTATCTCTCTGGAAAATCAATTCAGATTAGCACAACATATGCATACATAATGAAATCAGCACATTAATCATCTCAACATGAATACCATGATGACAAAAGACCAGTATAATGACTATGAAAAAGCATGCATAGTAACATATATACAATATACATGCCTGCATAATAAACACATTCTGACCATCTAGTCCAAGTGTTTGAACATGGAAGCTTCGATACTAATCTATAACGCCCCCCCCCCATCAAATTTAACTAATTTCACTATTCTGTCATGGTAAACATGAAAAAAATAGTTACTATGACATGACCTGACCTACCAACTCTAGTTAAGGAAGTGGGTCCTACAAGTGACCACAAATTGACAACTCATAACCTCCCTTAGGGATACAGGACACTCAATGGCCAAAGAACCACACTAGCTGACGAAATATTGAGTTGGGGCTCTTTTTCACTCACCTAGGCTCCCAACTGTACCCTTGACACTACAAGCATATGGTTGAAGACCTCCAACTATACTCACAAGCCTTGCTCCATCTGGATGTGACCCAAATTTCTTAGCTCAGTGTCTGTGGTCCTAATATTTGAGACACAATGCTAGGAAAGCCTCCAAACCCCTTCCCAGAACTACCTCATAATTTTTAGAAAACTAAATGACATAAGGACGATGCTAAATGTACAAAACTTGAACAAGAAATTGACCTAACCAAGCCTAACCATGACAGTCATTTTGTCAAAAGTACGGCACACATGTAAGGTAAATGTCATGAATGCATATATCATCATAGAAGTCTGAAACTTATCTGTGAATCACTAACATGGTTTAATTCCGCCTCATGATAGTTGCAATAATATTTGTTATTCCATGCATTCATCAACCATTCATACATTCATCAAAACAGATAAAGAGCCATAAGTAATAATACATCACATAACCAACATATGAAGAGAAAATAAAAAACATAGAAACCATTGAATCTTAGCCATAATGTATCCCACACAATCACTACATATATACGAAAATAATAATAGAAGAATAATTCTTATTAGCATATGAAAACGCCAACCAATTAGGGACTTCCACATACCACCCGACCATACATTGGACTTAGCCAAATATATCTTTGATCCAATCACCCACGCTCCATATTCTAAGCATGAACGTGGGATATCATGGAATAAAAAAAAATACCTTCAAGGGGCCAAACCACATGAACCCTCACCCACAATGATTTGACCTCAACCTCCATGGTCGAACATCACTAACACCAACCATTCTAGTCTCTACCCAAGTTGTTTGGAGCTCCAATAACAAGTAACTCAACCCACAACCTTCCAGGGCTCCAGATCATTTTTCCAACTTGACCCCAGCGACTAGTAACTTAAGCCACCAAGGACTCTAGAGTATTTGTCCTAACCTAGCCTCCAAGACTAGTAACTCAACCCAACGTGTTCCATATATTCTAGAACATTTTTCCCAACCTACATCCATAAGGAATTATGAGCACATCATAAGAAATCAAGTGGAAAACCCCACAACACCATGGATATCCATGAAATGGAAAAGAAATGATAAAACAACTTTAAATCCAAGAAATTCTCCATGTTAATGACAAAACATAACTATAAACTCACATGTATATACCATGCATCTTGAAATCAATAAGGAAATTGCACATGAAACCTATTACCTGTAAAGTAATCCAATTGTTACTATTTATCAATTTTTTCCCTTTCACTTTCCCGCTTTCCGTTACTTATTTATCCAAATCCAATGTATGCCAATGTGATCTAAGAATGATCCAAGAATACACTTAGGTGTGAAAGAGTATGAGAGAATGAGAGAATAGAAGAGAGCTCCATCCAAAAATTGTCAAAAGGATAAAAAATGATCCTCATACACCTTGTTATCACCGAGGCCTCTTTTTCTTCATTTTCCTTCATGCTTCCTTCAATTTCCCTCTCATGCAAATATGTGTCTCTTCACCTTCCTTTTCCCCTATTTTCCTTAATTTCATAAATACAAATTCAATTATTTTCAATTTTCTTTTTCCAATTTCCATGTCCATTAATTAATCACGGGTGATACACATATCTATGTTTTTCCCAATATTCACCTTGTAATACATGCCACATGAATTTCTCTTATTTTTATTTATATATGAAATGAACTAGAGAATGTTACATATACTCATCTTGATTCCTCTATTAATGCATGAAATACATCCTCAACATATCCTCAAGAATGTTGTTAACCCTCTATGTTTTTACATATGTCTATGGATGATAAGATTTATTGATGGCTAACTCTATACACAAGCCTGCAAGCAACTCCTTCTAAAGCCTAGAAGTGATATTGGCATCTCTATCTAATATAATCTTCATGATAACTCCATGCAATCTCACTATCTCCTTAATGAATATCTGGGAAATTTCACTAGCTGAATTAGTAGACTTTCTCACATTGAAGTGAGTTACATTTCTCAACATGTTGACCATAACCATGAGGGATTCATGTTTCCTTGATGTTGTAGGCACTCCTCTAATGAATTCTGTGGAATTAGAATAGGGTACAATAGAGCAACTGAATTTTTTCATTCAACTTTCACCTATTGAAAATCGAATAACTTAGCAAAAAACTCAGCTACCTCTTTCTTCAAATTTGGCCAATGGAAGAACTTATCAATAACCATAAAATTCTTCTGGTATATTGGGTGGAATAAGTATGGATTGACATGAAACTCATTAAAAATAAGCTTATTCAATTTCATACTAACTGGCACATTGATCTTGCTTTTGAATCTAACCAAGCCATCTATTGTGAGGTGATAGTCATCCTCCTAATCACCCTCACCCTATTGTTGCAATATTTGCGTCAAAAATTGATACTTCTCACAATGATACCCTACCTGTAAGATATTCTCTTGTAAATATTTCACATAATAGCTCATAGATGAAATCTGATTCACTTTAACTCTCCTAAAGAGGGCATCCCCAAACATATTCTCTTTTCCCTTCATGTATTTTATCTTAAAATAAAACTCGCTGAGAGTCTCTATCCATCTAGCTTGAATTTCATTCATATTGGGTTGGTAAAAAAAATAGCCATGTCCATTGTGATCCCTCATGGAGACAGACCTCCTGCCAAGGAGATAATGTATCCACATTTTCAATGCATGAACGATAATTTACAACTCAAGATCACAAGTAACATATTTCTTCTCGTGCTCATTCCAATTCCATTATTAGTAGCAAAGCATATGTCCTTCCTACATCAGGATTCCACTAATTCCTTACTTATATGAATATGTGAAAACCAAAAAAACTTTATCAGTATTTGCAATCTTCAAAACTAGAGCATTGGAAAGAAAATTATCTAGATTATTGAAGCTAGTTTCACACTCATCATTTCATTCAAACTTATTTCCTTTTATCTACAAATATGTGATAGGGTATCCAATATTGGAAAATTTCCTAATGAACCTCCTACAATAACATGCTAGTCCCATTAATGATCTGGCTTCATCCACATTCTTCAGAGATGGCCATTCCATGAAAGCCTTAATATTCTCTGAATCAAATTCTATTCCTTCCTTGGAAACAACATGTCCCAAGTGATGAATCTAAGATTGAGAGAAAATGCACTTGTTGAGCTTGGCATAAAACCTATGCTCTCTCAAAAATGTCCACACTACTTCCAGGTTCTCTCCATGCCCCTCCTCATTATTTGAATATACCAATATATCATCAACAAAGACTATAAAAAAATTATACATATAAGGGTTTAGAAAATTTTTCATCAAACACATGAAGGTGGTTAGAGCATTGATAAGACTAGAAAGAACCACCACCAATTCATAGTGCCCATACCTTGTACAAAATGTAGTCTTGTATATTCCTTATTGTTTTATGCACACCTGATGATATCCAGATCTTAGATCAACCTTTGAAAATGTTGTTTCTCCCTTCAGCCGATCAAAAAAATCATCTGTATGAGGCAATGTGTACTTGTTCGTCATTGTCACCTTCTTCAAATTCTTCTAATCAATGCACAATCTGAGAGTACCATCCTTATTCTTTACAAAAAAATTGTTTCACCCCAAGAAGACACACGCAGCCTTATGTACCCCTTATCAAGGATCTATCTATGTTGCAACTTCAATTTCACCAACTCGAGAGTTCTCATCTTGTATGATGCCTTAGATGTTGGTGCTGCTCTTGGTACCAAATCAATAGAAAAATCTACCTCTCTTTCAAAGGAGAAATCTGGAATATTTCTAGGAAACACATCTTCAAACTGTTGAAAGACAAGATACTTCCTCAGGACATGATCATCCTCAATGACCTTCATTTTCTCAGTGGAAACATGAACTGCAAAGAATACACACCCTGTCCTATAGTCGTGCTTATCTTGCATAGTTGTAACCATTCTCACTGATGTAGGATTATTCTTTCCCTACAATATTATATTTTTTCCTTAATCATCCAGGCATTCAATGGCCTTGTCATATAAATCTACATTATTCCTCTGAGTAAACATCCAATCCATGCCCAAAATCATGTTATATGCACCCAAAGGAATCATATTTAGGTGTGTTGTTGTAGGCATGCCATTAATATAAAATTCACAAGATCTCACCCAATGGTGACTCCTATGCTCCTGGTCCCTGTAGCCCTCTTCACCAAGAAATATTTTGCATGCAATTCCTTATTAAAACGACATTGATCCACCAATTCAGGACTATCATAACTATAATTATATCCATGATCAATAAAAATGGATACAACTTGATCAAAAAGTTCACCTTCCATCTTAATAATAGATGACTGATGGTATGCCTACCTTTTACCAAGTGTTGCATAGATCTAAGGAATTGTCTGACCAACATCACCAATTGTTTTTGCCTCCCAATAATTTTATATTTATGGCCTCCTCGCCCTGGTACAATGGAAAATCCTTATTATGTTGTTATTTTCCACTAATCCAACACTTCAACAGTTCCTTGTTGTTTCCTTTATTTATCTTCTCTCTAGGCTGAAAACCATGTCCTTTTCCAACTACATTAAAATTGTTATGAGTTTCATTTTCCTTCTCACCTACATCATGATATCTTCCTTGCCTCTTGGGTCATTTTCCTTTAGTCTTCTCATTATATTTCCAATCACACTTGAACTCAAACTTGCGCTTTGAGTGCTCATACAAATGTTTTAACTTTCTGATAGCTTCCTCCAATTACCGAGGCTCCTCAAACTCTATCTAGTATTTGAATCACAAATCCAATTGACTGATGATCATTTGGATCTTTTTTTTCTCATCTTTGAGATAGGGAACATATCTCAAAAACTCTAGAAATATGGTTGTATACTCTTCATCTATTAAGGAACCCATCCCAATCTCATATAAATCCTTCGAATTTGCATCATAATATCTCTTAGAAAAGTACTTCTTCATAAATATTATTTCAAACTCACCCCAGGTAAACTTATCTTCTTTGATGCCTCTGACATTCTTAATATATTCCCATCATATTTTTATTTTCCTTTGAGACTGAAGGTGGTTATCTTAGATTTCATGTCCTCTGAGTAATCATGCAATCTAAAAAAATTCCTCATCAGTGTTATAGCATATTTTCACCCTCGAGGTGATTCATGATTGTCTTTATGGCTTTGGGCACCCATTCCCCACAGGACTTGAACAAAAAAACAGTGTAAAAATCCCCATACGCGATTATGCCCAGACTTTTCCGCGTGTATACGCGAGTCCAACTGCACTTTTCTGCGTATGCCATTAAAATAATTAAAATATATATAAAAATTCCCTATTTTCGGGCTGGGTTGATGGTTACTCTGGTAGTTCAACCACCCCAGCACGTGGCCAACTGTTTCCAACTATTGAAACTACTTGGAGGGAGTATAAAAGCCCCTCATGTGCATGGCCTAAGGGAGAGAGATTTTATAGACATTATACTGCTGGAATAAGCTTTCAACTCTCACCGTGCCTCTGGTCTTTTCCTCCCAGATTTGAGACAGAACTGCTTTCCCTGAGATGTTCATCCATTTATATGCCATCTCGAGTGCACAAGTCTTGGTACATCTGTCAGCTTTTTTTTTTTTTGTGCAAGGTGGGACGATCCACTGATGGGCCTGCTCAAGATCGTGGGAAGGATCTGTGATCTCCACCTTTACTACCTGCATTGATGTCTGTAATAACAACAACCATCTGCCCCTAAACTTTGCGTGTTAGTATCTATTTGTATGTGTGAAAAGATTATCATTTAAGCATTTATTATGGTTTATATAATGTTTCACATGGATTGCACTAACGTTTAGGAGAAGTATATGATGTACAACTAGGTTTCCGTGCACGTTCTTTCTTGTTTTCCAGGTTGAAGGAGGAAGAAGGGTTGCTGGGGGTTTGGACCCCGCGGGATCTACATCGAACGTAGGACTATGGGTGAGTTCTACTATCGTTGTTATCTAGTTTTTAGCATTCAAGTGTGGTTGTGTGTGAGTCCTTCTGAATAGCATGCCCTGATCTGTGGAGGTTTTGACCCAACAAACCTCTAGGGTGTTTTTCCCCGAAACAGAACTGGCGACTCCGCTGGGGACCACATTCTTGTGATTCCCCTGTTGGGTGGTTTCAACTGTTTGAAAGGTTTCCAACAATTTTAACTTTTATTTCCAGTCCAGTTGACTCTTTCTCAGTCAGACTGAAGACCTCGTTCCTTATCCAGGCTTGATCTTTTTTAATTTTTATTATTTACCTTTTCATACGCGGGTTTGTCTGTACACAGATGTGTATACACGTAGTTTTCGTTAAAGGTAGTCGTGTATACGCGAGTTTCCTTTAACACAGTCGCGTATGCACGCTTGTTTCAAAACTGTCAAGTAGCGTATGCTTGGGTGAATTTTGAAATTTTTGATTTCTTGGCTTTTTAGTCTTGTCTGCCTGTGGAGACCTGTTCCTGTAGTGTCTTTATATCCTCTGGATTGTGTTGAAAGTGGTCTTGGGTCTTTTCTCTCTCTTGTTTGGTTGAAAACTAGCTTATTTGGCAAAGTTTGTTTCTTGTGCTTGCATTTCTGATTCGAGTACCAAGATCTCTTCCTGGGGATTCTTGGTTGTTCTGCTTCATCAGAACAGAGAGCTTCTGCTCATTTACTCTTTCCTACCTTTGTGTCTTGCTTTGCACTTTGATTTTTTCCCATTTCTTGGTTGGTTTTCTTGAGTTCAGTTGACTAGGTCTTGTTGCAACTTTTGAACAGTCTTTCTTGGTTCTTTGAAGTTTTTGTTTGCTGCAAGGTTGTACTATCCTTCTAGGCTGAGTTACTGAGTTTCTTGTCTTCTTTTGCTCATATAAATATTGCTACTAAGTGGCACTATAAGACTTGGAGCATTTTTGAAGTTTTGCTTGAAATTCAGAGTTGTTTGGCTTGGGATTTGATAGTTTTCTTGGTCTCTTCGAGCTCTTCTTTTTAAAATTCAAAAGCTCAAAAAACATTTTGTTTTGTCATTTTCTTTTGTTTTGCATTTTTGTTTTCGTTTCGTTACATCTTTTGAAGCTTTGTTGAGATTTCTTGCCTTTGGTTTTTGACTTGATTTTGGAAAGGAATTGTCATTGGTTTCTTCCTCTTGTTTCAAGCGATTTTGGTGTCTTTATACTAAGAGTTTCTGATTTTGGGAACTAGCTTTGTGGACAACCAAAAAGAGATAAAACTGAAGGATCTTTGGGAAATTTCTCTCTGCTTTAGTAGATTTTTCATCTTAGAATTTGCATGCTCTTAGTGATTTGCATCAGGTGCACTTAAGCATTTAGTCATTTTCATAGTTTTTGTGAGTGTGAAGTTTGTTATCTGGAAAGAAAAATAAAAATTTTAGTCTCGTAGAACCTCTGTAGAAGTTGCTTTTCATTGAAAGACAATTACTGCATTTGCATGTAGTTTGGTTTTTATTAATTTCTTTTCTACGTCAAAACACCACAAGTTTCATTTCCGTATCCCTTTGACTTAACATAACAGCCGTTTAAAATAAGCGCTATAATTTAAAAGCAACTAGCAAGTTTTTATTAAGTGTCATACACCAACTAGCTAGGTTGTAGGGCCTTGGATTAGGTGAGTGGAGAGTTAACTCTCCAAGGCCGCTCAAACAAAACATAGAAGTTGATTAATTGAGCGAAATCCAACTCTGTTAGGTGGACCGGGAAAGCTCTCCTCCAGAGAGTCAAGCACGAGGGGAAGTGAAGGCCGAGAAGAGAGATACCCCCTCTCTGATTTGCTGGATCTAACCTCAAGACCGTTCCGCCTGGCTTCTGATACGGATTGGTGCCCATAGTTGCCACTCCTAGGTTCCACATAGGTGACTGCGGGGGGGAATACTCGCGGTACCTAAGGCAGACGTCGTATCACTTCCAGTAGTACTTCTGGGGGGTGCCCTTGCGAAGCTTGGGTACTTGTGCCGGCAAAGGCTGTTGTTAAGAGGTTGGTGTAACTGTTTCTGTTACCTTCGCTAGTAGGCCTGGGCCGTAATTATCCCAGACTACTTTCGGGAGGTCCTATATTTCGCTTTCTTGTATTTTGGTGTCCGGTCCTAATCACTCGGAGCGGAAATACCTGAAGGTTGTTTGCTTGATTGTATCTCAGGGATTTCTTTTTAGTGAGTGCTCTTTGCTCCTAGCTTGCCTAGCTTTATATTTTTTGAGTCTAATTAAAATTTTTTAAAGTGGCTGATCAAGCGCCTCGTCGATCGAGGAGAATCCGGGGGTTATCTCCCGAGAGTTCAGAGCCTTCTTCAAGAAGGCGTAGGAGTAGTTTAGCAGGTGAGTATCACCCTGTGGCGTCTGACGCAGTGGAGAGAGATCCTCCACAAGGGTCTGAAGGTTTTAGAATTGGTTCCAGTGTTGGTTCCGAGAGGAACATTCCGCTCACCTCGCGAGTTTTATTTCCGCGAAGTTCAAATAGAGGAAGTACCTGAACCCTCTGTGTCACTTCCATCTCCTCTTCCTCCTGATTATTCGTTCGTTGTTGAATACATCGGACCTGAGTCAGAGAGACCGAAAGATCCTCCGTATTATTCATACCTTTCGATGGCCACGACTGGGAACGCGGCTTCTGCTGTGAGTGCTGCAGGCATTCAGACTCCTGCTTCTGTTGAAGGAGGGGGCACTATTGCTATATCTTCGATTGCTTCTAGCACTGCTGTGTTTGGCTCTGGTTTCACCCAAGCACATGCTTCCCAATCTGGTCCCTTCTGTTTTGGAATGCCCACTAGTGGGATTCCTTCTTTTTCCTTTTCCGCTGCTGCAGCTGCATCTACACCCATGTCTTCCATGGCTAGTGGATCAGCTTCTTTTCAAGGGTTCCCCTTTGGAACTGGGCACATTCCTAGTTCGAATCCTTCTTTAGGGTCCTTTCCATTTACTTCTCAGACCCAGAGTTTCAACCCTTGGTCTGGAGGTCAGAATTCGACTACTTTTACAGGTTGGAACCCTGTATTCACCACAGCGGGGGCATGAAATCAGTTTTACGCTGGTCACCAAGGGAATGCTTCTTTCCCTTCGTCGAGTGCTTATCATACCTTTTCCCCTCTTTCTAATGCCTGGAACCCCTATCAGGGGCTTTCCTCTTCATTTCATACTTCAGTGGGGGGAACTGGTCCGGTCTTTGGTAACTCTGCGTTGGGAGGAGTTTCTTCTCCTTTTTCTATGAGTTCTTTCTGGCAACCTGGTGCCTCATCAAATCCAGGGTATTCTTTTCAGAATGTTGGGAATTCATCCTATCAAGGATGGAATCCTCAGGCTCCGCCTCGTTTACCTTTTCTGGCAACGTTAAACTTGCCAGATCTGTCGAAATTGACGAATGATCCGATTCGGTACAGTCCGGGGTGGCCTCCGGTCCCGACCAAACTACCTTCAGACATTCCAAAGTTTGAAGGCAAGAATGGAGAGGATCCGGCTGATCACATCACCACGTTCCATTTATGGTGTTCTTCTAACTCCTTGATCGATGATTCGATTAGGTTGAGATTGTTTCAACGCACCCTAACTGGAAACGATTCCAAATGGTATATTGAGCTTACTGGGGGAATTTTTTCTACATTTGGAGAACTGGCTGTTACATTTCTAAACCATTTCCAGTTGCACGTCCGTTATGATGCCGGGATTTGAACTCCTAGCTAATTTTAAACAGGATGACGCAACCCACATTTCTGACCATATTCAGGAATGGCGGAGAAGGAAGAGGCTTATTAAAGCTCATATTCTAGGAGAGTTCATTTTGGAATGGTTTCTGAAATCTCTACAGTCAGACATTTCTAAACATGTATCCCTATCTGGGGTATTTTCTGAGGAACAAGCTATTTTTAGGGCTCAGCAGCTCGAATTGATATATTCTCAGTCTGGGGTCCTTCATAAATATTTTCCCAATGCTCCTTGCTCCAAATTATATTTATCGAAAACCAAGCCTGGTCCTCATGGTGATGGACTTATTGGGTCGATCAATGGTGGTGCAGCCAGCCTGCTTACTCAATTGCAGCAGTTGTCTATACAATCTGCTCCTTCTGGTCAAGCTGTGCCTGCTGAGTCATTACCTTCCCAATCTTTGTCGGTAAATGCTATCCAAACTTCTGATCCCAAAGGAAATCAACAATCTGAAGGGAAGAAGAAGGGATGGAATAATAAGAAAAAGGGCAAGAATGGGAAGGGTAATGCGAATAAAACCAACGAGCATGTTGGAGAGGGTCCAAAGGATAAAAATAAAGTGAAGTTTCCATGAAAGCTGTGTGCTGGAGACCATCTCATGTACCTTTGCCCTAAAATTCAGGATGTGCAACGCTTGTTAGCTCAGCAGGGTTCTTCCAGTTCCCAGGGTGTGTTGACAAACCCTTTTCCCCAAGGGAAACAACTAGTTTTTGGCACGAATCAAAGTACTTGGGCTTCCTCTGGGGGCACCCAGGAAGGGGAAATTCCATCAAACATATTCATGATGAGTGCTCACGTGGATGTCGCTACGATATCCCGTGATTATGGCGAAGAAGATTCTTCGAAAGCTAAGGGTGCTCTCGATGCTACTGAGCCACTTCACATTACAAGGCCTACTGTTGAGCCTATACCTCGGATGCCCAAAGCATCTACTAAGCACACAACGATTAATCCAAACGCTAGGGATGCCCAGAACTATTCTATTGTGGAAGATCTAGTGCAGAGTCCTTCTACCATGTCGGCTTTAGAGGTGCTCCAGTCTTGTCCAGCTCAGCGCATCACACTGCTCACTGCCATTGGGGCTATTGATCCAAAAAATTCTCTTATGATTACATTTGATATGTCTAATTTTAAAAAGAGACTCCCCCATCATATGGCTTTTCATATTAAATCATCGTACTGGAAGTGCAACATATTTCAGACGGTTGTTGATGAGGGTGCTTCCACATGCGTGATGTCTCTCACATGTTGGAAGACGATTGGATCTCCCAAAGCTGTTCCATCTACCACTCTTCTGACTACGTTTGATGGTCATTCTCACAAACCACATGGCATTGTCCCAGCTTTTCCTATCTGTGTTGGGGGAAAAACTATGAATATAGAGGTTGAGGTAGTTGATGCAAGCTTGGACTACAACCTTCTATTGGGGAGAAACTGGATTTATGATATGGATACCATTGCATCCTCATTATTTCGGATTATTTGTTTCCCTCATGAAGGGAGGATTGTTACAGTGGACCAACTGGACTGTCCTCCTGTAGACCCAAATGCGTCTACTAACTCAACTGTTCCAAAGTTGGATAATACTAAAGTGCCTGTTGAGAATTTAGGGGTTGGAATGTATTCTTCCTTGATGGGTACTTTCAATATTCCTCCTCCTACGATTCATATAAATGCAATTTCATCCTCCAAGGCTCCTCTTCGAAGAGAGTTCTTTAGAACTCATTATTTTTTGGACCCTTGGACCTTACCTTCCCCTACCACCACATTAGCAGAAGGTCAAGTGGGTGGAATGGCATTTCCAATGTCTGCAGCTGAGATTTCTTATCAGTCTATTGTTGACTCTGCAGAGTCCATTCTAGCTCCTCTTTCTCCGAATGAGTTGGATGGAGATGTGGCTCTAGCTTGGATGCTTAGTTCTTCTTCTGCCCAGGATTGCCTTGATACCACTCTTCCATCTGAAGAGGCCATCTTTGGGCTATGAATGGCATGGGAGACCTGTTGGATGACGGCATCACGTCTTACTTTTTACCCGAGCTTAAGCGAGCACGTTTTCCAAGTCCTCAGTCTCCTGGTCCTATTCACCCAGTCCTGAACCCTTTAGCACCAACACAGGTTTATGCTGAAGGGAACATGGCTGTGATTTCTCCTACTATCCCGGTGAACATTTCCAGGGATCCCAATATTATTAAGAATGTCTTCATCGGAGCTGAATGTTCTCGTGAAGAGATTCAGATTTACACCGAGCTCTTTAAAGAGTATAGGGATGTATTCGCTTGGTCTTATGAGGAAATTCCTGGTATAGATCCATCTATTGTCCAGCATGAGATCAAGACTTATGAAAACGCTAAGCCTGTGAGGCAAAAACTTCGTCTGGTCAATCCTAGGAAGGCAGCAGTTATCAAAGCTAAGGTGGAGAAGCTGCTTAAGGCGGGATTCATTTTCCCTGTTCCTTTGATTGAATGGGTTTCAAACCCTGTTCCCGTAGATAAAAAACAAGGGACAATTTGAGTTTGCATTGATTTCAGAGACCTAAATAAAGTATGTCCTAAAGATAATTACCCCACACCATTTATAGATCAGATCATTGACGAGTGTGCCGGTAATGAGATTTTCTCCTTCATGGACGGTTTCTCCGGATATAATTAGATTACTATCCGTCCTGAAGATCAGCATAAGACTACCTTTATTTGTCCCTGGGGTACATTTGCATACAAGAAGATGCCTTTTGGTCTTAAAAATGCTGGGGCTACCTTTTAGCGGGCCATGTCATATGCCTTCCACGACATCAAAAATATTATCGAGGCGTATTTGGATGATTTAGCTGCTCATTCTCGAAAGAGGATGGATCATCCTGCTCACCTCCATCAAATATTTGAATGATGTCGTTTCTATAAGATTAGGTTGAATCCGAACAAGTGCGTTTTCGCGGTTACATCCGGTCGGTTATTGGGATTCATTGTGTCTAGGGAAGGGATTAGGGTAGATCCCTTCAAGGTTGAGGCAATACTTCGGTTGCCTCCCCCGTCCTCTATCCGTCAGCTTCAAAGTCTATAAGGAAAGTCTAATTTTCTTCGGAGATTTATCGTAAATTATGCTGAAGTTACCAAGGGATTTATGAGATTGTTGAAGAAGGGAGTTCCATTTCTTTGGGATGACTTCGCTCAACGCTCATTCGATGCTTTGAAAAAAGCATTGACCTCTGCTCCTTTATTGAGTCCACCTAATTATAGCAGGGATTTCCTTTTGTATCTTGCAGCAGCAGAATCTACTATTGGTATGGTTCTGGTTCAGGAGGATGATGCTCTTGCAGAGCATGTTATTTACTATCTTAGTCGAGGCTTGGTAGGACCTGAACTCCGGTACACTCCGATAGAAAAGTTAGCTTTGGCAGCTATTCATGCTGTGCAGCGACTCCGGCATTACATTATTCTACGAAAAACTTATGTTTTGGCAACAGCCAATCCATTTCAGTTTGTCCTCAGTAGGCGAGTGATTGGGGGCAAATACAATAGATGGATTGTGATTTTGCAGGAATTTGATCTTGAGTTTATGTCTGCCAAGTCCAAGAAATCATTAGTTTTCGCGGAATTGATCTCCGAGTTGCCCTGTGGGGAAGAAATGATTTATGATGAATCCTTCCCGAATGAACATTTGTTTCTTATCTCTCCACAGGATCCTTGGTATGGGGATATAATTGTGTATCTCCAGACTGCGAAGTTTCCCTCTACTTTTTCGAAAGATGAGCGTCGTAAGTTGCGTCACTTGGCTAAGAATTACTTGATTATTGGTGATGCTTTATACCATCGAGGGGTTGATTCAATCCTGAGACATTGCTTAACTCTCGAAGAAGCTGAGGCTGTGCTGAATGATTGCCACAGTGGAGCTTGTGGTGGTCATTTATCTGGGCTTGCTACAGCCCAAAAGATCTTGCGTGCTGGGTACTTTTGGCCTTTGATTTTCAAAGATTGTATGGAGTCGGTCAAAAAGTGTCATCCATGTCAAGTTTATACTCGAAAAATGTGCGCTCATCCAGCTCCGCTTTTTCCAGTCATTACTGTCGGTCCCTTTACAAAGTGGGGTATTGATTATACTACTTGTAACCTGCCTTCGGCTAAAGGTCACAAGTACATTATTGTAGCAATAGACTACTTTACGAAGTGGGTCGAGGCTATGCCTACTTTTGGGAATGATGGTGAGACTGCAGCTCTTTTTCTTTTCAACCAGGTTATTGCTCGTTTTAGTATTCCTAGAGAGATTGTCACTGATCATGGCAGTCATTTTCAGAATAGCATGATGGCTGAGTTGGCTCTAAAATTGGGTTTCCGGCAGGAGCATTCATCTCCATATTATCCTCAAGCCAATGGGCAAGTGGAAGCTGTGAATAAATCCTTGAAGACAATTCTTCAAAGGACAATTGATAAAGCTCGATCCAACTGGAATATTATGCTATATCCTGCACTTTGGGCATACAGGACGTCAGTGAAAACTGCAACTGGCTTTACTCTGTTTCAGCTAGTGCACGGGTTGGAATCCGTATTTCCCATTGAATGTGAGATTCCTTCTCTTAAGTTAGTTGTTGAACTTCTTCCTGACACTTCTAGTCTTGAAGAACGTCTCCTTCATCTGGAACATCTCGATGAGCAGCGTCGGGATGCCGCCACGATGAATGAAGCGCATAAAAACCGAGTTAAAGTTCAGTACGATAAGGCAGTCAAGCCTAGGGTTTTTTCGGAAGGTGACCTTGTTTTGGTCTATGCCCAAGAAAAAGATGCCCTAGGGGCAGGAAATTTTAAGTCTATGTGGTATGGCCCCTTCATCGTTAAAAAATTCCTTAAGAAAGGAGCATATACCTTGGTTGATTTTGAAGGGAACGAGTTGCCGGAGCCCAGAAATGGGCTCTATTTGAAAAAGTATTATGCCTAGGCTTCGGCCTGGCATGTTGCTTTTGTATATAGTAGTTGTGTTTTGTACATATCTGGTTGTTTTTCGATCTTTGATGGGTTGGTGATGTTTTTGATCTGCTTTGGCAGGTTGTGTCGGATGTCATGAGTCATTTTGGTTTCGCCGATGGTGCTAGTAGACACACCCGGAACTTAGCTTCCGCGGCTTGGGTGCTTCATTATCCATCCGGTTAGCTGTTAGTATCAAGAGGGATCTGCATTGGTCCTGCTTCCAATAACATAGCAGAATACACTGCAGTTGTTTATCTACTCTCGGAGGCAATATCTTTGGGTGTTGATTCGTTGGTAGTTTTCTTGGACTCTCAGTTGGTGGTGTCGCAGTTGAACAATACTTATCGGGTTCGAGATCCATTTTTAATCCGGTTGTTCTTGAGGGTACGTTTGTTACAAAGATCATTTCAATTTTTAACTTTCATTCATATTCCTCAAGCTGACAATTGGATGGCAGACTCATTAGCTAATCAAGAAATTGATTGGCACATTAATCATTCCATACAATAAAATTTAATCATCAAAAACATCATACATTTTGATACATTTGTCACATCACATCAAACATCGTTGTATATATATCATCAGAGTGTTCAAAAAACTATACAAAATTTGGATCCATAAGTCATACAAAAAATTGGGCTTATGCCCGATCATGTTCAGTCTCAAAAAATATACAGTCATCTGATACATCATATCTATCTACTCCTGAGGTCCCTGCCCAGAAGTTGTGTTCCTATAGAACATGATCGCGGTGGCAACTCGGCGGAATAACCGTACCCAGTCTCGGGGCACTCCTACCACCCGTCTCTGGATGGCTTCAGGCAGATCTTCCACTGCAGCCATAGGTACTTGGCGGGTTAACCCCTCCAAGTTCCTCTGTACAGCCTGGAGGGTTCTGTCTGAATCTACTGTATCCGCTTCGCCCCTGCGACGCTTATGTCGCGGGTAACCCTCAGGTCGCACTGGTCCAATATCTGTATCATGATCATTATAAAATTGTAAGTCATTTTGAATCCAATCAAAAACATGTTTGTTTTTCATATTTTTTCATACATATTGAAAAAATCCAAAAAATTATATAAGTCAAAAATTGCAAACTTACCGACTGTGCCCCATGCCGCGCTTGGTGGAAGGACAAGATCTGGATCGCCACGAAATTCCATCCCGGCATAGGGATAGTCATCTACAACGATGATTTGTTCTCTCCACCATTGGAAGAACTCATCATCCCAAGTGGTCCGGGGAACTTCACTTCCCCCCAATCTCTTCATCATGTCTGCCCAATGAGCAATTCTTGGGTCTCTCGGGCTGCTGATGGTAGAGATCACTCTGGGTCTCAGCGTTGGAATCTTCTCGAAGAAGAATGTCATCAAAATTGTACCATATCCAAAATGTTTTGTCTTTGCTTTTCGGATAGAAGTCAATTGTTGCTTCATGTTCATCAGTAGAGCTGTGCACCAATCATATACATGAGTTAAGCATTCCACTGCTATACTCATTTGCGTCCTGGATGCCTGGTGTAGAGAAGTTGATCCTGCTACTCTCCCAATGGTAAAAAGGAGGATTTTCATGTGCAAGTCTCTTAAATCTTTGATTGCAATTTGAGTTCCAACTTTCTTGGAACCCTCTACGCAGTAGACGTGGACGTAATCTTCCATGGTTAGCCCTCCCAAAGGCTTACCATGCAAGTCTACTGGCTCCCCCCTCCGGGAGAGTCCAGTAATAAAATATATATCTTCCACCTCGATGCGTATGGGCATCTGATCTATGATGAAGTAGTCTTCTTCCGGTTCCCAATAGTTCACAAGCATTTCGAGCAACCAGACATTACTCTTCATATTTGGCATTTTGAAAAACTTGAGCAATCCGCAATTCCGAAGAACATTGAGTGATACTCGGTCTTGCATGACTTCTTGATCAATAGCATTGTGTTCACGCTCTCTCCATGATATGGTCATCCTACAAAATTTCAATAATTCTTTCATTAGCTACGCATTTTTCATTTTGGGTTGTGCATATGCGACTTTCTTTGTGCACAGTCGCGTATATATGCGACTTGGTCATTATAAACCCGCGTATGCGCAAACCCGTGATTTTAAGCAAGTGATTCCACGGTGAAAATTCCTAATTTTTAACTTATGAATGGACAAAATGAATAACAAGGATGGTTTATGAGCTTACCTGACAAATTCGGTGAAGTTTGACGGTCGGTTGCTCCTGTTTTGACGAAAGAGGCTTTTTTCTCCAAAGCACTTTTTCCCAAATCAGCAATGTAACAATGAACCAAATATGAGGTAATTTGTCTATTTATGCCCAAAAAGTTGAAAATTTTCGCAAAAATTTGTTATGCTTATTTTTTCAATCTATCTTAAGCTGCATAACCCGGATGCTTGGAAGTGCCCAGATTGGTATATTTTCAGGTACATTTTGACGAATTTGAGATTTTTCCCGGTTTTTGATCCATGACTACTGACCCGTCATGGCATGTATATGATCTTCACTGGCATATAGGTTAGGGAATCCACTTTCCATTTCATTTTGCATACTAGCCTCCATTCTGATCACTTTCCATAGGGTCGATCCCATCAGGTCATGAGTATTACACCCATTTCACTCGCCAATTATTTAATCATGACTTGGTGGTAGAGCCTTCCTTTACATGGGCTTCCTAGTTAGTTCCTCGCTATCACTTGTTGCCCATGTTGCGTTTTATGTAGGCTCGGGAGTCCTCTTTAGTCCCGCCATGACTTATGTGTTAAAGCTTCATTCTTCTTCTTCCTCACTATCATTTTTCTAGCTTTTACCCTAGAGGCTCCCTGGTGTTGTTGAGTTGTATTATTGCATTGCATATTGGCTACTTGTTTATCCTGGCCTTTAGCCGGCTTCATTTGGACTCAATGTTTAAGCCAACTTTTGACCTTGTCTATCTATACAAGTTAACCATTGCATGCACTTGGCTATCACGACTTGACACCCTTTTAACCATGGATGGAACATTCCTCTGAGTATCGCTTACCAGTTTCCACCACCTTGCATTGAGCATAGGATCGTTCCAATCCTAGGAACTAGTGCATCTGTTTCTTGATACTCGTTCTATCCATTGTACCATAGCATTCTTTTATTCTTTTTCAGGCTTATTATATGAAAAAGACAAAAAAAAATCAAATATAACAAAAAGAGTGGGAACGGGATGTATCTTCGTTGTTTTGATGGCAATACAGAGTCAGTTTGTCGCCCTTGAACAAAGCACATATACTTATATATATTTCCTTCATTTGGGATGGTTTTAGTTTTGACCTAGGTTCAGCCTTTACCTTGTTTCACTTGTCAATTCTCCCCCGGTTGGTTATCTCTTCCAATCATATGGAGAGTTTGTTCTGCCTCCTGCATAACAGACTTATACAGTGTCACTTTTTACTGCCATGGTCATCACGAGTCATGCTTTTGTTCAAGGGAAGTCTAACTAGAGTCGGCCATTCTGCGGTGTCTCTTGACTCATTATTCAGTCGGCCTTCCTGGTCTTGTCAGTATCTTGTTCTATCACATCAGATGTTTTGGTCCTCTGCTCGTGCTGGTTTGAGAAGGTCTCCATTGACTTCTTGCTGGCGGGTTTGTCTCTTATTGACTACGACACATTGCTCTGAGAGAAAACCTAGAGCTGCACCCTGGCCCTATTTCCATCATTGATAGGTGACCTTGTGCTCAGCATTTGATCATCATTATGGGTCTTTGACTGAGTGGTTTCCCCTGTGTTCGACGTCAGCATACATTATCACACTTGGGATTCTTGCAGTACCTTGATTTCCATTTGACCCTATCGGTGGATATCTCGCCTCTGTGTCAGCTTTCTTCATTGGTTGGTTCAGAGGGTTTCTTCCATGCGCTAGCTTCATCTTGTGCATGTTGGAAACATACTTCGGTTTGGTTCCGTTACTCTACTTCATCCGATTCCTTCCAAATCTTGGCCTACGGGTTACACTCACGCTGGACTGATGTGGGATGCTTTAATGCCTTCCTTCCAGCAGATCTTTTCCCATCGACTCTGACTCATTGCTCTGGGAATAAGGTCTAGAGTATTTTTGTCAGTACCTTAGGGTTTGCAGTCATCAGTGGCAGACTCTTCGCTATCGACAGTGGGGATTCATCATTGCCTCTTGATTGGTAGATTCTTTCAAGTGTTCGACTTCAACTCATTCATTCGCACTTGTCAGATTGTACTGGGGCACCTTGACGCTCATTTTCATTATTGGTGGGTTGTCTTGCGTTGGTTAACGGTATACATCATTGACCGGTAATCCAACGATTTCTCACATGGTCGACTTCAGCTCATTTATTCCCATTATGTAGAATTGTGCCATAGTGATCGGTGAAGACCTCGGGTTGCATCAGCATTTCTCGGTTCACTTTTGACAGTCCATTCAGTTTCTGCCAGTGATGCCATTCACCCTTATATGTTGCAGTGTCAGTACAGCAGCATCCTATATGTTGGCTCCCGAGTTGCGTGATTGTACCATTTATTCCACCTCTTATGATTTGGTACTTGGAGTTTCAGTTACTTATATGATCAGACATCCAGTTTCAGCATCATTGATCGCTATATTTGATAATTTTGGAGCCATCGATCTCGGTAATTGTACTTTGGGGCCATGCCTGATGATTCATCAGGTACTTTCGATATGATGTATTTTTGACTGAGCATGGGTATGCCCGCCTCAGCATGAGTTGACTCTCTGTTTTATTTCATTGGTTTTTGGCAGGCTGAAATTTGGTGAAGTCCTCTCTTGTCCTTGCGAAGTTCTTTCTATGTGCATAATACATTTCGGCCATCATGTACCCCTTCTGACCTCATATATTAGGGGGCATCTGTTATAGCATCATTTTTCACCCTCAGGTGATTCTTGATTGTCTTTATGGCTTTGGGCACCCATTCCCACAGACTTGAACAAAATTCATTAAAAAATAGTGTTAAAATTCCCATACGCGGTTATGCCTAGACTTTTCCGCATGTATACGCAAGTCCACATGTACTTTTCCGCATATGCCATTAAAATCATTAAAAAATATAAAAAAATTCCCTATTTTCGAGCTGGGTTGATGGTTACTCCAGTAGTTCAACCACCCCAGCACGTGGCCAACTGTTTCCAACTGATTGAAACTACTTTGAGGGAGTATAAAAGCCCCTCATGTGCATGGCCTAAGGGAGAGAAATTTTATAGACATTATACTCTGTTGGAATCCCAATTCAAGTCTGATTCCCCGTGCCTCCTGCACTTTCCCAGATTTATACAGGAAACCCTTGTTTCCTGGAGATGTTCATCCATTTATATGCCATCTCGAGTGCACAAGTCTTGAAAGTATCTTAGTGAGGCAAGGGCGGGACGGATCCGGACGACGGTCTGTTCGAAGATCATGGAAGGATTCAGGTGATCTCTCCACTTTTACTACTGTACATGTTGTTCGTAATAATGAAGAACCATCTTGTTCCCGAACTTATGTGTTAATGTTTATTTATATGTGTGAAAATATTATCATTTAAGCATTTATTATGGTTTATATAATGTTTCACATGGATTGCACTAACTTTTAGGAGAAGTATATGTTGTACAACTAGGTTTCTGTGCACATTCTTTCTTGTTTTCCAGGTTGAAGGAGGAAGAAGGGTTGTTGGGGGTTTGGATCCCGCGGGATCTACATCGAACGTAGGACGACGGGTGAGTTATACTATCGTTGTTATCTAGTTTTTAGCATTCAAGTGTGGTTGTGTGTGAGTCCTTCCGAATAAAGATGCCCGATCCGTGGAGTGTTTTGACCCAACAAACCTCTAGGTGATTTTCTCGGAACACCAAATAACCATGATTTTGTAGCTTTTTATTTCTTCATTTCCCCATCTAAAGTAGGAGGTTTGGATTTCTTGAATTCCTCTAGAAAATACACACTCCTCCTATGATGCCCGTGATGATGGAAGCGATGTCTCTTGGAAGAAGAGATAAAATAAAATCCACATGTACCAGTCGTCTTGTTAGGTGTATCCAAGAGTCTACCACACTTCAATGTATCATAATTATCCATCATGTACCTTTTATGAGACATGTTCCATCTACCCCATTAGTCTTCTCCTTCCTATCTCCATGACTAGTCCCAAGATGTCCTTTCTTTTGAAAGTTTGAAAGTATTTAAAGAATCATTACATTAAATTCAACTTGATTTTATTAAGCCTTTGCAAGTCTTTCTTGTGATTCAATGAACCTATTATTATATTTTATAATATGTTCCCTCAGACTCCTCAATGTATCTAAAAGGCTAGGAAAATATCCCTCTCCTTGTTTCTCAACTGACTTTTCCCATTCCATTGATTTCACTTTGGGCATGTACGAGGAGTCATTTGAACTATAATCCAAAATTATTCTCTCTCTATTTTGGAATTCTATTTCCTAAAACAATACCATGTTATATAAACCAAATAGAATACATAATAAAAATCATGCCTCAATGTATCTCATGGGAGGGTATTACATCTACACAAGTTAGTCCAGATTAGCACAATATATAATAATAGAAACAACATGCATGAATCAAGATGAAAATACAAAACTAAACAAAATATGCATGCATGATAACCATAACCATCCTCATTTACCTTAGGGTCCAATACCGTAAACCTCTCTTTGATATCACTCTATAACACCAGTACTAGAGAAAGGTTTACAGGGAATGAAACCACTCTCATACCAACTTATAACACCCCACCCCACATTTACCTACATTTACAATCTCTTCAGGGTAAACATTAGCTGAGCGTTACTATGTATGAACAAAAAACCAAGTTCCAATTAGGGGAAGTGGGGCCTACTATATTTAAACTTTACTAAAACTCCCCAGGGACACCTAATCACCTAGATGTCAAACAACACCCACTCATGATCCTTTCCTAAGATGAAATTTTGTTCTTTCTTGACCTTCCATCCCAAATGCACACATGAAAATCCTTCCATGTGGCCAGAAGGCTCCAGCTGCATGAACAATCCATCCTTTGTTTGGATACAACTAATTTTACTCATTTTTGTGCCTACAACCATGGATTTAGTGCCTAAATTTCAGGCCTAGCCTACATGCCAGTAACCAGAACTACCCAAAACTTTCCAAAATCAATTCTAAGATAATCACAAGTATGCATAACCCATACTCAGGCTCATATATTTCTCACACATGTCAAATGAATGATAAACATTCATACAAACATATGGTAATCATAGTCGATACAAATCATGAATGCATATTTGATCATTGTCTCATTAGTTTCACCAGAGAATAATTAATAAGGTTCACTTCCATCTTAATCTAGTTGCACCAACACTTGTTAGCTCATACATTTATATACCATTCACTAACTAATTAAATCATGAACAATTTCCATAACAAGAGAACATCATTTAACCATGCTTATGACCAACAGTTAACCTGAATGAAGCCATGAAAAAATAGTGTTAAAATAAACATAATAACAAATACATGTGTTCATTGATCTCAATAAGAAATAACATATAATAACATATGCATAAATCCACCCAAGTTAGGGAGTTCCTCATCTACATATTTTAACTTTGAGGATGCATACAAAATTTCATATAAAAGAGAATATTAACCAAGTTGCTTAACACATGTAAAAGAAGTGGAAATTATAAAGAAACAATGAGATATAAATCACACAAACAATTTAATTACGAAGTTCCCCAATGTGGGCTACATCTCCAGGGATTGCTCAAACTAGGGATTCCTTATTTCACTAAGTGGCATCAAACAAATCAGTTACAAGAAACTTTATAAAAATGACCCTTATACCTCCAATTCAGATGATGGCCTGAAAATGGAGACCTCGACTGTAGAAAAAGGTTGCAAGGATGCATTCCTAGTGTGAAAATGTGCAAAAATAGCTATAAATTTATCAAATTACGACACCGGCACCTCTGGCCCTCTAAGGGAATATTTTGACATCTTGGAAGATCGCTTGCTCATATTTGCACTACCCTTGACTGCTCCTAGTTCCGTCATTAGCCCTCCCCCAGTATATAGGTGAATGAGAAATTTTGGGTTTAATTACATGTGCATGGGTGTAATTTCCAACAAATGAGTTGTCGGCTTGTTCGCAAGTGACAGTCATTATAGTGGGGGTGGGTTGGGTTTGAAACCCGTCGTGCCCTTATTTGGAGTGGAATTATTTTTAAATGAATGACATATATTTTTGATGGTTCGATGGTTAATAAACATTATATTGAATATAGAATATAATTTGTAATTTCCTGGGTGGTGGGTCGGCCGATCGGGGCGGGTGGGTTCAAGCCACATCGGTTGCACTTCGATACAATAATACATGGTCTTTCTTTTGGTTGGTTAGGGTTGGCCAACCCACCATGTCATTTTAACAATATTCTATGCATTCTGGTTGAGACCGTTGAGTCGAACCACCATTTCAATGGTATATACATATATATAATGTATTGGGCTGGGCCTGGTTGGCTGGGTTTGACCGTCATCTAATTAGGCTTGATGTACTCTTTAATATATATATAACCTAACTGTTCAAAGAAATTTTGCCAAATTTTAAGGGTCATTGGGCGAATTAAGTAGGAAACAAATTCACCCCTTATAATAACTAGATTTCGTGATGAGATTCAACCAATTTTTTGCCTTGATAGTGACTGCCACTTGGCCTAGTCTGACCATAACTTTGACTAACAGAAGTTGAGCGTACAAACTTGGACTTGAGTACCGTTCACACTATTGCAAATAGGGCGACAAGCACTACAATCTAGTCTTGGTTTCACTTCCTTCTGATGAATTTAATTTTGGAGCTATTTTCAAGGCCACTTCTATTTTTTGATCCATCTGGATCACTCCTCCCCAATAATGAGGTTTTGGATTGCCAAAATATATATCATTCAATTGAAAAGTGAGGGAATTTCTCCTTTTTCATCCCTCTAGCCTTACTTGGATGCATTCCTTTGAAACCAATACGAATATGCTCCACATTTCCCCATCGTGAAATCCTTTATTTCTGTCAAAAATGGTATTCTATGGTAGCTTGTCCAAGTATTTAGGTGAAAAATCATCCACTTTAGGAACTTGTCCAACCTATTCAATGTCCATGATCAATTGAGGCTCATAAAGCTTCAAGTTTTCAACATTCACCACTGAGTACATCTACATGTATGCTCGCAAATAGAGATGGAAAGCATTGTCTCCATTATTTTCTAATATGGTGAATGGGCCATATCAGATTCATCTCAATTTCTTTCCTTCCCCTTTCATTCTTCCCTTGTGCTAGAAATTACCGCAGGAATAATACACAATTTTACAGAGAGAAATAAATACAAAGAGGCCAACAGAAAATCATAAACATAAACACAAATGTTTATCCGAGAAAACCCCAAATCTGGGGAAAAACCTAACCAATGAAATTTCACTAACCATTGGCCAAAACCCTGGCCAATCCGACCAAGTGAGCCTTCACTTCTCACCTCCAAGCCTACATTACAATTAAGTCTTCCCAGCCTTTTATAGGCTCCATTACATGCAATACCATGGGCTGAAAAAACATGGGTGCACAAAACCATGTGCCCCAAAACAAATACTATTTACCCTAGTCAACTTTGACTCTATCCCAAGTCAAGTTCACCTAACAATTCCCCCCTTAAACTTGACTTGGGGTTTCTTAACTAAATCTAGCCAAAATTGCTAAGTGAGACAATCCTGCTCACTCTAGCTCTTCCCCCCTCAAATTTTTACCCAGGGTAATTGTTAACTTGATATCCCCCCATCACCTAGGTCTAACCCAGACTTTACCAGTGATTACCCAGCGGTACGCATGCCATACCAGGTCTTACAACAGTATGCCCATTTACATGTAAAAAATTAACTCCATTATAATAATTATTATTTTTTTGTTTCATTGTTGCTGTATTTATACATATGAAATCAATGTCCATATAAAAAGAATCCATCTACTGGATTACATGGGTCACCAGCCTCTGTAACCACCAGTCCTCTAGGAATTCTCTTCAGATACATGGTTCATCAATTTTTAATTAATTCACCCACAAATATCGTCTCTCATTTTGATGTTTTTCAAAAAAATTGATTGACACATTTTGTCAAACACTTTTCTCTCCTAACGTAGCTAATGGCTTGCTATTCTAGCACATATTCTCTCATATCTCATGGATCTCTCATGACCCATTTTCCATGCTTCTCATCACTTACATTCATTCATTTCCTTATGAGCCACTCACTGCTATTGCAAATGGACCAATGGCCACTTAAATTTCCAACATTTCCTGGCTGTCGTTTTAAAAACATGATGTTAGTCATCTCTCTGGAAGCCATCACTGCAACATGGGCATGCTAGCTCGACCGAAGGCACACTATAGATAATTGCTTCCTCAAATGTCGCGTGACAGGGCCCGCCATGCAAATTTGTGCACCTATATTCATTTCAGGATCTAAGCGAATTGATGTCTTTCTACAATATCTCAGCACCAAGTTCTCTCTACAATTAACTTCAGAGATTTCATCTCTGCGTTCATATTCATTGATGCTGAAACCTTAAGAGACCTTGAAATTTTCGAGTCTCTAGTCCATTCCATGCCAAGTGTATTCTTCAATGGCGTATCTTCTTCGTAGGCCTTCTGCATTGAGAAGTTCCATGATTTGTGTTGGGAAAAATACTGAGACGGGGGGGTGAATCAGTATTTACTGCATAATCAAAACTTTTTACTTTTTCATTCCTTAAAACCCATACGCTACTTTCTTTCAGTAAACTAGCTTATATACGTGGATACCCTTTATGAAACTCGCGTATACACAGATATATAGATATTTCATTAAATCTTCACTTATATCATTCCTTCATTCATTCATCAGATGTTCAATAAACAATAAACATGTGCAGTAAGAACAGAATAAACCATCACACAAAGCATCACACATGAACACCAGGATTTTTAAGTGGAAACCCAAGTCGGGAGAAAACCACCACTGCAGTTGCTCAGCCTTCAATATTTTATTATAGAGAAAACATCTTACAACATATGTCCTAGCGCAGACTTGACCAGCACGCAGGCACCCACCTACGCTCGTTTACCAGCCTCTCCTGGAAGGGAGCTCCAACCCCCTGACTCGTTTACCAGCCTCTCCTGGAAGGGAGCTACGACACCCTGATCTCGTTTACCATCCTCTCCTGGAAGGGAGCTACAACCCCCTGACTGAAGGCTACAACCCTCAGCACCTCTATGGACCACGTTTCATCAATTTTCACACTGGATCCAACCACTTCAAAGAGCCTGACTTGCAGGCCACGTTTCATCATATTTTCAGACTGGACCCATTACATACTTTTAAGCTCAAACATACATCACCAACAAATACTTACCAATTCAGACAACACAGATCAGATAGCAGTAATACAGCAGAACATATCAGATGTTTTATAGCCCATGCTTCAGCAAACCCTAGATTGCATACGCGCTTTCACTTCACTGATGTCACGTATATACGCGCTTTTGTTTACACAAACCCGCGTATACTTCAGTAAAAATTATAGAGCCAATTTTATTGCGCATACGCGCTTTCTCTTCAGCTAATCCGCGTATGTACGTGCTTCCTCTGCAGCGAACTAGCGTATAGATCTTCAACTATTATAGAGCAACATACTTCTTCAGATCAGATATTCAGTTCATATTTACCCTTTTGCCTCTGGCAGATGTTCGCCTCATTTCAGATCTAAGCCTTCCATGAACAGATCTAGCAAATACAAGTACAATACAGATCTAGATATTCAGCCATCATTTCTTCTTAGGTGCATCATAGATTCAGATCTATTATCAAACCTTTACCCTTTCCATACGAGAGATATACTTCACTTGAAAGTATTCATTCAAGCTCAGACATCTTGCTCCCACACTCATGATTTGCACAATGAATTTCTTCTCTTTATATAGGATTTCCCTTTTTCAATACCATGAGCCAAAACAATACCATGAGCCCAAAACTACATTACTTCCGATGGTATTCCTAGACGGGGTCAATTAGGTGGATCTTTACCCAATGCAATGGGTCAATACCATGGTGGTCACCCCTGGGTTTGCACTTTTTGAGCGCTTTTGCCCATACGCGACTTATAACGTTCTTTCTCGCGTGCATACGCGACTTCCCCTAGACATATCCGCGTATGCCTTGAGACATACTCTTTTTATCATACTTTGAGCACATTCTGAATTCCTTTCTTCATTTCCTTCTATACACACTGTAGATACATCATATTTTCTTCATCAAGAACATATTCTCTAAATCACAACTTCATCAAGTAAGTTTTCATCATCTTCATCAAGAGGATTGTCATTTAAGGACGACACTCAGCGCCATATTGCTAACCAACATCATATCACATCAGATTTACATCATTTACCAAGTCCATCAAGTCAAGCATAACTTCATCAGGTGGATTTCCATCAAGGACAACACATGTCAACAGTCGCATGTCTTCATCTTCATTCAGTGGGTTGCCATCAAGGACAACACTCTGCATCATATTTCAAACAATCTCCCCCTTTGGACTTGATGGCAACCACGATGGTGTTTGGTTACCACAACAGATAAGTACATTGACACCATGTCACTCTCCCCCTTTGACATCAAGGGCAAAGGGCGGATCAAAAACCAACGGATCAAAACCAACACACTCTCCCCCTTTGACATCAAGGGCAACAGGCGGATCAAAACTAACACACTCACCCCCTTTTCTCCTCTTGTAGAAGAAGCGTTCTGCAGATCTGATGTGTACTTGAAGTTACCAAGCTCCCCCTGAGTTCATGTTGAATCTTCAAACATATTTTTCAATGAAGTACATGACTCTATGAACTTCCTATCACCAAAAGACTCATACTGACATCAAACATCCAACCAAGTGGATTTACATATAAGACTCAAGTACCCAACCAAGTGGGTTTACACAATTCAACTCAGCTACCCAACCAAGTGGGTTTACAAAAATGACAAGTCCTTACATGACCGAATATTACAAATTTACATCATGGGTCTCAACAAGACCTTTTCAACAAATTACAAAAATGACCATTCATGACCAACACCAGAAAGTCCTCAAGAAAGAGAACATATTTCAGAACCATCATAATGCCAACAATGCATTATACTCAGCAACGCTAATGCTCCCCCTGAATCTGTGCATCCACGCATCCTTTTCATATGACTAAGGCTCCCCCTTATTTTGTGCATCCTGAACACTTTCACCAACAAATCATCAAGGCATCTTTATCAAAACATCAGAAAAAGAATTATGAGAACTGGAACACCACCAGAGATACCAAACAGTATCAGATATACCAAACAGCACTGCAGCTGTGCTGAAGAGAGCTGACTCCAAGAAAAAATTTGTCAGCAATCAGAAATATGCGGTTTTCTTTGCAGGAACTCGCGTATATACGCGACTGTGTTTCAGGAAACCCGCTTATCCACTACCATCTTCTATATTTTGACCAGATCTGATCCTGTGCGAGGAAAAGACAGTGTTCAGCTTCTTTCTGAGATATTTTACTGCTTCCCTGGACTACAGATGGATAGAACAGTGTAGTTGTGTCTTCAAGCATCATCCAATGGTGGTAGCATAAGCGTATTAGTAACAAAGTCTTCAGATTCTTTGTAGCATCAATACAATCTTTCCAAGAGAGATTCCAATATCAGAAAAACATCTTCACATAGGTGTCAAGCAATCATCCATGTGGTCCAACATCACCATGATCTTCAAGATTTAACATGAGGTAACATATGTAGGCAAAAGATCTCTCAACCATAGTAAAAAAATCTGCATGATTTATTTCTGAATCAAATGACATCCAATCTCATCATCAAAAAGTAAACAGGACTCATCCATAATCTTCAACACAAGGCATCAAGTATCATATCATCATCATTTAGAACTGAGAAATTAAGTTGATACAGAGTCAATAATATAGTTATTAACAATCAGACTGATGCTCCCCCTGAACCTCTGCTCCAGATCTTCAGCTATCATATGAATTTTCTTATCATTAATGCATACGCGACTGTGTCTGCTGAAACTCGCGTGTATACGCGACTTTTGTGAATAGATACAGCGTATGGAAAGTGAAACATAGAAATTTTCACATTCCTTTATCTCCTCCTGAGTTTGTACCTCCTGTACCTGTCCTTTCCACATCAGATGCGCTGTCAGAAATAAACATAACCAGAATAATCAAATCAACCATGAGAGTCATCATGCATTGCTCCCCCTGTGACGATACATTACTAAATATCATAATGTATCCCACATCATTTCTGCAGTCAATCAGAGAAGTAAGCTTCAGAAGCGGATGACTGCAGTAGGGTCAGAATTCCCTACGTTTCTGACCAGTCCTCCTTCTTTTTCCAAATTTTCTTGAGCTTTCCAACTGTGTGCTGAAAATTGTCCACTTTCCCAGATCTGTTCATCCTGCATTCTTTTTCTACATGTCCATACTTGTTACAAGCATAACATCTCATGTGGCCAGAGAAATAAACATAATAATCATAATGAGCTTTTCTATTCTTCCTTCTATTACAATCACCAGCTTTGTGACCATACTTGTTGCATGAAAAACAATATCCCTTAAAACAACCTAAGTACCTTTCTGAGTAGACTCTATTTGATTGTGACTGAAATGATTTTCTCCTGCAATTTGCTGCAACATGCCCATAATTATGACACTTGAAACATTCAACATTAATGAATGATTTCCTTTGAGATTTCATCATTGTTGGTTGACCTTTTGTTTCTTTCAACTCTTTAGGTTTTGCATTGACTTCCTTTGAATCTTTAGCACTGCCTTGTGAACTAGATTCTCCTTTAATAGTTTCATGGAAACCAAGACCAAGTTTGATAGCAGGAGACCTTTGATTACTCAGAATATTGTCCAAGATATTAGTACTATCATGAAAACTTAAAATTTTAACCTTTTCTTCTAATTTACCTTTGAGAATATTTACCTCAATCTCCAAGTCTTGACATTGCTTTGTCATGCTTTCCTCTTTCCTTCTTCCATCTTCTACTTGATCCTTCAGATTTAGAATCTCTTCTTTCAACCAATTTTCATTTTCTTCACATGTTTGTTGCAGCTCTTCATTCTTCTTCTTTGATGCTTCGAGATCTTCTTTGAGGGAGACGATTTCTGTTTCAAGTCTTGCATTCTTCTTGTTTGATTCTTCAAGATCTGCTTGTAGAAGTTCTTCATGTTACTTGTATGATTCTTCTATGATAGGCCAGATTTTTGCTCCAAGTTCTTCATATTCAAATGATTGTAGAGGTTCCTCACTCTTCTTACTTGATGCTTCAAGTTTTGCTCGTAGAGAGATGATTCCAACTTCAAGACCTTTATTCTTCCTTTTTTATTTTTCCAGATCTGTTTTTAGAGAAACGTTTTCTGCTTCAAGTCCCTTACATCGATTGGTTACATTGTCATACAACTTTTGATACTTGTTCATCTGTTCTTTCATTCTAGAGATTAACTCTTTGGGGATAGAATCGTTTTCTTTATATGTTCTTAGTTGATCTTCAACTCTGATCTTGATAGCTTCCTCTAGATCCAAAACTTTACTTACACTATCTTCATCATTACATGCACCAGAAAGTGAGTCACAAGAACAACTATCAATACCTGATCTATCTTCTTTATTTTCTGCTGCACATGTTTTCTAAGATATCTCCTTTTCAGTAGCCTTCTTCTTTTGCTTCTTTCCCATTGCGACGGATCTCCTTCAAGCAATCAAGCTTCTGCAGAAGAACCCGCTCTGATACCAATTGTTGGGAAAAATACTGAGAGGGGGGGGGGTGAATCAGTATTTACTGCATAATCAAAACTTTTTACTTTTTCATTCCTTAAAACCCATACGCTACTTTCTTTCAGTAAACTAGCGTATATACGCGGATACCCTTTATGAAACTCGCGTATACACAGATATCTAGATATGTCATTAAATCTTCACTTATATCATTCCATCATTCATTCATCAGATGTTCAATAAACAGTAAACATGTGTAGTAAGAACAGAATAAACCATCACACAAAGCATCACACATGAACACGAGGATTTTTAGGTGGAAACCCAAGTCGGGAGAAAACCACCGCTGCAGTTGCTCAGCCTTCAATATTTTATTATAGAGAAAACATCTTACAACATATGTGCTGGCGCAGACTCCTACCAGCACGCAGGCACCCACCTGCGCTCGTTTACCAGCCTCTCCTGGAAAGGAGCTCCAACCCCCTGACTCGTTTACCAGCCTCTCCTGGAAGGGAGCTACGACCCCCTGATCTCGTTTACCAGCCTCACCTGGAAGGGAGCTACAACCCCCTGACTGAAGGCTACAACCCTCAACACCTCTATGGACCACGTTTCATCAATTTTCACACTGGATCCAACAACTTCAAAAGAGCACAACTTGTAGGCCACGTTTCATCATATTTTCAGACTGGACCCATTCCATACTTTTAAGCTCAAACATACATCACCAACAGATACATACCAATTCAGACAACACAGATTAGATAGCAGTAATACAGCAAAACAGATCAGATGTTCCATACCCCATGCTTCAGCAAACCCTAGTTTGCATACGCGCTTTTACTTCACTGATGTCGCATATATACGCGCTTCCGTCCACACAAACCAGCGTATACCTCTGTATATATTTCATTGTGCATACGCGCTTTATCTTCAGCGAAGCCGCGTATATACACGCTTCCTCTGTGGCGAAGTAGCGTATATATCTTCAATCATTATAGAGCAACATACTTCTTCAGATCAGATATTCAGTTCAGATTTACCCTTTTACTTCAGACAGATGTTCGCCTCATCTCAGATCTAAGCCTTCCATGAACAGATCTAGCAGATACAAATACATTCCAGATCTAGATATTCTGCTTCATCATTTCTTCATAGGTGCATCATAGATTCAGATCTATTATCAAACCTTTACCCTTTCCATATAGATATACTTCATAAAGAAGTATTCATTCAAGCTCAGACATCTTGCTCCCACACTCATGATTTGCACAATGAATTTCTTCTCTTTATATAGGATTTCCCTTTTTCAATACCATGAGCCCCCTTTTTCAATACCATGAGCCAAAACAATACCATGAGCCCAAAACTACATTACTTCCGATGGTATTCCTGGACGGGGTCAATTATGCGGATCATTACCCAATACAATGGGTCAATACCATGGTGGTCACCCCTGGGTTTGCACTTTTTGAGCGCTTTTGCCCATACGCGACTTATAACGTTCTTTCCCGCGTGCATACGCGACTTCCCCTAGACATATCCGCGTATGCCTTGAGACATACTCTTTTTATCATACTTTGAGCACATTCTGAATTCCTTTCTTCATTTCCTTCTGTACACACTGTAGATACATCATATTTTCTTCATCAAGAACATATTCTCTAAATCACAACTTCAGCAAGTAAGTTGTCATCATCTTCATCAAGAGGATT
Source organism: Pinus albicaulis (assembly GCA_034641835.2). Lineage (NCBI taxonomy): Eukaryota > Viridiplantae > Streptophyta > Pinopsida > Pinales > Pinaceae > Pinus > Pinus albicaulis. Next base: position 525,914,845 of record CM076569.1, read on the forward strand.
GTCATTTAAGGACGACACTCAGTGCCATATTGCTAACCAACATCATATCACATCAGATTTACATCATTTACCAAGTCCATTAAGTCAAGCATAACTTCATCAGGTGGATTGCCATCAAGGACAACACATGTCAATAGTCGCATGTCTTCATCTTCATTCAGTGGGTTGCCATCAAGGACAACACTCTGCATCATATTTCCAACAAGTTGCTCACAAAATCATAGCCAAGATCAAATGTTATGCCTCCTCCAGCATGTACATACGAGTACTTGAGCTGACTGCTCGCCGATGTAAAGCTATACCTAGCCGAGACTTTTTTCGACTGATCAAAGGCAAAATTTCCATCCAACACAGTCATATTGGCCTTTTAGGCGTGGATGTATGTCAGTTTCAGTTGTTTGCCAGCAAGTTTTGCGGAGCTCATGAACTGGAATCTCACAGCCTGCAAAGCCATCCATTACATGACCTCACGGCGCTATAGCAGATCTTCAATCCACGGCACTCCATGACAGATTTTCTCTTCTTTCACGTAACTCATAGTTCTGATAGCAAAGAATACAATACATTGCTATTCTAATGGGTTCTCATGGCTGTCTCAGCAGATTCACAAGTCATCAGACCACGCTGTAGTCAACTCACGGCTTGTCAATCACGACCCGCTCCACTGGCTCTACCTGCTACTGCTCCATAAGCATTAAGAGCAGGTCGATCTATGCACATCAATCCATGCAGGTATTTGAATGCCGCAGTCCAACACTAATCATCCTCACTTATTCCTTCACAATCGAAAATGCAAGAAGGCATCCGTTCCCAATATCACAGTTTCTTCACTGCCACAACAAATCTCCTCTACCAAGAACAATTCCTCTGATGTCATCGGGTCCAGCCACCGTTTTCTCCATAGTGCTCATATTTTTCCATCAACCTCACAAGCCCAGATCTACATGAAAATTATTCATCGATCTCTCTCATGCATCCATGAGATCTCTGCCACAACTCGAACACTTGTCACATAGCAATCTCACAATCATGCTACCTCAAATCTGTGAACAAGGTTTATGGTGATCACTTCATTCATAAGAAAAAATATAACCCTTTCCAAAAAAAGCCTGCAAACCTGGCTCCGATACCAGTTGTTAGAAATTACCGTAGGAATAATAAACAAATTTACAGAGAGAAATAAATACAAAGAGGCCAGCAAAAAATCATAAACATAAACACAAATGTTTATCCGGGAAAACCCCAACTCCGGGGAAAAACCCAACCAATGAAATTTCATTAACCATTGGCCAAAACCCTGGCCATTCCGGCCAAGTGAGCCTTCACCGCTCACCTCCAGGCCTACATTACAATGAAGTCTTAAATGCCTTTTATAGGCTCCATTACATGCAATACCATGGGCTAAAAAACCATGGGTGCACAAAACCATGTGCCCCAAAACAACTACTATTTACCCTACTCAACTTTGACTCTATCCCGAGTCAAGTTTACCTAACACCTTGTTGATGTGGAGCTACACTTTTCCCCCAACCTATAATTGGTGATTTAATTGGTGCTATTCATGTCAAACTTTATATCGAGCTTGAATTTTCTCCATCTTCTCCTTCACTACCTGGTGAATCATCTGAATCCGCTAAATGAACTTTCATGCTTTTTCCTTATCACATTGCCCACTAGAATATTCATCTATCCCAAAGACCATGTATATGGGATCCTTTGGAAAATAGCCAAATATTGTCTCAAATGGTGAGCTCTAAGTGGATGAATGCACTACTCGGTTATATGCGTATTGTACATAAGGAAGCTGCTCTTCCCATAACTTAGGATACTTGCCACAATAGCCTCAGAGTAAGTGTATCATTGTGCAGTTGAAAACCTTTGTTTGTATGTTGGTCTATAGATGAAATTTCATGCTCATCTTTAGGTTGGTGTCCACAAACTCATTGAAAACTCTCTAATAAACTGAGAGCCTCGATCAGACACAATGGACGTGCGAAACCAAAAATGGACCCATACAAATTGGAAGACATTAGTAGTTTGCTCTGTAGTGACCGGATTTTTACAACGCATTAAGATATTTTTTTTTCTAAAACAATCCATAATGACATAAAAATATTATTGACCTCTCTTGTACAAATTTGTATTGCCTATAAAATCCATTGATACACATTCCCATGGATGACCTAGAAGAAGGAGAGGTGTGTAGAGCCCTAATTTTCTATTAGGGGGCTTGCAAATTGAACACAACACACATCACTCTACATATCGAAGCATAATATTTTTGATGTGAGGCCAATAAAAAAACCCCTGTAAATCACCCAAAGTCTTTTCTATACCAAAATGACCTGACATAAGAGAGGTATTTGCCTCTATAGTTACATGTATCCTTTCATTTGAGGGAATACAAAATTTTCCAAGATCATACAAAAATTTTCCCTGCAAGTGATAATTATCCACATATGATCCACGTATTTTTAAACATAACTTTCAAAAGATAAAGAACCATTTTTCAGAACTATAATGCAGAAATAGGAGGGTGATAAAGCATATCTTCCACTTTTTTGCTGGTTTCCTTCTTGCATTTTATTACCAAGTGACATTGTTGGAGGAATCCCGTCCATCTGAAATAAAGTGCTTGTTGAAGATTGGTCTAAAACTAATGCTACTCCAAGGGTTGGTGATCTCTGCGAATGATGGTATCCTTGTCGATCAAGTAATTCTTCCACTTATTCACGCTTTTAACCAAGCCCTCCAAATACTTTTCATATGTTGGATAGTTCACAATAGCTTGGGAGAATGTCTCTGAATGGTAACATACATGTTTCCTTTGCTGCATCAATAATGAAAACATGGCATATCGACCGAAATTGGCCTTGATCTCAAAAGGGTATTGTAGGTCTGGTAAGGCCAAAATTGGTGTAGTATAGATCTTCTCTTTCAGTGTATCAAAGGCTTTATGTTGCTTTCCTCCCCACCGAAATGTTTTCTTCACACTCCTAAATGCATGTAAATGGGATGCAATGATGGAGAATTTTGCAATGAACCTTGTTTAGTATTCTACTACACCAAAAAAGCTATGAACCTCTGTAAAATTTTTGGGTTTAGGCCACTTCACAATTACAACAATTTTAGAAGAATTTATTTTCAATTTTCTACCATTGTCAATGTGTTAACAACCCTGGTGAAAATTCCATGTAATTAAGATAAAATAATAACCAAGGTTGATGGGATACATATTCCAAAATGATTGTTGGGAGAAACATACTAGTGTCGGTGTTCACATGGTTTATTATGGCTAAGGAAATTGGAAAAGGATATGGCTAAGGAATTAAAGAGGGAAAAATTATTTTTGGAACATCTATTTATGAAAATAATTGAGATCAGGAGAAATGGGAGGTAAAAGCTCACAGGTTGCATGTGAGGGGGAAAATGAAGGAAAATAATGGAAAATGAAGACAATAAAGGCATCATCTATAAAAAGGCTTATAAGGACGAGTTGGTACTTTTAGTGAGTGCATTTTTTGAGCTCTCTCGTTATTCTCTCCCTCTCTCTCCTACTCTTGGATAGTTAGAGTTTTCTTGGAGCACCCTTAGAGAGTGTGGATATTTAGTGATTTGGAGAAAGAAGGAAAATGAATATTAGGAAAGCAAAATCAGACATCAGGATCAACAACTGCAACGAATTTTGATTGCAAGTACCAATTTGCATGTATGCTTTCCTCACTAGTTTGGCATGCATGGTGTATGAATGTGGATTTTCCTAGCCTTTCCATTTCCTTGAATAGCCATGGTGTTGTGGGTTTATTTCCATTTATTGTTTTCTAGTTGGTTCTCATGATTCCTTAGTTTTGGGTTGATTTATTATTTCCAAGAAGCCTTGGTTGTGGAAATAATCTAGAAGCTCGACAAAAAAATGTGGGTTGAGTTACTAGTCCTCGAAGTCTTTATTTAACAAATACTCTGGAAGCCCTAGGTGGGTTGAGTTACTAGTACCCGAAGCCTTGGTTGGAAAAGCGCTCTGGAAGCCCTGTAAAATTTTGGGTTGAGTTACTAGTCCTGGAATCCTTAGTTGGAACAAACACTATGTATCCCCAGAAAAATTGGGATAGAGACCAATATGCGATTGTTGTGATCTCCGACCATGACATGGAATCATTGGTTGAGGGTTGAGGTTGTTTCACCTATAGAAGCCCTAGATTGATTGTGATTTATTTGGTTTATGGGATCCCACATTCAATATGGCACGGGCGTGGTTGGCTAAAGTGATACTTGGCTAAGCCAATCTATGGTTGGGTGGAACGTGGAAGCACCATCTCCAGTTGGTTTCTACATTCATAAATGAGAAATTCATTCCATTTCTATTTGGTATGAAAATGTATATATTTATATTTGGATTCTATTATTGTTGTATACATGGTATTTCTGTGGTTATTATGCTGGGTATGACCATGTATTTTTACAGTGATGATGTATGGATCTCCACAAGTTTTCACTTATAAGTGAATACACAATGTATCTATGTTAAAGTGGATTCTATTGTAGTTAATGATGTAGGGGATCAATTCTTCTTAGCGATTCTCAGATAAGTATGAGAACCCAATTGCTTAGATTTGTTGTTTACACATCTAGATGTCATGTTTGTGACATGTTTGACAAAATTCCTGTCATGGCAAGGAGGGTTCTGGATGGGTTCTTAATGATGTGATTGATTCCTTACGGTTTTCCTCTTGTTATTTATAATCTCTAAAATTTTCATGAAGTATTGGGAAAATCACTAGGTTCTGGGCCTAAAAAGGTGGCTTAAATCCCGAAGATGGAGGCACAAAACTGAGCTTTTGGAGCCCTCGCCGCTAGCATGTAGTGTTATTCTTGTGGTTAGAGTCTCTTGGCAACTAGCATGCAGTCTTGTGCCTATGTATAGTCTCTTTTCCACTAGCATATAGTGTTACGCCTGTGACTATAGTCCCTTGGCAACTAGCATGTAGCGTTATTCCTGCGGCTATGGCTTAAAGGGGTTCAAAATGTTAGTGTGACTAAGGGATAAGAGACCTGAATGGTTGGTTTACCTCTTGGTGTTGTTTTGGCTGCTGGAAAAGGTCTGTAGGCTATTCTTTTCATCAGTTCCACTTCCTTAAGGTCACATAGGAGGTTGAATCTCATTATAGTACCCTTTGGTCACATGTTTACCTCGGTTGGACGGTTAGTTGGGTTGATGTGGGAACAGGGTGTTATAGAGTCATACCAAAGCATGGTTCAACCCCTGGACTAGATTGGAGATGTGTTTTTCATGATTTTATATTGCTTGCACATGTTTCTCATACCTATGGTGTATGTGCATGTTGCATCCATGTTGCATTGGCGATGGTGGCAGTGGTGTCACCAAGGACGGAATGATGGTGTTGTGTCCACATGTATTGATGTGTGTATGACTGGTTATGTGTTTTTAATGCTTATAAATTGTTAGTGCATACTCGCCTACATGTTTCTACATGTTGTATATGCATTGCTTGTTTATGCTAGGTCACATATTGGTCATGTTTATGTATTTTTTGTGTATGCTTACCTGCGTGATAATATATTTTGAACATGTGTTGGTTGTGAATGTTTGGTTATGTGTTGCTTCTGTTGGTTAATTTTCCATTCTTTTGATTGTGTGTGGTCAAGTTTGCATTGGTATGCTTGAAATTGTCGTGCATTAGGTTATGGTGTGCATTGGTATGATTATGCATTAATGACTGGAATCCAACTAGAATAATGTTTATTCACTAACATACCATGTGCTACAAATTTACATGCCGTTATGATTACATATATACATGTATTTCACTGCTTGATTGATCTTGTAGGATGTATCCTCCCCAAATTACACTAACGTGCATTGGTTTATTTATGATTTGGTTTAGATGACATATTGTACATTGCATGCTGAAATAAAATACAAATAGTAGAATATTAGACTACCAAGATTCTCCCTATGATTCATATTAGTAGCATGGTGTTGTACATTCACCTAATTTGGAATATATATTGAGAGGTCAAAAGGAAGAAATAATTAGTTGCAAGGCAGATAATGATAGACTCATACAGGAATAGGAAAAGAAAGAAAAGGTGAATGCAACCATCCTTGAATTTTTTCTATATTTATAGAACAAGGGGCCACTTTGGATCAACTATGGGCAAGAGGATGGACAAATGGAGCATATGGAAATAGGTCTCTCGACGGTCACAGGTCGGATAGGAATGACACGGTTAGAGATGACAGATTGTTGGACGCCACTCTGGATAGGAGAGGTGACAGACACATGTATCACTCTAGTTATGGTTCTAACCGACATCATGATGTCATTATTATCATCCTTAAAGGAGGAGTGGCAGGGGATATATTCCGGATGTGTATAAAAAGGAAAAATCACCTACATTTGATGGAGAGATGAATAAAACAAACACTGTAGAGGCATGCTTTCTTGGTATGAAGAAGTGTTCCAAGTTGCATGATTACTCAGAAAATATCAAATCCATGACAGTTACTATTGGAGCAGGGTCCCCTAGTGGATTTTGGAACATATTTGTATTTTTTTGTAATAGTTTTGTCTAGCACAGGGGCTTTGGCGTAGGTCAAAGTCCCCGGTGAACTGTAATGTGTCAAAGGGTAGACCAACAGTCTGCAAACCATGGTTTTCTAACCATAGAGTAGCACAGGCTAATATGTTATAAATAGATAGATAAATAGAGTCTAGAGGTAGGCTAATTTTTGGATTAAGTTTGGATATGAATCTATGGATATTTTTTGTCGATGTTCTCGGTAAGGGCTCCTTCTGGCTGTGTGCACAGAGACCCTGAGTCTATTGTGTGCGGACCCCGCTGGCTGTGTGCACACACTGGTAAATAAAGTCTATAAGCTGGATTTGGATATTAATTAATGAGAATATTTTGTTGTGATAGTTGAATACTTATGTGTAATGGTTATTGGATGCACTTTATGCTATTCCTTTGATTATATCTATTTGTTGCATACTATCAATTATTGATGTCCACGTGGATGTGATATTGTAAAAGAGGATGAATGCATAGATATGGTTAGATTTAGTTTATTTGATTCTGTTAACATGTTATCTAATGATTTATGAGCTTCGCTGAAGATATTCCACCAATATACTGTTACAATTTTTTGTGTTAGGGTTTCTCCAGCGCAGGTCTGTTAAATCTGAAGGGACCCACTTCAATTAAATTTTTATCTCTTAGGGTGTGGAAACCTAGTTCCAGCACCCTTCCATGATTCTTCGGATGGGGCCTGGACCTACGCAATAAATCCATTTCTGAAAGAGCCAGCCGTACATGGGTTTGTTGGTAAACCTTAAATCCGAACCTAGTTCAAGACCCCTCAAACTAGCATATGGTTCCGTTTCCGGGACTGGGAGAATTTTGAGAGAGAGATTGGGTAATTCCATAAGGTCATTGGCAACCATTGAAGCCCGAACTTATCGATTGGTTTTAAAATAATAATCAAGAGTTTGTCCTAAAAGAGAATAGAAGTAAGAAGATGATTGCTGAAGAGTGGAAGAGCAGGTACATTTTTACAGAAGTGCGCAATTTTTTTTCGTAACATTCACTCACAAAATACAAGAGCGGTTGGCAAGGTTGGCAGAGATCTGAACCTATTGGAAAGATCAAGTCACACACTAGACCCTTGAATTGATTCAAGAATTGGAGAAGGCTGATAACAATATCACCCGGACTGTAGATCACTGGGTGGATAGTCTTTTGGGAGGATTTGTAACTGAGTTTTCATTCGATCAGTTTGTGTCCTACTCTAAAGCTCAGTGAAGGCTTTTCAAAGGACTTAGAGGTAAGTTCTTGTAAACAATTCCGCTACTGATAAAGATGCTATTGTGCGAAAAGGGTGTCCTCTGCAGTCACACTAAGTGAATGACCTTCGACCAGATTGAAAGAATGATGCGGAGTGGTAAATACGACCAAGTTAATCAAGAAGGGGATAGATCGGTATACATTCCTCTAAGGGATTCGCCCAACTTCAACGAGGGTGGGGTTGTGCATGTACAGACCACTCCCCTCGCTATGCCACCATCGAACTCATGCAAGGGTAAGAATTCTCCTACCCCACCTCCACCACCACCTACAGGAGATATGGATGCACACATAAAATTACCCACCTTTAAGGGTGTGGATGATGAGGATATGGATCGATTCTGGTTTGTATCATAGTTAGTATGGAATGTGAAATATATTAATAATGATTTTGTAAAGAGAGTGAAACTATCCATAGCCTTTGAAGTAAGGACTCTGGACTAGTTCATGGAATATATCGATCAGCACGCTAATCCCACGATACAGGAGATTAAAGATGCCTTGAAACAGCGGTTTCGAAAGCCTAAGTCCTATGATCAATGTGTCATAGAGCTGCAAGATACTAACTAGGGACCTATAGACTATGTTTGGGATGTTGAACAACGACTAAAGAAAGTCGTCAGTGATGGAGGATTTGTCTATAAGGATAAACAACATAAGGAATGGTTCATCGCCATGCTATTACCACATCTGGGTGGACCTATGGGTCAGCAGAAGATGGATTCACAAGAAGAGGATTTGGAGGTCGCCATGAAATTGGAAGCTACGGCAAGGGATGACGCTCAATTTGGGGTGTTGCAGATCCAAAACTAGCTGGAAGAAATGCACTTGGAAATTCACAATTTAAGATATGAAATATGAAAATAAGCCAACACAGATGTCTAGTGAATAAATTGCAGGGTATCAGGCCACACTAAATATTAGTACCCTCTACTATTAGATTATATTCAGGCTGGGGGACTAAGTCCTTTATGCCCCAGGGACATGGCTGGACCAACTACCCCTATGCTGTGGTGTGTCGACTGTCGGGTAGCCGAAATACATGATACAGATCACTACCCTCGATTAGGCACCTCTGTTCCAGAACTGAAACAACAGTGGTGTAGATTCTACTCGTAAGTGGGTCATGACGAGTAAAACTACCGAACACTCGACCTGATGGTAGATAGGGGAAACCTATATAGGGTACAGGTTGACCTTTCATCACCATTATCTCCCTCGGGGTGGGGAGGATCCCATACAAGAGGATGTGGAGGAGGTAGAGGCAGAAGCACAGTTCGAGGACTAGGGAAACTAATTTGCTACAACTGTGGGGTTGTGGTACATTATGTAAGAGAATGCCTGAAACCTGCGCACAAATCTTGCATATATTGTAGGAAGTTCGACCATGTCATTGAATATTGTCCAGTGTTGATAGAAAATATGTAGGAGAAACATTAGACACCCACGTAGAATGTACAACGGGTTAAAGCGGAACCAGGGGATGATGCGAGAAGCATCAATGTGATTACGCGCAGTGGCATTTCCACTGGAGGAACTAAGGAAAAAGATGTGGTTGAACCATTGATCAGGAAAGCTGCTGAGAAAATGGAAAGCCTAGACCTGAAAAAGGAGAAAGAAACATTCATTGAATCTCAAAAAGCAATTACCAAGGACAAAGAATCTAACTCAAGGACTCTCTAGTAGATCCAAAAGTAGATGAAGCAGTTAAGCCATTCCTTTAGGCATTTATGGAGTTGTTGTGCAATAAAAAGGTAGTGGAGAATCTCCAAGAATTAATAGACAATTGCTTAGAAAATTTTGGCCCACAGACGAAGGTTCAAAATGTGAAGAAGCTATATAAAAACAAGAAGAGGACTCATTAGGAGATGTGTATGACTGTGTAGATTGGGTATTATGAAATGGATCAAGTCATCCTCGATTTAGGATCGGATGCCAAGCTGCAGTGGTCCACTATTCAGTTATGAATGGCTAACCAGGAGAAGATCATTACAGTAGGCGGGCTACTGAAGGTTGTGGTAAACATTGCGGGAGTTAAATTCTATGTATATTTTGAAGTAATCCAAATTGTGGATGATACAGACCCTTATCCTATGCTCTTAGGTTTGGACTGGGCCATTGTCATGGGGGTACCATCAATCTAAAAAGAAGAAGTATGATCTTCTAAAATGAGGTTACGCGATTAATATTCACCCTTGATCCAGCAGAAGGTGAGCGATATACAGAGTGAGTGTGGGAGGAGGAGGATGTTGATCACATTTACAAATTGACTTCCCGGGACGATGATTGGATCAACTCCATAGCTGATGGTATGTTGTGTTGGGAGAAGGATGGCGAATACCTCTCGGAATTATATGGTGAGATAGAAAATTTGCAGAACTAGTTGCATGACGTATCTGTGCTGCGGTGCCTTAACATCACAAAGAGCTTCTGATGCATCTCCTTAGAGGTAAGATAAATACCCTACTTTGATGGTTCTGGTAGTGTTAAGGAATTTCTTAAAGCATTCGAAGTAGATGTCTCTGAAGACTAGAGGTATTGGGAACTTGACTTGGCTATGCACGTGAACCCTGCGCAGTGGTGGGAAACTCATAAGGAGGCTTTCCAGGACTTGGAGGAATTCTGAAAAATGATCATGCTATGATTTGAACCTCCAGTCACCCCACCCATGGAAATTTTCTCTAGTTGTGGGGATCTGTGCAAGCACATGGTTGTATAGATGGAAGTATTCAATGAATGGGTCCATATGTTTATCCATGCCTTGGGACAAATACCCACCACCTGGTATTTGGATTTAGAGCTACACCAGTGCACTTGTCAATGGGGTATAACGACAGAAGATTTCATGATGAAGTTTGGTTTAGTACGGGGAAAAAGAAACTAGACGAAGCCCTGGCAAGATATAGATGCTCTGGTCTTTGATGAGTCCTTAGCTATGAGAGAATGTGTTGTGCCAGCTTTGGATGGGGAGATGCAAGATATCATCAACTGCGAAAATTTATCAGTATAAGACTGCGATGAGAACCCCTGAAATATCACTATCCCAGAGCCGAAAATAGAGCGTGTAGTTGTAGGGCCTCTATTGCAAGAAGTGGATGTAACCAAACCATTAAAAATGAAGGAATTCAACATTGGAATGGAAGAGCAACCCAAGATGGCCAAAATTGGGAATTACTGGGATGACAATATGGTTGGAAATATTGTAGAGGAGCTAACTGAATATCAAAACCTATTCCCTACAAAGTTCTTTGAGCTAAAAGTGATTGCCAGGGATATACGAGTTATGAGGATCAGCTTGATGCCAGATGCGCACCCTATCAAATAGCGGCCCTATCAACTGAACCCTAACTATAAACAGAAATTCAAGGAGGAAATAGATAATATGATGGCTGCAGGCATCATTAAGATGGTAGAATAGTCGAATTGTGTCAGCCCTATGGTGGTCCATGAGAAAAATACAGAGGGAGATATAAGAATCTACGTAGAACTACGCAAATTGAATGATGCCTACATACATGATCCTTTCCCTACATCGATATCTAACGAAATTTTGGATTATGTGGGAGGTTAGGAAGCATACTCATTCATTTATTACTTTTCAGGGTACCGTCAGATCATGATAACATTTGAAGACCGCAGAAAGACAACCTTCCTAAGTAAGTGGGGATCCTTCTAGTACATTGTCATGCCTTTTGGGTTAAAGAATGCCCCTGCCCTTTTCTCGCGCATAGTTGTAGCAGTATTCAAATAGCTTATTCACAAGTTTATAGAGGTCTATTTTTTTCACTGAACAGTTTTTGGATTATTCAAGAAGCATGTGTCGAACCTGCACATGATGTTATTAGATGCTTGCAGGAAACACTAGATTTCACTAAACATCAAGAAATGGATATTCCACATGCCATTTGGGAGCCTGTTGGGACACATTGTATGTCAGCAAGGATTTATGGTAGACCCAACCAATATTGTAGTTATCATCAACTTAGCAGGTGCTGTGAATCCAGCTCCAAAAATAGAAAAAAAGAGATATCAACGCCTTAGAAATAAGCCACTTCAAGGGGGCAACCTCCAATACATTACATCAATGAAAAATTCTTGGATGATACAAATTACAAAACCTCCTTTCTATATATAGGAGTCCACGGGGCCACAATGTAATCCTAACCGACCTAACAATAATAATTTAAGGGCACAATAATAACAATATGGGGGTTACAGGGGTACAATAATAACAATAAGAGGGTTACACTAAAAGCAATAAGGGACTATACTAGTAATATAGGGACCTAACATGCCCCTCTCATTCAAAAAAGTGTTGTCCTCAACGCTTGAGTAGCTCAGGGTGCTTTTGTATAAAATTCTCATCCTCCCATGTAGAATCTTCAGTGGGTAAGTTCTTCCACTTGATGAGATACTCTGAAATTGATCGATTCCATAGCTGTCGAGTTCTTGTTTTCGTGACTGCTTCAGGTTCCAATATGATTTTCCTTCCTCATCAAGTTCTGGAAATATTGTTTGAACTGGAATATTTTCACCTATAACCTTCTTTAAGAATGAAACATGGAAAACTGGATGCACTCGTGAAGAAGCAGGAAGCTCCAATTTGTATGCCATAGTACCAATCTTTTGAAACACCTTGTAAGGACCATATTACTTTGGCGATAATTTATTATCCTTATTAGCTTGCTTGAGGGACATTTGTTTGTATGGTTGTAGCCGTAAAAATACCTAGTCTCCTACATCAAAACTTCTCTCGCTACAATGTTGATCTGCCTGTTGTTTCATTTGATTTTGTGCCTAATTCAGGTTATCCTTTAAGAGTTGGAGAACTTCTTGTTGATGCTAGATGTGATCGTCCACTGCTTGAACCTTCTAATTTTCTCTTAAAGATGTTGTGATGGATGGTGGATGATATCTATAAAGTGCCATAAATAGGGTCATTCTTGCTGCAGTATGGAAGGAAGTGTTATACCACCATTTAGGGAGAGGTAACCACTTGCCCCATTGTGTTTGTTTATTAGATACAAAACAAAGAAGATATCCTTCCAAAAATTTATTTACTATCTCAGTTTGACCATCAGATTGAGGATGGTAAGATGAGCTATGAGCTAATTGAGTACTCAAATAAGAAAATAACTCCGTCCAAAAATTTCCAGTAAAAATGGGATCTCTGTCGCTCATAATAACCCTTGGGTTTCCATGTAGCTTTTGAATTGTGTCCATAAATGTAGTAGCAATTGTACTTTCTTTAAATGGATGAGATAATGCACAAAAGTGTGCATACTTTGTAATTCTATCAACTACCACCATGATGACACTCTTTCCTTCGAGCTTAGGTAAACCTGTGATAAAATCCATTGAAATCTCCTCCCAATGTTAACTTGGAATGGATAAGGGTTGTAGAAGTCTGCGGGTCTTAATTGTCTCAACTTTATTATGTTGGAAAACCAAACATTCCGCCACAAAATTTTGAATATCATATTTAAGTCCATCCCAAAAATTCTTTCTTCACCTTGTGGTAAGTTTTTAAAAATCCCGAGTGTCCTCCTAAAGGAGAAGTGTGCAATTCCAAAAGAATATTTTGTTTTATTTGGGAATTATTACAAAGATATAAGCAATATTTGTACCATAAAGAATCATTTTTCCAACTAAATGTATCAGATGTACTAGGATCTTGCTGCAAATTTTGAATGAGTGTCCATACCTCTTTGTCCATCTTCCATTCATCTCTTGCTTTTATTACCCAATCTGGTTCGATAATAGAAATAGCAGAAAGCAATGCTTCCACCTCTTCATTCTTTCTTGAGAGTGCATCTGCAACAATATTAAGCTTCCCTTTTTTGTAGATTATTTCAAAATCATAACCCAACATCTTTGTGACCCATTTTTGTTGCTCTTATGAAGATAGTCTTTGTTCCAAAAAGTGTTTAAGACTATCATGATCAGTTTTTACCTTGAAGTGTGTTCCCATTAGGTAAGTTCGCCATTTATTTAGTGCATGTAGTATTGCCAACATTACCTTCTCATAAATAGGTTTCTGTAAATACTTTCATTTGATTGGACGACTTTCAAAAGCAATGGGTCTTCCTTCCTACATTAAAACAACACCAATTCCATTTCCTGAGGCATCACATTCCACAATAAAGGTTTTTTTGAAGTCTGGCGTAGATAAGACCGGTGCTAGGCACATTGCCTCTTTAAGATGTTCAAAGGCCTTAGTTGCTTCAGGAGTCCATAAAAATTCATCTTTCTTCAATAATGTTGTTAGAGGTGTTGTTATTCTCCCATAATTCTTAACAAACTTGCGATAATACCCTGTTAACCCGAGAAATCCTCGCAACTGCTTTATGAATGTGGGGAATTTACATTCCTTAATGGCTTTAATTTTGTCACGGTCTACCTTAACATCCTCGTGAGATATAATATGACCCAGATATTCCACCTCTTGCACTCCAAAGAAACATTTGGATTTTTGTGCATATAATTTTTTCTCCTGCAATAGTTTGAGAACCTACTCAACATGTTGAACATGATCCTTCCAAGACTTGCTATAGATTTGTATATCATCAAAAAGTACTAGCACAAATTTTCTAAGGAAGGGTTTGAAAATGGAATTCATCAACCCTTGAAATGTAGAAGGTGCATTGGTAAGGCCAAAAGGCATGAACAAAAATTCATAATGACCCTCATGAGTTTCAAATGTTGTTTTTGGAATATCTTCAGTCTTCATTCTAATTTGATGATATCATGAACGAAGATCCAACTTGGTAAAATAAATTGCTGCATGTAATTCATCCAATAATTCATCAATCACAGGAATGGGAAATTTATATTTAATGGTGAGCTTATTGAGCTCCCTATAATCCGGACACATGTGCCATGATCCATCCTTCTTGTGTACCGATACTATGGGATCAGAGAAAGAACTTTGACTAGGTTGAATTATACCCACCTCTAACATTTATGCAATGATACATTCAATTTTGCTCTTTTGGACATAAGGATATCTATAAGGCCTGATGTTTGGAGGAAAAATTCATGGAATCCAATGAATAATCTCTAGTAGTGGATAAAGAGGGAACAACAAAAACATATCATCTGAAATATATTCAGAGGTTTCATCAGTATCAGAACTATATTCATCACTGAAATGAAGCTCAGTGTCTACTTCTGGTTCTGAATAGTCATAGAATCTATTCATCTTCTGCCAAGTGTCAGGAACTGATTCATTGTCTGACAAAGAAGCATCAGTCAAAATATATACCTTTGATACTTCGTCTTGAGAATCAACCATAGACCAATTATCTACAAAATCATCAATTTCTATAGAAGATTTCAACTTATTGGAAGAACTTTTCTCAGAGATATTGGTACTAAGAATTCACAACCCATTTTAAATTCCTTGCCTCCACAACCAACTTTGAATTCTTTCTGCCCCTATCCAAAGACAGTTTCTTAGTCATCCTCTTTACCTACTCCAGCATCTGTTGACATTGAAGAAAGTAATTTTCTTAAAAAGATTGTCAAGACGAACAATCTGTTATATATTCCTGTTGAAGTCCAAGTAAAAGGTGAATGGATCAATGTTGATGCCTTCATTGATACAGGAGGCTCCAACAATTTAGCACTCCCATATTTATTCAAAGGTTTATGGAAGCCTTTGCAAAATATTCTTATTTCAGAAACTATTGGGGGATCAGTTAATCTCATCCACTATGTTGATAATGTTTCTTTAAAGTTTTGGGGGATTATTGTCAAATTTTCTGCAATCCAACACTATGATACATCTGCAAGCTTGTTTCTTGGAATGCCTTTCATCAATTCTATTTTTCCAGTAACAATCAGTGAAGATAAAGTCATTTTGAATATTAAGAAAAAGGAAATATCAGTTCCAAGATTGAAAATGGCTAATTCAGAGGCAAGAAGAAAAAATAGCCAAAAGAAAGCAAGTGCTAGAAGGCCCTAGAATGATTCTAATAATTGGCAAGAAGCGTTGCAGATTTATGAAGATAGGATTTCTCTAAAAAACAAGCAGAAAGAAAATAGAAATGTTGATTGGTCTCCTGAACAAATTTCTATTTATGAAGAGTTGCTTAAGAATTTTTCTAATAATCCTCAAGCATTTTGGAGTGTGGAGGGTCCCCAACAAGAGATAGCTACTCTTCATGACAATGGGGTTAAAGGAAAACTTATACCCTACACCCCAAATGATGAGTAGGAAATTAAGAAGCAGATTGAAGAACTACTAAGTTTACAGTTGATCGAACCTAGTTCTTCCCACTAATCCTGTTATGCTTTCCTATTTAGAAATCATTCTGAGATAGTCAGAGGAAAATCTTGAATGGTAATAAGTTACAAGCCATTAAGTGCAGTCACAAAGAGCTTCAACTATCCTTTGCCCCGCCAGGAAACAATTATGCAAAAGATACAGAACACTAAGATCTTCTGTAAGTTTGACATGAAATCTGGTTATTACCAAATACAAATAAAAGAAGAAGATCGCCATAAAACTTCTTTTACATGCCCTGCGGGTCTTTACCAATGGAAAGTAGTACCATTTGGTCTGAAGAATGCCCCAGCTTTCTTTCAAAGAAGAATGGACTACATCTTTGGTAAGTATGATTTTATTGTTACATATATTGATGATATCCTGATTCATAGTCAAGATTTAGAATCTCATATGAAGCATTTGAAGATATTTCTTGAAGAAGCATAAAGACACAACATTTTTCTATCTGAGAAAAAGATGCTTCTCTTTCAAGATAGTATTGATTTTTTAAGTATTCATGTGGTAAATGGAAAAATTCAAATGCAGCCTAATGTTCTGACCAAGCTATCTAAATTTCCTGATGAGCTAAAAGATACTAAAGTGATTCTGCGTTTTATAGGAGTATTAAATTATGTTCATAAATATATTCCTAGACTCTCAGAAAAAACTGCTCCAATCAAACAACATTTGAACTCTGGATGGTCACCAGAAGCTACTGCAACAGTTAAATTGTTAAAATTTGAATGTAAAAAACTCCCCAAGCTTAAACCACCAGGTGATGGATTTCTTATCCTTCAAACTGATGCATCTGATTCTTTCTGGGCAGTAGTCCTTTTTGAAATAACGGAGGAAACGGGAGAAGAAATTTTATGTGCCTATGCATCAGGAGAATTTTTTCCTCATCAGAAAAATTATTTTATAGTAGAAAAAGAAACTCTTGCCATATTCAATGGCATTCAGAAATTTGAGCTATATTTGGCTTCAGCCAAGTTCCTGATAAGAACATACTCAATGAATTTCAAATATTTCTTATCAGCAAAAATATCAAGACAGCTAGCAAGAGGAATATTGTTAGCATGGTAGATCTGGTTCCAAATGTATGATTTTGATGTTGGAGGGGTTCTAGGTATTTCAAATTATCTAGCTGATTCTCTTACCAGAGACATGAACAAGGCTCATATAAATTACAACAGAAGAACTAATTTATTTGTTCTTCCTGGTAAGACCCTTGAAGATGATAATTTTGAAACATTTGTAAAAATATTCCAGATTCTTGAATTGGTCCTTAGTGATTTGACAGAATAAATCAAGAAGATTGTAGGGCTAAGACTTAGAAGAAATCAATGGATACAGAAGTGTCAATCCTGGTAGTCAAAAAATGTTGGAGTTTTATTGGGTTTAGATGCAGAACTGGTAAAAGTATATCCGCTACGCAATATGAAGGTGAAACTTTATTTTAAAACTCTTGATGATTTATGGACCATAGAATACACTGAAGCCATGGTTAAAGTATTGCAAACTTTGAATTATTATCAGATTATTGGCTGTGTAGAGTTCTCATTAGCTGTTTATACCTCAGCTAAAATGCAAGATCTGGATGAAATAAATATGAATGAAAGAGTTGAAAGGCTTTTGAGGTTTTTTAGAATTCTTGATCTCTTTGAAGAAGTTGAAGCTGCATTTCTTCAAAGGAATGATGAAAATTTGAAGGTACAAATTCATTCCCACAGTATGAACTTTTTGAACCATTCGCTGATTGGGAAATAAAAAATGGTTGTTGCAGAAAAAAGCCACAAGTGAGAACTTCCCAATGTGTTTAACAAACTTTGCAGTATTTGAGAACTTTCTCAACACCTTTGGATTATCAGAGTTTAGAATTCAGAAATCCTATTATTCCAAATCCTTTTGCACAAATATATGGAACTGAAAGGATTTATGAGTCTATGCTCACTGATAATACTGAGGAAGTCAAAAAGATTACTCTATGGCTTAAAGAATTTAATAATCTTAAGTTTCCTGAAAAATTGTCTATGATCAGAACATTGGAAGAACTTCAAGGAAGGCTTAAAGTAATTAAATTGCTAATTATTCAAAAGGCATTAATTACTATCAGTGTTATGATAGGATATTGGAGTGATGATATTATCTGTCTAATAAGCTTACTTTTGTCAACAAAGGTTTTCTCTTCTATGATTTTTGAATTAGGGTGGACACAAAAAGCAGATGTCAATCATAACTGCAAGCTTTGGATCTAATGCGCAATCGAAGGCTCTGTCAGTATGTTCTAGATTTTCAAATGGGAATTATTAGATGGAGTTGAAATGGTAGTTCAATCAATTCCTGCTTTCCGTAAAAGTAAAAAAGATTCTTTCTTAGATATCGAGATAGATCCAATGGCTTTTGTCAACAAGTGGAAAAAATATGATGACAAATATATCTTTCCATAGAAGAATCTCTATGTTACAACTGACACAATAAATATTGATATAGGACAATCATCCAAGTTACCAATAAAAGGCGAATATTCTACAGTTTCAACAAAATAAAAAGCAACTACAGCAAAAGGAAAAGAGAAAGCTTCCGAGGAAAAAGAGACCATTTTCGTAGACTTGTACCAAGATGCTCAAGAACCACAAGACCATGAATGGGAATTAGAATATTTGGAATGGTTAAATCAATCTTGGCTGAATCAAAATCTTCCATCATCCGCGTAAGAGGAGGATTTTGATTGTGATTTTGATAGTGACCGAAGTCTGAAAGGACCTTGGTAATTTGTTTTCTTTTAATTATTGTACTCGAGAATATTGAGCAGACACTGTCTGGAATAGTAATATCCGACAAGACCCTCAATAATTATCATATTATTTTTACGCTATATAAGTGAGTGAGTCAGTAAGGTAGATCATCGCTTGTGTGTATGTGTGAGAAAGTGTGTTTGTGTGCTTAATGCTTTAAGAGATCAGAGACTAAAAGGCTCTACTCTGAGGCATATCTTGGTATGTAACATATTTATTTGAATTAATAATGAAGCCTGCTGGGCCACCTGTCTAAGGACATTTTGTTTCAAGATCGCCTTAAGTCGGGAGTGTAAAGAGAGTTGAAGACCAGAGGTGTCGTGTGAAATCTCGTATTCCTGTGCCAAGTAGTGGATGGTGTGAGAAACATTAAGCTACTCTTCAGTTATTCAAGTAAGTTACTGAGTCCATCATCAATCGTCTTAAGTTTGTTACCATAGCCTTGTTCTCGATTCTCTAAATTTGGTATTAGAGCTTTCAACTTATTGGAAGAACTTTCAAGCTTGGTATCAGAGCCCTGTTCTTGATTCTCTAAATGGAAAATTTGTTACGCTCTTTCTCCTCAATTGATCGTAAGGTTGTATCTAAAGTAGCTTCTAGATCTGTAGAATCTGATTTAGATCCTAATGAAACTCATGAACCCATTGAAAACCCTGAGAGTTGGAATCCTCCTTCACTCCATGCAACTGATGTGTACAAAATACCTATCTCTTATATCTTTAAGAAGAAATATTTTTTGAAAGAAGTTGAAGTCACGATAAAGATTTCAGGTCCTTCTGTCCAAATTGTTGCCTTAAATTTATTTTATGATGATGAGATAAAGAAATTTCATCAGTATGCCAAGGAAAATAAATATGCATATCTTCATTTTGGAGGTATCAGAATCGTTCTTGCTCCTCTATTTAGACATGGTTTAAATACCCCTTGCATAGCTGAAGTTTTTGACACTCGCCACCAGAATTATGATCATGCTAGGATAGGAACAATCATGGGTAATTTGTCTACTGGATGTCAGTATGGTACAATATTTCCTGACTATTCTATGAGCTTGACTGATGTTCATCTCAAAGATTGTTGGAAACTCATGGTTGGAGTTCAAGGACTACAAATGATAGAAGATAGTGACTACCTGTCTATTTTGGTTCAAACTTCTTTTCAGTTAACCAATAAAACTGACCCCAAACTGAAACAACTAGTGTTGAAAGACTGTGTTACTGTTGGTCTATCAAATTCTGAAGTTGAAGGTGTTCTGTATGATCCCACTGAATTTCCTAATGATTGGTATTTTCAATATAAGTCAATTGCAGATGATCGAAAGCTTGAATCCAAAATCGAAAGAGTCTCTATTAGTAATGGCCAAGTTAGGCTCATTCCCAACAAACCAGAGATTCCTAGACCTATTTTCAGGCCTCGCCGACATGTTATGCTTGTTTCTGCTATAGAAGCTTCTTCATCAAGAAAATTTGATGCTCATCCTATTGAAGAAGTATTTGCTTCCAAACCTATGTTATCCTCCAATGAATTTTATATACCCAAGTCCAAGCCTTTTTTAGTTGTAAATAAGATGTTTAGAATTTTCAGTACTCATTTTTCAACTATGGAAGAATGGCAATATGCCAATCATCGTTTTTTCAAAGGGGGCAAATGGCCTCCAAAGACTAAGTTTAACACCACTTATTCTCTGTCTAAGCATCCTACTACCAGAGCTAACCGTGCTCCTCTAATTGAGCATAATGCTTTAAATTCTAATAACCTAGACCAGACCTATCAAATTGGAAATTATCTTGCTACCTGGTGTTCCCATGCTAAATATGTTTTGGATGATCTAGGATCTCAAACCGAGTTAATTCTAGATAATATTAGGCTCCTTTATGAAGGACAACGAGAAGAAAAATAAAGAAGAGAAGCCAAAGAGAAGAAGAAGAAAGAAAAGAAAAAGAAAGAATCCAAGGCTCCAAAATTCTCTATCTCCATGGATACTACCAATTATTGGGACATAGATGAAAAAAAAGAAGCCAATGAAGCAAATTCTAGTGCACAAGCACAAGAGAAAAAAATAGAACAAGCAAAACCATTAAATTTTCAAAGGCCAAAAAGTGAAATTGCCACTTTAGAATACGCTGCTTCTAAGTTTCCATCCTTCATTTTGCCATCTCTTCGAAAGGCCCATGTTTTCCGAGAAGTTCCAAAATACCCTAGAGTTGAAGAAGATTTGTTTGCAACTAACTCTAGTGGATATGTATTATATCTGGATAAATATACAAATCCAGCCGAATCTATTAGAATTTGGATTGGTGCTTTGTATCGAATGCAAGTTGTTTCCAGATTAGATAATATTTCCATATTTTCCTTAGCTGAAAAAAGAATGGCTGGAATTTTTTATGACTGGTGGATGGGACCATCAGATGAAGAAAGAATGAATGTAGCTTCTTCTAGTTTAGCTACTTTAGAATTTCTACTAAAAACCCAATTTTTCCCTGAACCAGCAGATGAAATGAAACAGATTATAACAGATCTAGCAAGAATGGAGTTGAAAGACTTAAAGTTTTTAGATCAGTTTGGAAATGACTATATGTCAAAGATCTACAAAGCTAATCTTACCAATTCTTCTACTCAAAATATTTCGTTCTTGTCAAAATTTCCTTGTAATTTAGGTGATTTGATTATGAAAGATCTGGAAGTTCAAGGGAAAAATATTGAACAGACTTACTGGATAGATCTCCTATTTCGGTGTTAAGAAAAAGTTAAATATCTGTGTTGGCAGAAGAAAGCTCAAGAATTTTCTCCTGGTCTTGAAGTTTGTCGTTCTATGTTACCATGGACGCCATTCAAAAAGAAAAAATCTAAAAAATATGGAAGATTTAAGCCCAAGAGAGTAGCAAATCCCAGACGGCCTTTCCGAAATTTTAAATATTTGAAAAAATGCAGGCAACCCAAGAGAGACAATGCATGTTTTATTTGTAAACAAGAAGGTCATTTCGCCAGGAAATGTCCTAAAAGTTCTTTAGAAATATTCATTTTGGACGTTTAGACATGGTTTAAATACCCTTTGCATAGCTGAAGTTTTCGACACTCGCCACCAAAATTATGATCATGCTAGAATAGGAACAATCATGGGTAATTTTTCTACTAGATGTTAGTATGGTACAATATTTCTTGACTATACTATCATCTTGACTGATGTTCATCTCAAATATTGTTGGAAAATCATGGTTGGATCTCAACGACTACAAATGATAGAAGATAGTGACTACCTGTCTGTTTTGGTTCAAACTTCTTTTCAGTTAACCAATACAGCTCACCCCAAACTGAAACAACTGATGTTGAAAGATTGTGTTACTATTGGTCTATCAAATTCTCAAGTTGAAGGTGTTCTGTATGATCTCACTGAATTACCTAATGATTGGTATTTTCAATATAAGTCAATTGCAGATGATCGAAATCCTGAATCCAAAATCAAAAGAAACTCTATTAGTAATGGCCAAGTTAGGCTCATTCCCAACAAATCAGAGATTCCTAGACCTATTTTCAGGCCTCGCTGACATGTAATGTCTTCTTCTGCTATAGAAGCTTCTTCCTCAAGAAAATTTGATGCTCATCCTATTGAAGAATTATTTCCTTCTGAATCTGTGTTATCCTCCAATGAATTGTATATACCTGAGTCCAAGCCTTTTTTAGCTGTAAATAAGATGTTTAGAATTTCCAGTACTCATTTTTCACCTATGGAAGAATGGTAGTATGCTAATCATTGTTTTGTCAAAGGGGGGAAATGGCCTCCAAAGACTTAATTTAGCACCACTTCTTCTCTGTCTAAGCAACCTACTACCAGAGCTGATCATGCTCCTCTAATTGAGCATAATGCTTTAAATTCTAATGACCTAGACCAGACCTATCAAATTGGCAATTATCTTGCTACCTGGTGTTCCCATGCTGAAGATGTTTTGGATGATCTAGGATCTCAAACCGAGTTAATTTTGGATAATCTTAGGCTCCTTTATGAAGGAAAGCAAGAATAAAAACAAAGAAGAGAAGCCAAAGAGAAGAAGAAGAAAGAAAAGAAAAAGAAAGAATCCAAGGCTCCAAAATTCTCTATCTCCATGGATACTCCCAATTATTGGGACATAGATGAAAAAAAAGAAGCCAGTGAAGCAGAGTCTAGTGCACAAGCACAAGAGAAAAAACTAGAACCAACAAAACCATTAAATTTTCAAAGGCCAAAAAGTGAAATTGCCACTTTAGAAAATGCTGCTTATAAGTTTCCATCCTTCATTTTTCCATCTCTTCAAAAGGCCCATGTTTTCCGAGAAGTTCCAAAATACCCTAGAATTGAATAAGATTTGTTTGTAACTAACTCTAGTGGATATGTATTAGATCTGGATAAATCTACAAATCCAGCCAAATCTATTCGAATTTGCATTGGTGCTTTGTATCAAATGCAAGTTGTCTCTAGATTAGATAATATTTCCATATTTTCCTTAGCTGAAAAAAGAATCGCCGGAATTGTTTATGACTGGTGGATGGGACCATCAAATGAAGAAAGAAAGAATGTAGTTGTTTCCAATTTAGGTACTTTAGAATTGCTACTAAAAACCCAATTTTTCCCTGAACCATCAGATGAAAAGAAATAGATTATAACAGATCTAGCAAGAATGGAGTTGAAAGACTTAAAGTTTTTAGATCAGTTTGGAAATGACTATATGTCAAAGATCTACAAAGATAATCTTACCAATGATTCAACTCAAAAGATTTCATTCTTGTCAAAATTTCCTGGTAATTTAGGTGATTTGATTATGAAAGATCTGGAAGTTAAAGGGAAAAAGATTGAACATACTTACTGGATATATCTCCTATTTCGGTGTCAAGAAAAAGTTAAATATCTGTGTTGGCAGAAGAAAGCTCAAGACTTTTCTCCTGGTCTTGAATTTTGTAATTCTATGTTACCATAGACACCATTCAAAAAGAAAAAATCTAAAAGATATGGAAGATTTAATCCCAAGAGTGTAGAAAATCCCAGACGGACTTTCCGAAAGTTTAAATATTTGAAAAAACGCAGGAAACTCAAGAGAGACAATGCATGTTTCATTTGTAAACAAGAAGGTCATTTCTCTAGGAAATGTCCTAAAAGTTCTTCCAATAAGTTGAAAGCTTGTATAGAAATTGATGATTTTGTGGATAATTGGTCTATGGTTGATTCTCAAGACGAAGTATCAGATGTATCTATTTTGACTGATGATTCTTTGTCAGAAAATGAATCAGTTCCTGACACTTGCCAGAAGATGAATAGATGTTATGACTGTTCAGAACCAGAAATAAACACTGAGCTTCATTTCAGTGATGAATATAGTTCTGATACTGATGAAACATATGAAAATATTTCAGATGATACGGTCTCTGTTGTTTCCTCTTTATCCACTACTAGAGATATTGGTACTAAGAATTCACAACCCGTTTTAAATTCCTTGCCTCTACAACCGACTTTGAATTTTTTCTGCCCTTATCCAAAGATAGTTTCTCAGTCATCCTCTTTACCTACTCTAGCATCTGTTGACATTGAAGAAAGTAATTTTCTTAAAAATATTTTCAAGACAAACAATCTGCTATATATTCCTGTTGAATTCCAAGTAAAAGGTGAATGGATCAATGTTGATGCCTTCATTGATACAGGAGGCTCCAACAATTTAGCATGCCCATCTTTATTCAAAATTTTATGGAAGCCTTTGCAAAATATTCTTATTTCAGAAACTATTGGGGGATCAGTTAATCTCACCCACTATGTTGATAATGTTTCTTTAAAATTTGGGGGGAGTATTGTCAAATTTTCTGCAATCCAACACTATGATACATCTACAAGCTTGTTTCTTGGAATGCTTTTCATCAATTCTGTTTTGCCAGTAAAAATTAGTGAAAATAAAGTCATTTTGAATATTAAGAAAAAGTCAATATCAGTTCCAAGATTGACAATGGCTAATTCAGAGGCAAGAAGAGAGAATAGCCAAAAGAAAGTAGGTTCTAGAAGGCCCTAGAATGATTCTAATAATTGGCAAGAAGTGTTGTGATTTATGAAGATAGGATTTCTCTAAAAAACAAGCAGAAAGAAAATAGAAATACTGATTGGTCTCCTGAACAAATTTCTATTTATGAAGAGTTGCTTAAGAATTGTTCTGATAATCGTCAAACATTTTGGAGTGTGGAGAGTCCCCAACAAGAGATAGTTACTCTTCATGAAAATGGGGTTAAAGGAAAACTTATACCCTGCACCCCAAATGATGAGCAGGAAATTAAGAAGCATATTGACGAACTACTAAGTTTACATTTGATCGAACCTAGTTCTTCCCACTATTCCTGTTCTGCTTTCCTGGTTAGAAATCGTTCTGAGATAGTCAGAGGAAAAGCTCGAACGGTAATAAATTACAAGCCATTAAATGCAATCACAAAGAGCTTCAACTATCCTTTGCCCCACTAGGAAACAACTATGAAAAATATACAAAACAGTAATATCTTCAGTAAGTTTGACATGAAATCTGGTTATTACCAGATACAGATAAAAGAAGAAGATCGCCATAAAACTGCTTTTACATGCCCTGCAGGTTTTACCAATGGAAAGTAGTACCATTTGGTCTGAAGAATGCCCAAGCTTTCTTTCAAAGAAGAATGGACTACATATTTGGTAAGTATGATTTTATTGTTACATATATTGATGATATCCTGATTCATAGTCAGGATTTAGAATCTCATATGAAGCATTTGAAGATATTTCTTGAAGAAGCACAAAGAAACGACATTGTTCTATCTGAGAAAAAGATGATTCTCTTTCAAGATAGTATTGATTTTTTAGGTATTCATGTGGTAAATGGAAAAATTCAGATGCAACCTCATGTTCTGACCAAGCTATCTGAATTTCCTAATGAGCTAAAAGATACTAAAATGATTCAGCATTTTCTAGGAGTATTAAATTATGTTCATAAATATATTCCTAGACTCTTAGAAAAAACTGCTCCAATTAGACAACATTTGAACTCCGTATGGTCACCAGAAGCTACTACAGCAGTTAAATTGTTAAAAGCTGAATGTAGAAAACTCCCCGAGATTAAACCACCAGGTGATGGATTTCTTATCCTTCAAACTGACGCATCTAATTCTTTCTGGGAAACAATCCTTTTTGAAATAATAGAGGAAATGGGAGAAGAAATTTTAGGTTCCTATGCACCAAGAGAATTTTTGCCTCATCAGAAAAATTATTTTATAGTAGAAAAAGAAACTCTTGCCATATTCAATGGCATTCAGAAATTTGAGCTATATTTGGCTTCAGCCAAGTTCCTGATAAGAACAGACTCAATGAATTTCAAATATTTCTTATCAGCAAAAATATCAAGACAGCTAGCAAGAGGAATATTGTTAGCATGGTAGATCTGGTTCCAAATGTATGATTTTGATGTTGAATGGGTTCCAGGTATTTCAAATTATCTAGTTGATTCTCTTACCAGAGACATGAACACGACTCATATAAATTACAGCAGAAGAACTAATATATTTGTTCTTCCTGGTAAGACCCCTGAAGATGATAATTTTGAAACATTTGTAAAAATATTCAAGATTCTTGAATTGGTCCTTGGTGATTTGAAAAAAGAAATAAAGAATATTGTAGGGCTGAGACTTAGAAGAAATCAATGGATACAGAAGTGTCAAGCCTGGCAGTCAAAAAATGTTGGAGTTCTATTGGGTTTAGATGCAGAACTGGTAAAATTATATCCTATAACCAATATGAAGGTGAAACTTTATTTTAAATCTCTAGATGATTTATGGACCATAGAATACACTGAATCCATGGATAAAGTATTGTAAACTTTGAATTATTATCAGATTATTGGCTATGTAGATTTCTCATTAGCTATTTATACCTCAGCTAAAATGCAAGATCTGGATGAAATAAATATGAATGAAAGAGTTGAAAGGTTTTTGAGGTCTTTGAGAATTCCTGATCTCTTTGAAGAATTTGAAGTTGCATTTCTTCAAAGGAATGATGAAAATTTTGCAGGTTCAGATTCATTCCCACAGTATGAACTTTTTGAACCATTCACTGATTAGGAAATAAAAAATGGTTTTTGCAGAAAAAGCCACAAGTGAGAACTTCTCAATGTGTTGAACAAACATTGCAGTATTTGAGAAATTTCTCAACACCTTGGGATTATCAAAGTTTAGAATTCAGAAATCCTATTATTCCAAATCCTTTTGCACAAATATATCAACCTGAAAGGATTTATGAGTCTGTGCTCACTGATAATACTGAGGAAGTCAAAAAGATTACTCTATGGCTTAAAGAATTTAATAATATTAAGTTGCCTGAAAATTTTCTATGATCAGAAAATTGGAAGAACTTCAAGGAAGGCATAAAGTAATTAAATTGCTAATTAATCAAAAGGCATTAATTACTATCAGTGTTATGACAGGAGATTGGAGTGATGATGTTATCTATCTAATAAGCTTACTGTTGTCAACAAAGGTTTGCTCTTCTATGATTTTTGAAATAGGGTGGCAACAAAAGCAGATGTCAATAATAACTGCAAGCTTTGGATCCAATGCACAATTGAACACTCTGTCAGTATGTTCCAGATTTTCAAATGGGAATTATTAGATGGAGTTGAAATGGAAGTTCAATCAATGCCTACTTTCCGTAAAAGTAAAAAAGATTCTTTCTTAGATATCGAGATAGATCCAATGGCTTTTGTCAACAAGTGGAAAAAATATGATGAAAAATATATCTTTCCACAGAAGAATCTCTATGTTACAACCGACATAATAAAGTTTGATATAGGACAATCATCGAAGGCACCAATAAAAGGAGAATCTTCTACAGTTTCGACAAAAGAAAAAGCAGCTACAACAAAATGAAAAGAGAAAGCTTCCGAGGAAAAGGGGACCATTTTCGTAGACTTGTACCAAGATGCTCAAGAACCACATGACCATGAATGGGAATCAGAATATTTTGGTTGAATCAAAAGCTTCCATCATCCTCATTAGAGGAGGATTTTGATTGTGATTTTTATAGTGACCGAAGTCTGAAAGGACCTTGGTAATTTGTTTTCTTTTAATTGTTGTACTCAAGAATATTGAGAAGACACCGTTTGGAATAGTAATATCCGACAGGACCTTCAATAATTCTCATATGATTTTTAGGCTATATAAGTGAGTGAGTCAGTAAGGTAGATCATCGCTTGAGTGTATGTGTGAGAAAGTGTGTTTGTGTGCTTAATGCTTTAAGAGATCAGAGACTGAAAGGATCTACTCTGAGGCATCACTTGGTATGTAACATATTTATTTGAATTAATACCGAAGCCTACTGGGCCGCCTATCTGAGGACAATTTGTTTGAGGATTTCCTTAAGTTGGGAGTGTAAAGCGAATCGAAGACCAAAGGTGTCGTGTGAAATCTCGTATTCCCGTGCCAAGTAGTGTATGGTGTGAGAAACATTCATCTACTCTTCAGTTACAACATGATCATTATCACAAATAGGCAGGAGTCCTTTCATATTTTCAAACACCTTGGAATGATTATCCAATACTTGTTGGGGATTTGCAGAAATAGATGATTTTAATTTTGAAACT
Source organism: Pinus albicaulis (assembly GCA_034641835.2). Classification (NCBI taxonomy): domain Eukaryota; kingdom Viridiplantae; phylum Streptophyta; class Pinopsida; order Pinales; family Pinaceae; genus Pinus; species Pinus albicaulis. Next base: position 525,943,377 of record CM076569.1, read on the forward strand.
TCAAAATAAATTGCTCCATGTAATTCATCCAATAATTCATCAGTCACAGGAATGGGAAATTTATCTTTAATGGTGAGCTTATTGAGCTCCCTATATTCTAGACACATGCTCCATGATCCATCCTTCTTGTGTACAAATACTACAGGAGCAGAGAAAGAAATTTGACTAGGTTGAATTATACCCGCCTCTAACATTTCTGCAATCATATGTTCAATTTCGCTCTTTTGGACATAAGGATATCTATAAGGCCTGATGTTTGGAGGTAAAATTCCTGGAATCAAATTAATAGCATGATCATGATCACAAATAGGCTAGAGTCCTTTGGGAGTTTCAAACACCTTGGAATGATTAACCAATACTTGTTGGGGATCTGCAGAAATAGATGATTTTGATGTTGGAATTTCTAGTGAGCATAACTGTGCAATTATGCCTCGTTGTTCTTTATTTAGAAGCTTTGTCATGACATTAGAGCTTATTATCTTTCCTAGCTTCCCTGCAATACCCAGAAATTCGACCTCCTTTCCTTCTGAAAAAATTTCAAGAAAAGTCATTGAAAATTAAAAGCTACTATCCCCAAAGATTGTAACCATTGTACTCATAGTACAACATCAGCACATGGCATTTTCGAGAGAAATTTATAGTTCCTCCATTTGCAACCATCACTTGACATTCTGGTGTTGGGTATAAGAAACAATTCAATTCCTTAGCTATCTTACAAGGAATAAAATTATGGGTGCTACCTGAGTCAATCAACACTATTACCTTTTTCTTCTTGATATTTCCTTCTATCTAGAGAGTTTGAGGAGTGGTAATTCCTGCCAATTCATTACACGATATGGTCATACTCATTTCGTCCTCTTCTAGGGCTAGATCCTAGTTTATATCCTCTTCTTTTTCATTTTCTTCTTCCTCTTCACAATTTATGTAAAATAATTTATTCTCGGCACACTTATGACCTTTAGTGTATTTTCTATCACAACTATAGCAAAGCCCTTTTGCTCTTTTTTCTTCCAATTGTTGTGGTGTCAACCTTTTAGGTTGTGGAAATCTAGGCGTAGAAACACTTCCTTCTTTATAGAAGTGAGTGGTAGGCTTCCTTGTCTTCATTATTTTACATTCAATTTTTCTTGCCAACCTGAATGCCTTCTCCAATGAATCAGGTTCCAAAATGCGAACTTCATGTTGGATGTTATCCTTTAAAATACCTATGAAGAGATCAATCTGTGTTCCTTTGGAATATCAGTTACCCTTATATTAAATTTTTGGAAGTCCTCAATGTGCTCCCCCATTAGACCCTTTTGTTCTAGATTTATCAATTGGATAAAGAAGGTGTTGCTCTTTGTATCCTCATAATGTTCTATCATTTTCTCCATAAAAATTGACCAAGTGACAATTTTTTTACAGGAGCAAAGCCATTGATACCATACAAATGTATTTTGTTATAAATGCAAATTTGTAATGTGTTCCTTTTGTGTGTTTTGCACATTATGGAGATCAAAATATTGCTCCATCTGTAGCATCCATGTTACAGGATCCTTTCCATCAAACTTCCTCATATCCATTTTTCGAATATGGTGGTTCTTCCCGCCAACATTAGAGTTTATGAAGTCATGATTAACATTTATTTTGTTCTCATCATGAGTTTCCTCTACTATATTTTCACCATTAGGAAAAATTTCTTGTATCAATTTTTCAAACCTTCCATGTCTACTTTTAGATAATTCTTCATGTTTTCCATGTTGTCTTCCATTTTTTCATCGATCTTAGCTTCCATATCATCCATCTTAGATTCCATGCCAGCTTCCATACCATCTATCTTATATTCCATTCCTTTCTTCAAACCATCCATCTTCGCTTCCACACCTTTCTTTAAAACTTCCATTTCATTTTTTATTGCTCTTTGCAAGAGCAAAATTTGGTGCACTTGCCCTTGTACTTTTGATAGATCATGTTGCAATTCTTCATTGTCATGAGTCATACTAGAGCCTTATGAAGGCTTAATGGGTGTTGAATTATTTTTACGGGTCATTTTTTAGAACCCAATACTAATATATATTCTACAATATGCCCTTGGAATCAATTCAAATTGATTCTTCAAACAAGACTTATGCAATTCGGAAAAAAAATACACACCTTTTTCTTACTTTTGAGGAGCTCAAATTGAAATTAAATTATCTATGTGATTGTGGCTCTTCAATATTTGAAATTTGGCTTTGAGGTATCCTGTTGAATTATATTTCAAATGCCATGGGTCTGACTTGATTTCGATTCTCCAAGGAAAAGTTATGTCCAATCTCCCATCATGACCTAATTATGGAATGGTCCAGTAGAGCGAACTTGTACGACTTTCCATGTGTCTCTGTTTCATCTTTTAGCTGTAAAATTGATAGAAAAGAAACTACAGTTCCTGTACTTGCAACAAATTTTTACGACACTACAATCTGATACTCAGAGAGAGAGTTACGAAGATTTTCCCACGATCACCTCTTTGAGATGAAATTCAGGAGCTTGAAAAATCACTACTTTCCACTGATGATATCTCCAAAAATATTGCGAACCAAGCTATGAAATTTTTCGAAGAGCTTCCTCAGGATTTCAAATTTGCACCCTAAAAATTTTAGATTATGAACCTTCATAGAAAAAAAATTTTAGCGAAAATTCCACGATGACCTGTTTAGATTAAATTGAGGAGCCTACAAAAAGACCTAACTTCCACAGATCATATCTCTGAAAATGTTGTGAACCAAGCTTTCAAATTTTGTGACGATGTTCCTCATAATTTCGGCTTCGCACCCTAAAAATTTCAGCTTTTCAAACTTCGTAGAAAAAACGTTATAGCGAAAATGCCACGAAGACTTATTTGGAGCAACGAAACCCTAGAATCCAAATCTCTAATACCAAATGTTGTGAAGCCAGTTCCAAAAATAAAATAAAAGGGATATCAACACCTTAGAAATAAGCCACTTCTAGGGAGAAACCTCCAATACATTACATGAATGAACAATTCTTGGATGATACAAATTACAAAACCTCCTTTCTATATATAGGATTCCATGGGGCCACAATGTAATCCTAGTGGGGCCACAATGTAATCCTAGTCGACCTAACAATAATAATTTAAGGGCACAATAATAACAATATGGGGGTTACAAGGGTACAATAATAATAATAAGGGGGTTAAACTAACAACAATAAGGGACTATACTAGTAATATAGGGACCTAACAGCAGTCCCCACCACTGAGAAACAATTGTGCTCCATCTTAAGGCACACCAGTTACTACATGAAGTTCATTCAAGGGTACGCCATGATCACTATGCCAATGGTGAAGTTGTTGAAGAAGGATGTATCCTTTTCTGGGATGAGGAGTGTTCATAAGAGCTTTGAGCTACTAAAGAAAAATATGGTCACTGCGCCCATTCTCATATTTCTAGAATGGGCGAATGTATTTCATGTACATGTGGATGCATCAAGGATATCCCTCAGAGTTGTCTTAGCACAGCCCGGAGAAGGAGACATTGATTACCTGGTTGCATTTTCTAGAAGGAAACTCTCTAGTGTAGAGTGTAACCATTCTACTACTGAGAGAGAAGGATTGGAAATGGTGTACCTGCAGAAATACATGCACTATCTATTGGGTGTACACTTCAAGATGTTCATAGATCATTCAGCTTTAAAATATATGGTCAATAACCCTATGTTGGGGGGGAATATTTGTAGGTGGTTACTGTTATTCCAGGATTACCATTTTCAAATCATTGTGAAGCCTAGAAGATTGAATGTCGGACCTGATCACTTGTCTTGAATCGAGACAGGGGAAGAGCCAACTAATCTAGAAGAAGGGTTACTTGATGTGAAAATGTTTTCTATCAAGGTAGTTGATTTGCACTTTGAAAACATTATTCACTTCTTAACTACAATAATGGCACTTGCAGACTATTCAGTACAATAGAAAAAGGATTTGGTAGCTCGTGCAGCTGATTTCACCATAATTGCTGATCAATTATACAAGCTAGGAGCAAATGAGGTGTTGCGGAGGTATGCATTAAAAAATGAAATATAGTTTATCCTGGTTGAAGCCCGTGGAGGAGTAGTAGGAAGTCACTTTGTAGGGAAAGAAACTGTGCAAAATATGTTGAGGGTGGGGTTGTGGTGGCCCATATTTCATAGTGATGTCGATGCATATTGTCATGCCTACGATGCATGCCAATGAACAGGAAAACCTTTGCACAGAGATGAGATGCCCCTACAATGACAGATGGCTTTGCAGGCGTTCAAAAAATGGGCCATAAACTTTGTAGGACCCATTAATCCCCCTGGGAAGAAGACTGGCACACGTTACATCATTACTCCAACTGATTATGTGAACAGATGGGCAGAAGCAAAAGCTGTAAAGGACTGCAATGCAGATATCAGTGTACACTTCATCTTTGAGCATATTCTGACCAAGTTTGGCTACCTAAAGATCTTAATGAGCGATAGAGATAAGCATTGTGTTGACAAAGGAATTTCATATCCACCATGCGAAGAGTACCCCATACCACCCACAGGCGAATGGGGCAGTGGAGGCCTTCAAAAAAAATTTAGAACATGTGGTAACTAAGGTAGGTAATACCGACCGAAGTGATTGGGACGTGTGCATACCCTTAGTGCTCTAGGCCTATAGGACCACTTGTAAGAAACTGACTTGAAAAACTCCTTTTAGGATGGTTTACGAGAAGGAGGCCATCATGCCAATGGAATACATCGGTCCCAGCCTGCGCATTGTAGATTTTACAAACATGGTAGAACTAGACATCATGGAGGAATGCTTGGCGTAGTTGGTGGCCCTTGAAGAAGATATATTCGTTTCTCAGTTGCACACGCAGGTTTAGAAAGCTCGTGAAAAGCCATGGCATGATCGACATATCTAACATAAGGCATTCAAGGAAGACGAATTGTTATTTATTTATGACATCTAGTTTGTGGGCAACCAAGGAGTTCCATAAACATTGTTTGGGCCCATACATGGTGCAGGATATTTCAAATGGAAGTGCAGTCAAGTTGGTTATGTTGCGCAGAGATTACCTACCTGGGTACCCTAATGGAAGTTGTTTGAAACCTTATAGGGACAACCCAATGCCTACCAAATGATTATATGGCTGGAGTAACTGTATAAGGGATGTTTCACGCAAAAGAAAGGAGAAGCGAAGGGGGGTCCAACAGGCACGCAGGGGTAGTGCGCAGGTCAGGAGGCACGAAAGGGTGTGACGGAGGGGAGGGGTAATGCAACGCTGGAAAAACTAGCCATTGGAACAGTAAAACTAGGTGAAAAGTGATTTTATTATTGAATGGAGCGGGAATTTGGAGATTAATGCAGTGATCTGGAAGGATTTTTTACTGTTTCCTTGATGGTAAGTTCCATTTAAGGCTAATCCAACCATTTTTACTTAGAGAAGGCTATAAAAACAGGGGCACAGTTCATAATCGGTTCCTTTTCTTTCCAAAATTTTTGCACCTTGTGCTCTACTATGAACTCTATGTATTCATTAGGGTAATTTTGAGGTCTAAAATGGGCCTCCTAAGGAAAATGTACAATCAAAATTCACCTGATGAGAACTAATCACATTTTAGGGGATGACATCACCCCTAATGGTTGAGGTGGCATTCCTTGAGTTAAAGGTACTTACTTGTCACATTATCAATAGTGGATAAAAACTCATGGTTAACCATGGTAGTACTTTAAGTACTATTAAAGCCATAAAGTAAAGTACGCATAATAAATGTCATTTCATACTTTTTGAATAAAAGATTATTATGGTCATTTCATATTTTTTGAAAGAAAAAATTCATATCCATGGTAGTGCTCTAAGTACTTTTAAATTCATAAAGTAAAGTACTCATAATAAATGTCATTTCATATTTTTTAAATAAAATATTATTATTGTCATTTCATATTTTTTGAAAGAAACAATGCATATCCCTACATTCTACATGTTATATATATATATATATATATATATATATATAACATCTTACATGATATATATAGTATATTAATCACATGTTATTATATAATTTAAATTATATAAATTTTAATTAATAGTATATTATATAATTAAGAATTTATGAATTTATATTTATATTTTATTTCAAGTTATTTAAGTACAAAAGACAAATGCATTAGTTGTTCAATGATAATTATTTTTTCTTGAAAAACTTATTCTTATTTATAGTCACATCAATTTTTTTTATTAATTTTATTTTGGTACATCTTTTTAATTGAATTTAACCATGGTTACATGGATTTTGATGCAAAAAGTGAATTGAAAATTCATAAATATTATTTTGTTGGTTTAGCTATTATTTTATTATTTCCTTAGGAGGCCCATTTTAGACCTCAAAATTCCCCTAATGATGTTCATTTTCCATCTGTATGTCTCGGTGATCTACCCCCTCTGACAACAGTACCCTGAATTCATCTTCTGAGCAAGAATGACTACTTCTAGCCCTTCCAAGTCATCAACTGTCATGACCTCTGTGGAAATTAGGTACGAAGATGTATTTGAGGTAACCCCTGATCTAGAAGAGGTCATGCCTATGTCGGCCAAGGAAAAGGTCAAGGGGAATGAGAAGGGGAAGGAGAATGGAATGAAGAAAGGAAAGGAGAAAGACACAAAGTGGGTCATGGTGAAGCCGCACCCGTCCCCTCAGATTGTGCATTCCCGTTGGTAGGTGCCTAAGGCATGCTCACCTAATCTATCAAAGCACCCCATGACAGCCCAGGAGGAAGCTCTGCTGGTGACTCCACTCTCCTGGTTGCCCGCATATTTGAAGCCAAGAAAACCAACGGTGCACACCCTCAACAACGTTGATGTGGTCAACGAATGCCTGCAAATGTCGCTAGTCCCAGAGGAGGTCCCCTTGATTGGTGACATGTTTAGAAGCCTCCCCACCATTAAATTTGATGATCATGATCTAAATAATGAGGAACCCTTCCCATACCTAGCCCCTAAATTATATCTGGAGAGGGTGTTGTATGATAACATGCGAAAGGTGGAGCCGAGGCCGTGGGCATGTGGATTAGAAGCCTCAGGGATATTAAATTTGTTGTGCCTCCCCCACTTTGGTCAATATGACATCACGAGCCTAGTTGTGTGCTAGCTATTGGCGTTGATCGATGATGGGTGCTTATGGATCGAAGGCCACATCTCGATCGTTGTTGCACTCATTCAACAAATCACGAACCTACCCATGTAAGGGCCCCATCCCATGGAGGGCTTCAGCAAGAAGTATGAGAATAATGTCTCTAATGAAGTGCGGGAGAAGTATAAAGTTAAACATGATAAAATGGGATTCATTGTAGAAACCATAGCTGAATCGGGAGTGCGCATGCGCGCTCTACTGCTCGCCTGCAAGATGTTGGGCAAGTGTCGAGCGTAGGTCGTTCCTACTTATGTAATTCAGTTAGCTAGGCAATGTGAGAGAGGGGTATGCTACAACTGGTCGCAGTACCTCTGCGAAGAGCTACTAGACAATGTCCAAGAGGCGCAGGACTAGGGAAAGGCATTCTAATATTCCTAGTTATTGATGTTGATTTCCATGGTTGTGTGGGACACACTTGATGATGCGGTGCTCCCAAAGCTTGAGCCCTATATGTGTGAAGGTGCATGGTATGTGAAGCTTTGGGATTCAAAGGATCCAAAGTGCAGAAAGGAAAATAAGGTGGTTTGGGTGATGTTCAACCATGCGCTGGTGGTCTATGAAAAATACAAAGGAATTGCCTAGTTCCATGTCACCATGCACAACTTGTATATTCAAGCCCAGAAATATCAAGCATGGTATAACCTTCCATATACAGCCACGATAGCAGAGGTTGATCAACTTGTTGTAACTTGGCCACCATCTTGGAAGCTTGGCTTCAAATCCTCTGCCTTAGTTATGACAGGTACCTTCGACAAGGACGCAGCTTCGAAGGATACTGTCCCGCCAAGTACCGCGAAGGAAATAAAGGTTTGCTCCATGGTGAAAAACAAAAACTAAGGATACCCCCAAGGATTTAGCCAAGGGGATGAGCAAGAGTCCCAACAGGATGTGGAGGTTAAAGGGCTTGGTGGGGAGGGCGGAGAGTCCCCACGTGGTATGAAGTGCATAGGTGAGACTCGCAAATGACAGAGAAAGAAGCACAAGGCCACTAAGACCAGTGGGGAGGCATAGGTACCCATGAAAAAAGAGGACTTAGAGAATATTTCAGATGTTGTCACTATTTCTTCTGAAGATAGGTGGGCTATCTTGGAAGATCAACAGAAGGCCGCAATACAAGCATTGCAGTCTGGGTTGCACACCCTTCAACTAAAAGTAGATATGCTTTAGGTGAGCATGAATTAGGTGATGCAGAATCAAGCAAGCTAGCTAGCCACTGTTACAACATTGGCTATCGTGATAGAGAGTCAAATCTGCCCCCTCCTGGGTGCAACTTTCATTGTGGTACCTCTGATGTTGTGTGAGAAAGTCCTTAAAATTGGACAACTAGGTCTAAACTGCATGTTGTGATGCAGATGAAGACACAAATATTTTTATTGGGTTCCTCCTTTAGAGAGGTGCAAGATCGATCTAAAGATCATCTTGATCTGATGAGCAGAACATTTATTTTGAATTTATTTTTAATACTTTCAGAATATGTGCAGGTCGGCCTTAAGGTTTTACACCCCCAGTAAATGTGTCGCACACCCTCAGTGATTGATATAAATAGAGTCAAAGTTGGAGGATATTTCAATCATCTCATCCTCACACATCATCTCTCCTTTTCTGATTGGTTTGAGCTCCTTGGAGGTAGTTTTCTGTTCACACGTGGGAAAGAAGGACGAAGAGAATTCTGCTGCAACTAGGGTTTCCACGCAGGTTTGACCAGCACTAACTTTCGTTAACGCATAGTCCAAAGGTGTTGATTTTTGGTGAAGACTTCGATTTATAAAGGCCATAAATTTTGGCAAAAAAATATAGGTCAAAGGTTGACAGAAGACTAAGTTACGTTGACTTTTAATTGCTATTGTTTTGCGTTGACTTTTCTGGGTAGCGTTGACTTTTTCTAGGGTTGACTTTGGTTTGAATGTGTGGCTATTTGAGGGTTGATGTGACACATGCTAGGTTGGCTGACCAAGGATAATTTGTTGGTTGAAGCATCATGTTGACCATCGTAACGCTCCAACACATTTATATGTTTCTGGTTTGTCTTTTGTTGATCTACTAGTATGTTCTATCAGCATTTTACTTGATTGTTTATGTGATTGTTGTAGTGAAAGTAAGTTTGCATCAAGCACAGAAAATCTACATAAATTTACATGGGATCGAAGCTGAGGTGAAGATAATCCCTATTTGTAGCTATAACCAAAGAAGAAAATGGGTTCCACAAACTATGGCTTTAAGGAGGATGAAAAATTGACTGGGAAGGATGACTTCCATGCTTGGAAGATGATATTTGATATTAAATTGGAATACCAAGATTTCATGGACTATGTGCAGGGTAATATTAAAGAACCTCCATCCACTACTACTGTTGCTGCCAAAACAAAGTACAAGAAGGGGGAGATAAAATGAAAACTGATGATTAGGAAATCCATTCATAAGAGTTTGGTGGCCTAAATCTCTGAGCTAGCCACATCCAAAGAGATGTATGATAAGTTGGTCCTCGTGTTCAAGGCTAACATTGCAAATCAGGTACTATTCTTCAAGAATCAATTGAAGAATCTGAAGAAAGGCAAGGATGGGTCCGTTCAATCATACTTTTTGAAGCTAACAAAGATCAGGAACAATCTGCTGGATATTGGGGAGACAATAGCTAATCGAGAAATGGTACTCCTCACACTTGTAGGGCTCCCATACGAATGGAATGTGTTCAACACTACCATTCTAAATAATAATGTGATATCTAAATTTCACTAAGTACTATCGAGATGTGTTCAAGAAGAGACAAGAATTAAGGAGTATGGAAATGAAGGAAATTCTACCTACACTGCTCATTCTAGAAAGAAGGACTTTGGTGGTCCAAAGAAGAAATAAAAGTAGGGGCCCAAGGAAATAAGGGCAAGTATTTCACTTGTCATAGGCCAGGTCAGTATGATAGAGAATTCCCTTTCAAGAATGATTCTCCTAATGGTGATGACAACAACAACAACCAGATGAATGGAAATCAAAGGAAAAACAGGTTCAAGGGAAAGAGGAAGGCACCCTCCAGCGGAAATGATCAACCTTTCAAAATGTCAAGAAACTCCAGGTATAAGGAATCAAATTTTGTTGATAAAAGAAATGAATACATTGTTGTATATGCCCTCTATGTTGCATCTCCACCTGATACTATGGATGTATAGTTGATAGATAGTGGTGCCTCAAGGCACATCACTGGGTTCATGGAAGCACTCTCTGATATGGTTGAGAAGGATACTAGTCTGGAAATTATCCTTGGAGATAATGCCACATATCTCATGAAAGGGACAGGGATTTTGACCCTCCACTTGTCTCAAGGTCAAGTCCTCCACTTGTAGGATGTAATCTATGAACCTAATTTGAAGAAGAACCTTGCGTCTATATCAGCCATGAAAGACAAAGGTTTCAATGTGGAATTAACTGGTGGAAAGGTGCTCATGTGGAAGAAGAGCTTCAAGGAGGCTATCACAATTGGGTTTAGAGTTGATGCAATCTACCAGGTTGGAGGAAGTCCACTGGGAGCAATGACATGTGATACTACCTGACAGATTGAACTATGGCACCAAAGGTTTAGACACATGCACTACGACGCCCTTCCCGAAGAAAGGAAGGTGGTGACAGGGATGCCCGAGTTTTCAAATAATCATGAAGGTGTATGTAAGGGTTGTGCCGAAGGAAATCGTACAAGGGGACCTTTCCCCTCAAGTGTCACAAAGACAACTAATGTCTTGCAATTGATCCATTCTGATTTATCTGGTAAGTTTCCTGTGACATCCTTGGGAGGATGTTCTTATTATATGAAGTTCACAGATGGATTCTCTCATAAAACCTGGATATACTTCTTAAATAAGAAGGTTGAGGCTTTCATGTGGTTCCGTACCTTCAAAATCTTGGTGGAAAATATGACAGGGAAGAAGATAAATATTTTGAGAACTAATAATGGCACTGAATATGAGACAAACGAGTTCAAGGAATTTTGCTGAGAAGATGGCATCAAGAGGGAGACCACAACTGTCTATACTACTGAGAAAAATGGTGTTGTTAAATGAAATAATAGGATCATTGTGGAAGCTGCATGTGCCATGCTATGTGACCGAGGTCTACCGAAGTTTCTATAGGGAGAAGCTGCAAACACTGCTTTATACATACAAAACCAATGGCCGCATTCCAATATAGAGTCCAAAGCTCTCGAAGAGGTTTTCTCTGGTAAGAAACCTGACGTCTCACATTTTATATTTTTTGGATGTCCTATTTATTTTTATGTGCAGAAAGAAAAGAGGAGCAAGCTGGATGCTTTTGGGAATGTTTGTGGGATACAGTGAAACTTCGAAGGCCTATAGAGTCTATATGCCTAGTCAAAGGGAAGTGGAGATATGCCACGATGTCACCTTTGATGAAGATGCTTCCCTAAGGAAAGTAGTCAATATTCTGAGACTTGAGGAAGATCATGAAGCAAGGCTTGGTAATCAAGAGGAACTAAAGGATTAGACGATGCCCGATGTTGAAGGACAGATGGACCAAATTGATCCACCTCCTTCACTGGGAAAGAGGCCATCATGGCTTAGGGACACTCTCGAATATCCTAAGGGATATATGGCCCCAAGGGGGACATTCCATGAAAGTAAGAAGCTGAGTAGATACCAAGGGTATCTAGCAGCCATGAGTACTATTTACAATCCGATCCTGGATCTTTCGAGGAAGCCATAAAGCATTAAGTCTGGAAGGATGGTATGAATGAAGAGTATGAGTCCATAATGAAGAATAATGTCTGGGATGTGGTTCCAAGACTGAAGGACAAAGAAGTTTTCACCTCAAAATGGCTCTACAAGATGAAGCATGGATCTGATGGAAGTGCTGAAAATTTCAAGGCAAGATTTGTTGCCCGTGGCTTCTCTCAAAAGGAAGGCATAGACTATGAAGACATATTTTCACCTATGGCCCGATATACCACCATTCCATATATTATAGCCCTTGCTGCTACGCAAGGATGGAGTCTCCATCATATCGATGTGTAGACCACATTTCTGCATGGTGCGATAAAGGAAGAGGTATATGTGGAGCAACCTCTGGGGTTCAAAGTCAAGGATCATGACACCCATGTTTGCAGGTTGAAGAAATACCTCTATGGGTTGAAGCAAGCACCCAAATCTTGGTACAAGAGGATAGATAGCTACCTGATGAAGCTAGGTTTCACTCCTTTTAATGTTGATCTGAACCTTTACTTCAAGGTTGTCAAGGAGAAACCTCTCATTTTGGTGTTGTATGTGGATGACCTCTTCCTGACAGGTGCTGACCCTCTCATTCATTGGTACAAGAGGGAGCTCACTGCTGAGTTCAAGATGAAGGATCTAGGACTAATGCATTATTTCCTAGGCCTGTAGGTTTGGTAGAGACCTAGCGAGATTTTCCTTTCTCAAGGAAAATACAGTGTGAAGCTTCTGGAAATATTTAGTATGGTGGACTGCAAGTCTGTGTTGACACCGATGGAGCTCAACTTCAAGAGGTTGAGTGACAGTGCTGTTGGGCCTGTATTGGAAAATCCTTTTGAGTATCATTAAATCATAAGGGCCCTGATGTTCTTAGTGAACAACCGTCCAGATATATGTTTTGCAGTGAACACTTTGAGTCAATAGATTATTGAGCCTCATCACTTTCACTAGGTTAGTGCCAAGAATCTCTTGAGATATCTTTGGGGCATGATAAACCATGGGATGAGATACACTGTCATGAGTGTGATACTCCTTCGATATACTGATGTCAATTGGGTTGGAAGTGTGGTGGATCATAAGAGCACATCGGGATGCTGCTTCAATCGTGGTTCTACTTCGATATCATGGATGACCAGGGAGTAGAAGTTGGTGGATTTGAGCACCACAGAGGCCGAATACATTGCAGCGAGTATGGCCTATTGTGAAGTAGTTTGGTTGCAAAATCCCTTTAGTAAGTTGTTCAGAAATCTGCTAGATACCATCGTGATACTCCGTGTTAACCAGAGTGGGATTCACTTGTCCGAGAATCTAGTGTTCCATGATCGATCCAAGCATATTGATATCGAGTACCACTTTATCCGGGATATGGTATAGCAAGGCGCTGTAAGGCTCGATCATATAGGAACTAATGATCAGGTCATGGATATTCTCACAAAGCCCCTGGGGAAGGTCAAGTTCTTAACCTTCCGTGAGAGTCTTGGTATTGTGGAATGACCCTATGATGTGGGTCCTATTGGACGATGAGCTCTAGGAGCTCTCGGGGGCTTTAGTGATAGCTTCTCGGAGCTATAAGAAATTACAAGGCTAGGCTTGTGGAAACTTGTTGGTGTGTTTAGGCCCCACCATTGTGATTATTGAGTTGGTTCACCTCTCATTATCTATGCCCTGTATGCATCCTACCCATGGAGTTCAGGACTCATGGGAAGTATCTCTCATTTGTCCAATGAGGTGGGAAAAGCTAGAGACTAGTAGCAAGGACATATGGATGTATCAAAGATTTCTATACTCTCTATCTAGGATAGCACGCTCCAACCACTTGATCTGGGATCAAGTATAGTGAGGTTTTGGACCTCCAACTGACTTCTAGTCAGATAAACCAAATTCGGGTTGGTGTGAGACTATTTTTTAGTATTATAGAGGTTTCAAACCTCTGGGATGAATCTGTCAGCCGGAAATGATGTCTTTGGGACTGACCCACTTCTGTTCTAAAATAAAGAGGCCAGCAAAGCAAGTTACGATGGGATGATGCACGATGTTTGATTGCACAGGTGGATGGGATTCTCCCTATTTGAGAGGGAGTATTAAAATTGGACAACTAGGTCCAAAATCCATGTTGTGATGCTTAGATGAAGACACCAATATTTTTATTGGGTTCCTCTTTTGAAGAGGTGCAATATTGATGTAAATATCATCTTGATCTGATGAGCAGAACATTTATTTTGAATTTATTTTTAATACTTTCAAAATATGTGTAGGTCAGCCTTAAGGTTTTACACCCCCAGCAAATGTGTCACACACCCTCAGTGATTGATATAAATAGATTCAACATTGGAGGACATTTCAATCATCTCATCCTCACACATCATCTCTCCTCTTCTGATTGGTTCGAGCTCCTTGGAGGCATTTTTCAGTTAACATGTCAGAAAGAAGGACGAAGAGAATTTCGCTGCAGCTAGGGTTTCCACACAGGTTTGACTAGCATTAACATTAGTCAACCCATGGTCTAAAGGAGTTGAATTTTGGTGCAGACTCCAATTTATGTAGGCCATACATTTTGGCACAAAAATTGAGGTCAAAGGTTGAACGAAGATCAAGTTGCATTGAATTTTACTTGTTGCTATTTTGCGTTCAATTTTTTAGGCAGTGTTGATTTTTTCTGGGGTTGACTTTGAGTTGACCGTGTGGTAGTTTTGAACGTTGATGTGACACATGCTAGGTTGGTTGACGAAGGAGACTTTGCTGGTTGAGGCATCCTGTTAACCGCCGTAATGCACCAACACATTTATCTATTTCTGGTTTGTCTTCTGTTGATCTACTGGTATGTTCTATCAACATTTTACTTGATTGTTTATGTGATTGTTGTAGTGAAAGTAAAGTTTCATCAAGCATATAACATCTACATAAATTTACAAAAGTTCACGCGTGCTCTGTAGTCGACCTCAATGTTGCAAGACTAAAAGGTGAGTAGTTGCATGCCCTTTATGTTTTCATCTCCGGTGAGCTTCAGCACAGAGAAATGTGGGAAAAATAGTAGCTAAATGAGTTTACGCAAACTATTGTGACTAAAGCTGCCAAAACCACCCAAGCCTAAGCAGCACACATCGCAGCAGTTGTGCAGCAGGTTGAATTAGAGCATTTGATAGACTAGCTCTGCAAGGATATGCCGAAAGAAATCCTTGCCTTCGCTGCATCGCAGGCCAATGTTGAAGGCTTGGTAGGCAACTTCAAGGCATCCTGGACCGAAGTTCAGGCTATTAAATCTGACTTGGATTAACAAATAGCTACACTACAGGCCAAACTGCAGCCCGAGACCCCTCCGGAGGTGCGTGCCCAGCGAGCTGCGCTAGTTAAAGAAGCTACAAGTAGTATTATAGCACATATCACAAAGGGCGCATAAATTTTAGAAAATTCTATGGGGTTATGGTCCACGGTGCAGCGTGATCCCCTCCTCTGCCAATTCAAACAGGAGCTACGCTAGAAGGAGCAAGATTTTGAGCAAATGGAATCCACTATGCCCACCCTCATCGTAGCACAACAAATAGCATGCCTTCGGACCAACAACGTGTTTAGAGATGAAATTGAGGGGCTTTGCCACAGGAAGCAGGTCCTCAACAACCACTTGAAGCATTGGGCCAATGAAGCTCTCAAAATTTAGCATGATTTAGATGTGGCTGTAAAGCAGTTGAACAAGACCCTAGAAAGCATCACTACAACTACAGAAGGACCAACTTCACAAAATTTGTTTGAAATCGTGCAGAATGTAGCCACACAAAGTGAAGGTGTCCTATCCCCTTTTTCCGTCATTGTTGAACAACTGCAGGAGAAGATGAAGACCCCACTATCGCTGTGACTCGAGACGAATCACAAGATTATGTTGGGGCCTGTTAGAGCAAGGTACCCTAACCAAAATTTTGAAACATTTGTGTAATATTTTGTAATAGTTTAGTCTACCGCAGGGGCTTTGGGGCGGGTCAAAGCCCCCAATGAATTATAATGGATCAAAGTGTAGATCAAGAGTCCACAAACCTCGGTTTGCATACCATAGAGTAGCATAGGCTAATATTTTATAAATGGATGGATAAATTGAGTCTAGAGGTAGGCTAGATTATGGATTAAGCTTGGATACGAATCTGTGGATATTTTGTGTCGATTTTCTCGGTAAGGGCTCCTTCTCGCTATGTGCACGGGCTAGTAAATAGAGATTGCAAGTAGGATCTGGATATTAATGAATGAGAAGATTGTTTTGTGATAGCTAAATACTTTTGTGTAATGTTTATTGGATATGCTTTATGCTATTCCTGTGATTATATCTGTTTGATGCATACTTTTTATTATTGATGCACACATGGATTCGATATTGTAAAAGAGGATGAATGCATAGATTTGGTTAGATTTGCTTGTTTTGCTTCTGTTAACATTCTATCTAATGATTTATGAGCTTCACTAAAGATATTCCGTCGATATACTATTAAGGGCTTTTGCGTTAGGGCTTCTCCACCGTAGGTCTGTTAGATCTCTAGGGATACACTTCAATTAACTTTCTCTCTCTCAAGGTGCAGAAACCTGGGTCCGACACCCTCCCATACTACTTTGGGTGAGACCTTAACCTGCGCAAGCAGGCCATTGATGAAAGGGCTAGTTGTACAGGTGTTTGTTGGTAAACCTTAAAGCCAAACCTCGGTGAAGACCCCTCAAACCAACAGTTAAATTTAGCCTCAAGGGTAGCAAAAATATTTGGTGGGAAGATATGAATAATGACAAATATATTTCTAAGGAGGAGTTGAATTGGAGTGAGTTTGAAAGGCTATTCCGGAAGAAGTATCTATCAAAGAGATACTATGATGATAGGGAAAAGGATCTTTATGATCCGAAGATGGGTTCCATGACAGATGAGTAGTATATTAGCAAGTTCTTGGAGTTACTGAGATATGTGCTTATCTCAAGGAGGAGAAGGCCAAGATTTAGAGATTTATTAGTGGGTTTCCGATAACATTCAGAGATAGGATTGAGTTTGATGAGCCTAGATCATTGGAGGAGGCCATATGGATACTCAAGAATTGTTATGAAAAATCGTAGAGTAGATCGGAGGCAAAGCCAGACTAGAAAGGTAATGATAAGAATAAAGGAAAATGGGACATGAATTGAGTAAGGCTTGAAGATCCAAGTAACAAGGATAATGTTGCCCCACCTAATAATTTCAATACATAGTTTAGAGGATAAGGATTTTGATTTGAGGATCATAATAAGGATGAAGGTTGGAAGCCTATATAGTGTTGAACTTGTGGAAAAGATAATAGTAGGAGAGATTTTCCACAACATCGGGGTGGTAGGCCAGAAATCCATAATGCGTAGGAGACATAGACAGTGGTAGTTGTTGGGCATAACATTACTCGGATTTAGGCATTTGTGCACAAGAATAAGGTAGATGATAAAGCTTCTAATATTCAAATGGATGATAAGATTTGTGATCAATTTGTTTCTATTTTGATTGAACCTGGACATAACTATAGTCATATTAATCCTGACCTGGTAGATAAGTGTGATTTGCGTAAGGAAATTTATGAAGAATATTGGTTAGTGTAGTAGTTTGTGCATTTGAGTTAAATGGAATTCCTACAATAACACACTTGAACATATTTCCATTGGGTTCATAGAATATGCTATTGGGTATGGATTGGTTATATATTCATAATATCAAGGTAGATTTCTATGAAAAATACAGAGTGCTTGGATAGCAATGGGGAACAAAGAGTATTATATGGAAATAATAAAGCCACATCAATTGGGATGGAGAGAACTATATAGGCTAAGTGTAGTCACAAAAAAGGAGATTACCCAATTTTTTGTTGTCTTTCTACAACTTTCTCTCCCACCAAATGAGAGTGATGCCACTCAGTCTAATGGATGCTAACTATATCTTTTCCTCATCCTCCTAGACCTACTGAGTCCGATAATAAACCTCCATTTATCTAATACAATTGTTTAGTTTCTCTACATTTCATTCTCCATTATATGTGGGAAAATAAAACTTTACATCTAGCTTAAAAATGGGCTTCTTAGATGTATTTTTATGGTGCCTGTTAGAATGATGAGAAGAGGAAGAAGAAGAAATTTCGTTGGTGGATGGAGAGGGAGGAGGATCTTCACTTCCACCTCCATGGTGTATTGATGCATGACCATTGGGATATATCTTCTCATGCTTGATTGTTTTCTCACATTCTACAAACAACTTGTCAACTTTATATTCCCCGTTGAATAATATCTTAGGATAATTTCACTCTTATTCTACTAATGCATCATCACCTACCACATTCTGTGTTCATGGTGCATGACCCATTTCGATATCAAAGGATTTGAGTTTTCCTTCACCTTTTATGATCTTATTTCTTGTTAGCATTCACTCATGCAAATAACATCAATAAGACCTGCTCTGATACCAAACTTGATCCGAATATTTCAACTTCAAGGATTCATACAATTGCGTATAAAATATCATATTAACCAAGTAGCTTAATATGTGAAAAATAAGTAGAAGCCATAAAGAAACCATGAGATCAGAAGAAAAAAATGATTTAATTAAAAATCTCACCCAATGTGAACTATGTCTTTGGGTCCTACTCATAGTGGGGAGGCCTTATTTCATTAAGTGGAATCAAAGAAATTAGTTACAAGAAACTTCACAAAAATGACCCTTATACTTCCAATTCATATGGAGGTTTTAAAATGGAGACCATGTCTAGAGAAATGGACTACATAGATGGATTTCTGGCTCGAAAAACATGCAAAAATGACAATAATTTTGTCAAATTATGACACTTGCACCTCTGGCCCTCTAAGGGAATCTTTTTAGCATCATTGTAGATCCATTTTTTATGGTTTCGTTACTCCTAGACAGCCCTAGTTCCATCGTACTCCCTTTGTAGGTCTATGTTCGAATGAGAAATTTGTATTTAAGTACATGTGTCTAGGCGAACTTGCCAACAAACAAGAAGTTGGCTTGTTGGAATGTGATGGCGATTATATTGACAGTGGGCTCAATTTGAACCCCTTGCCCCCATATTTGGAGGGAATTGTTTTTGAATGAATGAAATATATTTTTTAAGGTTAATCAGTTAATAAATGCTGGATCGAATATAGCATATAATTTAGAACTGCTCAGATGGTGGACTAGCCCACTAGGCCAGGCGGGTTCAAGACTTGCTAGTTCCACTCTGATACAATAATATGTGGTGTCTCGTTTCGTGGGTCGGCAGGTCCACTAGGGGTGGCACACTCACCACGTCATTATAACTATATTCAATGCATTTTATTTGATTCATTTGGGTTCGACCTTCGTTTCAATGATATATACATATGTATAACATGTTGGGTTAGGCCCAGTTGGTAGAGTTTGATCGCTGCCTAATCAAGCTTGATATATTTTTTTAATTATATATATATCTAACCAAACTATTAAAAAAAAAATCGCTATATTTTACGGGTTGCTGGGAAAATTAACTATGAAATAAACTTTCCCCTTCTAACGACCCAATTCTGTATTCTGCCAAATTTTTTCCCTGTTAGTGAGTGCCACTTGGCCTAGTTTGACAAAAAATTTGATCAAGTATAAATTGAGCATACGAAATCGGATTTGAGTGTCGTTTGCATCATTTTAATTAGGGTGACGGGTACTATGATCTAGTATTAGTTTCAATTCCATATGATGACTTTTATTTTTGAACTATTTTCAAGGCCACTTCTGTTTCTGCATCCATCCGGATTAGATCCACATGTCACTCGACCATAGATTCGGTTGAACCAAATCTCTCTTTCATCCAAATACCCCATGCCATATTCCAAGCATGACTGTGGGATGTCATCCAGGATAAACCAAAAAAAAAACCAACCAGGTGATCCAGAAGCTAAATGACCTCAACGCTCAACCACTGTGATTTCACCTGAAATTGTCTAAAATTCAAAATGCCAATAGAAGCTTGGATGCCTCAGAATTTATTCACGATACCTAGAGGAATTTTCTTTTCTCCACCCAACTGTCAATGGATTCCTCAAGAAAACCATCTCCACCACAAGCCCTTGAATTTTTCATGAGACCACCTCACATGGATCCAAAATCTTCTAGAAATCCAAAGGTCAACTAAGAATGAATCCAATAACAACATGTCTATAGAGAAAATTTCAAGGAAAGGTTGCATCCACTGTCGATCTAGAAAAACCCATGCCAATGAGAAAAAAGTAGTCATGTAAATTAGATGCATGAACCATGCATTCAAATCACAACAAGGAAATCACAATGCAACCTCCTACTTGCAAAATATTCCTGCTGTATTTTCTATTACAACATTCTCCTTGCACTCCCTTGCTCTCCTTTTTTTTTCCTTTGATTGTTTTCTTGATTATTTCCAAGTGCTCTTCCTCTCTCTTCCTCCAGCTCCATTCCTAAGTTTTGCAAAACTAAAAACTAATAAGAAGTTGTCAATAATTTCTCGGATGCCTTTTCATAATTCATGCATGGTGTTTCTTCCTTTTCCTTTCCATTTTCTTTAATTTTCATTTATTTTCTTTATAATTTTCCTTGCAAGAATATTATTATCTCTTCATATTGACCCTTTCCCTGTATTAAATATTTCCATTCCATTAAATATTTTGTTGAATACTGAAAGGATAAAACTAATATTTTAATGCAGAAAAAAATTAGGCCAAGATGAAAGGAGATTACTCAAGTCTTTGCCACTTTTCTGCAACTTTCTCTCCTACCAAACAAGAGCGGTGCCACTCAGACAAAGGCATGTTAACTGGATCTTTTCCTCATCCTCCTTGATTTGTTGAATCCAGAAATAAGCCTCTATCTGTCTAATCCAATTATTTAGTTTATCTGCATTACATTCTCCATTATATGTGGGCAAATAAAAGCTTACATCTGGCTTAAAAATGACTTATTAGATTTATTTTTATGGTTCCTGTTAGAATGATGAGATGAGGAAGAAGAATAACTTTCATTGGTGGATTGAAAGGGAGGACTATATTCTTCTCCACCTCAATGGTGTATCGATGCATGATCATTGGGATCTTTCTTCTCATGCTTGATTGTCTTCTCATATTCTTCAAACAACTTTTCAACTTTGTCTTCCATGTTGAATAATATCTAATGATAATTTCACTCTTCTTGTAATCATGCGTCCTTATTTTCCATGTTCCTTATTCATGGTGAATGCCCCACTTCAGGATCAAAGGATTTGAGTTTTCCTTCACCTTTTTCGAGTTTATTCCTAGTTAGCATTCACTCATGCAACTCACATCAAAAAAACTTTCTCTGACACCAAACTGTATCCAAATCGTTTAACTTCAAGGATGCATACAAAATTGCATATAAAAGAGCATATTAATGAAGTAACTTAACACATAAAAAAGAAGTGAAAATCATAAGTAAGCCATGAGATAAAAAGAACACATATGATTTGATTACAGAGCTCACCCATTGTGGGCTACATCTCCAGGACCTGCTCAAAGTGGGGAGGCCTTCTTTCATTACGTGGCATCAAAGAAATTAGTTACAAAAAACATTACAAAAATGACCCTTATACCTCCAATTCGGATGACAACCTAAAAATGGAGAGCTCCGCTGGAGAAACAGACTACATGGATGGATTCCTGGCATGAAAACGTGCAAAAATGGCTATATATTTGTCAAATTCTAACACTGTCACCTCTGGCTCTCTGAGGGAATTCTTTTAACATCCTGGAAAATCCCTTGCTCATGGTTCCACTTCCTGTGGCCACCACTAGTTTCATTTTCCACCCTCCATAGATCTACAGTTAAATGAGAAATTTGGGTTTTAGTACATATGCCTCGGTGAACTTGACAAAAAACAATCCATTGGATCATTAGCATGTCACAATGTTTATAGTGGGGGCGGGATAGTTTTGAAACCCATTGAGGCCATATTTGGAGTGGAATTGTTTTTGAATGATCCACATTTAGTTTTAAAGATTTGGCGGTTAATAAATGTTGGATCGAATATAGCATATAATTTGTAACCGTTGGGGTGGTGGGCCAGCCCACCAGGTCGGGCGAGTTCAATCACCGCTAGTTACGCTCCGATATAATAATACATGGTTTGTTGTTTGGTGGGTCGGGTATGTCCCTCGGGGGTGACACACCCACCACATCATTTAAACTATAGTCAATGCATTTTGATTGAGACCGTTGGGTTGGACCTTCATTTAAACTATTTATACATATGTATAATGTGTTGGGTTAGGCCCAGTTGGTCAGGTTTCACCGTCAGTCCATCGGGCCTAATATATTTTTTTAATTTTATGTATATGTAATCCAAATATTCAAAAACGTTTCACCAAATTTGAAGGGTCATGAGGAAAATTAAGTAGGCAATAAATTCACCCCTTTCGACCATCATATTTTGTACTCTTCCAAATTGTTGCCTCATTAGTGACAACCACTTGGCCTAGTTTGACCAGAACTTTGACCAGCTATAAATTGAGAATACGAACTTAGATTTTAGTTTTGTTTGCATCGTTAAAATTAGGGCGACATGCACTATGATCTAGTCTTGGTTTAACTTCGATATGATGACTTTTATTTTTGAGCTATTTACAACGCCACTTCTATTTATGAATCCATTCATATCACTTCCACGTGCCCCTTGACCATAGATTGGATTGAACCAAACATCTCTTTCAGCCAATCACCCCCTGTGCCATTTACCAAACATGAATGTAGGATCTCGTGGGATAAACCAAAACAAAACCAACTAGGACATCTAGAGGCTAAATCACGTCAACCCTCAACCACAGTGATTTCACCTAAACTTTTCTAGCAATCAAAAAACCAACATAATCTTGGATGCCTCAAAATTTATTCTCTGTAACTAGAGGAATTTTCATGTCTCCACCAACCTATCAAAGGCTTCCCATAGAAAACTATCTCCATCCCCAAACCTTGAGATTTTCCTGAGACCACCTCACTCGAATCCAAAATATTTTGGAAATCTAAAGGTCAACTAAGAATGAATCCCATCACACCATGGAAATAGAGGAAATGGAAAAGAAAATCTATAACCACTGCCAATCCAAGAAAAACACATGCCATTGACAGCAAAGTAATCATGTAAACCAAATGCATGCACCATGCATTTGAATCCTAGCAAGGAAACCACACATGCAGCCTGTTACTTGCAAAATATTCCTATTATAGTTTCTATTCAAATATTCTCCTTACGCTACCTTGATTTACATGTATTTTCCTTTTATTTCTTTCTTTATTTTATCTGATTTCTCTTCCTATCTCCTCTTGGACCTCGATTCCTTCCAAAACTAAAGTTGTCCAAAGCTAACAACTGATCAAAATTTGTTAATCATTTCTTAAATGCATTTTTATAGTTCATCTATGATGTTTCTTACTTTTCCTTTCCTATTTTCTTTAGTTTTCCTTTATTTTATCTCTAATTTCCCTTGCATGCATATGATTGTCTCTTGATATTCACTTTATCCTATTTTCCATTATTTATTATATTAATTTTCATTTATTGTAATTTTCCTTTTGCGAATTTCAATGCCAAATTCCATAGCCATTGATTAAGAACAAGTGATATCCACTCTAATATTTTTCCCTTCATTCAATTTGGAATATGTGTCCCGTGACCTTGGTCTTATTTTTCGTTTACAATGTGCTTCCATTTAAATGGAAATCAACACAAGGTTGTTACAGAGCATTCTAGGTCTTTTACCACATGATGCCCATCTAATATTGGCTGTGCCAATATGTGGGCTTTAAAATCCCACAGTTCCCAACATAGACCAAAATGTTTCTTCCTTCAAACCCAACTCAAGGGAGATAAATCCCTTCTTTTTAATATTCATTTATATCCAAGTGGGATGAGTCATAAGTTTATGGTTCAGGCCCTTTAAAAGAGACATAGTTGTCCACCCATTCAAGGGTGATTTAACTCATTCCAAACCTTGTGAGGGTTCATGTTTGCAACCCAATCTTTCATAATGAACCACCATAGTTGAAACTATTTATAACATGCTCACATGTACATTCCCAAGAATTAAGAAGAATCTTGATGGCCTTGACTCTTCCATAAACTAGCAAATGTTATAATTATAATCTAAATCCCCTTCCTTTTTATAACACATACCCTTTCATTTCTATAGCACAATCCTGAGTCCTGTTTCCCATTTTTTCCTCCATTCAAAAATATCCTGATACTTTTCATGCTCCTCACATGAAATCAAGGTTATGACCTTAGACTAGAACACATCACTTATTTTTTTGGATTCTTCAACTAGTGTCCATGTTCGATGTCATTTCCCTTTATGTGTTAGTTTGAATTTATGTCATCTTGACTAATGCAAATATGTGAAAAAATAATTTCATTTAGGGGAAAAACTCCAGATAATGTGGTTTCTCTCGTCAAATGTCGTCCTCTGTCTCTGTCAATAGTTGTGATTCTACAAGCCCCTCATTAGTCTCTTCATCCAATAAAAGTGCTCTACATCACCCAAGATTATCACATGTCTCTTAGTGCTCTCATCATTGGTTAGGTGCCACATCCACTCGAAACCTAATAATCCTAGTGTTTCCTTTCAATATGTACTCCGATAAATTCTCGGGAGAGAAAACCCAAGAAATGGGAATAATTCCCTTCAACAAATGATCTTGAACTCCGATAAATGACATGCCCACTCTTTTATAAAAATCTCTCAAGCCTTTCGCTAGTCCAATTGTTTTATCATTAGCGAACTTAGACGTCAGCCTGGTCCTCCTCAACCCGACTGCTACCTTGTGTGCTCCTCTTCGATCATCTCAAAAAGAA
Source organism: Pinus albicaulis (assembly GCA_034641835.2). Taxonomy (NCBI): domain Eukaryota; kingdom Viridiplantae; phylum Streptophyta; class Pinopsida; order Pinales; family Pinaceae; genus Pinus; species Pinus albicaulis. The sequence continues at coordinate 525,968,104 of CM076569.1, forward strand.
CCTTTATGCTAACATTGTCTCTTGATGGGACTATTGTGAAAAAAAATTGATTTTTGTTTCTCAGCACTCATCATTTGACGTAATCCCTTTAGTCTTAAAAAATAAGTCTTCTTCTCTTTTCTTTGTTACTCATTTCACTATTTTTTCTCAACCCTTACTCATAACTCACTCTGAAATTTCATTACACTCCTTTCTATGGGTCGTTCTAGCCCTTTATAGCCTCCAAGATTCCTCTACACTACTTTGTCAGTGTTCAAGGAAGAATTCTATTCTTCCTAGCCTCTGTGATCTTTGTATATTCTTGCATGTTCCTTGCATGCTTGATCTCTCCTGAACTTAATTACATTCAATATGCATCATAAGTGGCTGATGATGATTATAGGAAACATTATAGTAGTGTATAGATGCTCAATTTCACACATTCAATGTTGAAAGCAGAGTGCTTCCTCTATTAATGAATATGTATGTACACTATTTACAAAATGCCCTCCTCTAGCCTAATCTACATTATATTGTCCCTTATTGGCCTAGTGGACACACTCAGCCTGAAATACTTCCTACTCTCTCTCATCTTTGTGGTTCCTCTTTCCTTATGCCTTTTGGCTTACAAAATATACAAAAGGATCATGAACTAGAATTAGTTTAGATCCACAATTCACTCAACTAATAAAACTATCTTTAGATTCTTTAGATCCACAAAATGCTCTCAAGAAATCTAATTGAATCTATATTTTTCTAACTCACTCAACTTTTTGAGACTTATTCTTAGTATAACATATCATTCCCTACCAATTACATTGATATTACAATCTTCTTAAGGACATAGAAATTTACAAATAATTAACAATTATGGAACCTACTCCCTTAGTGAATGAAATATTGCTAGGTCTTAGTCAAAGGCATTTGAATTGGAAGTTGGATGCTATTGCATCAAGTATTCCCAGACTAATGGCACCAACCATGAATTAATATTTTATGCAAGTAGATGCAGGTTTGATGCATTGAATTTAGTTCATTTTCATAAGAGAAATGCTAAGATTGCACACAATGTAAATTTAAAAAATTTGAATGCAAAGAGAAATACAAATTAAAATTCATTTGGAAAAGAAAACCAACGGTTTCAAGTGAGTTGTAGAAATCAAGGAATATAAACTCTCTCTCAGAATATTTTGTGCCTTCCCATATATTACCTCAATAAAAATTTGACAAAAGGGTATCTCCATACACTATATTATTCCTTGACTAATGCCACCAACCATGAATTAATAATTTATTCTAGAGTTGGCATCACATAAAATCAAACCTTGATTTTGAATTAAGATTGAACCACATTTCCAACGTGTACTACCTATCGATAAAAAGGAACATCACACTACATTTCTCTGAGATAGACTTATACCTTTGTCATGACATGCCACACAATAGTGAATTAATATTGTATCCCAATAGACTTATGTTCAATTTTTCATGCTTTTCATACAATAATTAGACATGTCATTTAGGCACCATTGAAAGCTGAGGATGTGATTTTATGTGACCTTAGCTCTAGGGATAACAATTTATGTAAGGAAACAAAATCTCCAACAATACTCACAACTTTTAAATGCATTTTGCAAAGAGAAAATTTTACACACTCCACTTTTCCAAATATTTCAAATGGCTTCCTTCGTCACTCTACTAGCCATTTTAAATGTTTTGATACTCTTTTCCTTATATAGTCACTACCTGCTACTATTTTTCATCTTAAACATGTCACAAAATATTTGCATAAAAAATAAAGCTGTCATCCAAATTTTTTGTCATCCCAATGTATATCCTCTAACGAATAGAAAACATAGTTTTGGTAAATATCAATATTTTCATAATTTAATTCATGAAATACACATGTGCATAGGTCATCTCCTTACAAATTGTTCATATTGTATTAATATTGTATATCTCTCCGCAATGATTTCAGAACTCATGCAATTGCAGGGCACTTAAGTAAACGAGAGGGAGGTGGGGAATAGGATACAATTAACCTAGATCTCTATAATGTTGATACCTTGTACTAAGTAATACGGTGCAAACAAACTGAGGGGCCACACAATGTATCAACGTTTCATGTCCTTTCTCTACACACATGTTTTCCCGCAAAACATCTCTTCCTTGCATACATTAAAAAAAAAATTAAATTAAATTTTTGATAATTAGTATTTAATTCACAAATTACTAACGGAAAATTTATGCAAAAAACCGCAACTTCTCAATGAAAATTTATGTTATACTATGAAATAGAGTTTTTGTTTACATGAAAAAGTGTCAATTCCCTGCTATGTACATTCGCTCTCTCACACGACATTACTTATTCACACTCATTAAAAATACACTTAATTTAATATTTCATAATAATAATAAGTATTTAATCCACAAATGTGAAATAAAAAATGCACGTAGTATTCGGAAACTTCGAATAAGAAGATTGACTATTTCTAGTTTATAAATCACTCTTTCTAGTTTTAAAAACCACACATCCCACTTCGATCCACGGAACATTACAAATAAAATTTTATATTCCATTACAAATCAAAGTTTATGTTCATTGTGAAATTAATTTTTTGTCTGTGGAATAAAGTCCCCTCTGCACCACCATTCCACCATTCTACTGGACATACCCCATTCCACCATTCTACTGGAAATAGTTTAAAACCAAATAATAAAAGATAAACGCACTAATAGTAGCTATCTTGTTTTCGCTACCCTCCACACTTATGTAAAGGACCTGCTCATAGCATTTTAGTAATGTCATTGGCTTACTTTATTAATGTAATTGGCTCACCCATGGAATCACCACTCACAGAATTAGCCTCTTTTTTATTTTAAAATGATTATTTTAAGAAATGACAAATACCAAAAATTAATCTTTGTCCATCCAGGGAATTATGTCAGAGAAATAAGATTTAGAGAAATTGAAAAATTATTCAGGGTTGAAATTGAAAAAACTCACTGATATTAGAGTCAAAGCACTTTTACCACCAAGTGAATGCTATAGCAGAGTCAAATCACTTCTACCATGAATTTAATGCTAATAAAGCTTTTTTTTGTTGATTGGACATTTTAGGAGCTACATAGTATGGTTTTTGAAGATGTGTAGATGTAATCTAAGAAATGTAATATAAACATTTGACGTGTATGTAATGTGAGAAATGTAAAGTAAGTAAAGCACATGTGTAGACATAATGTGAGAAATGTAAGGTAATAAGTGTAATGTGAGAAATGTAATGTAAGTAAACATTTGGAGTATATTTACTAACATTCAAAAAAAAGGTATGGAAAATAATTAAAAATATAAATAAATTGGAGGTATGATAAATAAATAAAACCTCTTTTTATAGATATGGTAAATAAATATAAATATAAATAAACTAGAGGTATGGTAAATAATATTTACTTCATAAAATTTTTTATATTAAAGAAAACTAAAAAATGAGGTCTTATTTAGGTGAAGCCTATGGGCCAAATACCATGGAAGAAGAAATAATTATTAATACCATGGGCTATATACTATTTTCCAAATACAATATTTATAAAAAAGGCATTGTAAATAAATAAATGTAAAAGAGGTATATAAAGGTATGGTAAATACATAAAAATATATCAAATATGATTTGAAATAAACATCTAAATACATACCAAGCTTATGGGTCAAATACCATCGTTAATAAAAGTGATATGGTAAATAAATATAAATATAAATTTGGATCCAAGTTTATATTTTGAGTACACTACAAGCATTGACTACCTCAAGTAAATGCACAAACTTAAATGTAAATGTAAAAGTAATGTTTAGCATTTAATATTTAAATTTTAATCTAATTAATTTAATGTAGGCCTTAATGAAAAATCCCTTCTCTCCCTAAGTATATAAATTTAATATAAATAAAGTGTCGTATTGTATTTGTGAGAAAGGATTTAGGGAGTGGCATATAATTTGTGGGAAAAAGTGAAATTATATTTGTAGATTTCTGGTACGATTAGTTTGCTTTACATTTTTTTTTTTTCTACCTTTGTGTTTTTCCCTTTTCATCTATTTCGACTCCATGGATAAGATCATGTGTAATGAATCACTCTTACCACCAAATTATAATCATTTAATTTCTACCTTACATACACTTTGGGAGAAACAAAGTGATTTCAATAATTGATTTCTAAAAGTGTAAAAGACCAAACTAGAGAGATCAAATCTTTCTAGGTGCAAATCTTTCCTCAAATTTTGCATTCAAAAAAGAGAATTTCACCTCTCGAGATTTGATCCCTCCCGCTACTTAATAAATCCTGAACTTAAACCAAATCAGAAGATACACTTATATAGCTATGTACAGTAATATCGACAATATAAACTCCAAAACGTCAAATGGTTTATTTGTTGATTTCCCAACGGAGTACATTCTTGTGGGTACGGTACACTTTTGGCTTCCGGTTGGCAACAATTTAATTTTGAATAGCTTATTCACCCTCTTTTTTACATAAAAGGTAATTTCCAGAAGAATATATAAGAGTCTTCAGAGTATACTGAGAGCATTTATGGGCAAGTCATTTTTGTTGCTTGAATGCAAATAATAAATTGGAATAACTATCTTTGTTGTTTGAATGCAAATAATAGAGGAAAAACTTCATGAAATAACATGGAAAGCAGTCTCATGGCTTTAAATCATTTTTCTAACCTGGATGTCTATCTAATTTGCTCAATCGGGAAATAGGAACCAACTGACCTCCCGAAATATGGTGTCTTCTGGTAATCACAAGTTGCAGTGCTGGAACCGGATCAAGACTGACGAAGCTGACAATTACCACCATACCCTTCTGGATTTGAAGTTGATCGTTGAAGATATTTGGAAGTGTCGATCACATTCTTTAGAGTTTGGTTGCAGTGAGCGATCGCTTCTTGGACGCCGTCCTCCCCCTCAGAAGTCGAAAAGCTCCTGTTTCTTTTCAGAAGTGCACCGCTGCTGGTGGGAGATCCTCTGTTTGGAGACCTGATTGAGCTTAAATTGGGTTTAGGTATCCATAGAGATCCTTTCGTAGAGAAATTGCTGAATACTGATTTTATTCTCCCAAATGTTGATTCCATTCTGGAAATGTCGTCATTCGTCCCTCTTCTATTGAACGACCTTGAATAAGGAGATTTTACAAATTCTTTGGAAGCTTTCAACCGTTGAGAGTGCGTAGAATCCAGTAGCTCCTTATACTGGCTATCAGCGAATGCCGGTAGGGTTTCATCGTAGTAAGTTTCATTCAACTCCTTATCAACATTATAAGGGGCCACATCAGGTGAATTGCAAGGATCGTGGAACCCTAATTCCACGCAATCACTCTCTCTACCGCAAGTAAGGCCACCAATATTGCTACTATTTTCAATATTTTCGGTTTGAGTCTCAGCGCATGCTTCCAACATCCTTTTTTGAGATTCAGAGCAGACCAATTTCTCCATTATTTGGATACGAAGGCGGGCATGTAAGGGAAGCAGCTGGCCTTTATGAAAGAGATCGCCTCTGGGATAAGCAACGGAATCCAGCTCGATTGAGGGGGCCTGGGGATTGAGATCTGGGTGAGATATACCTAAATCGAATTCTCTAGAATACCGCGCACTAGAATACCGCCGCTTACTATTCATATGCAGGATCCTCCTGCTCGCCCCTTCAGAAACCATAGACGAGCCAATTGTACATTTATCCAAAACAAATCCAGCGATCTTTTCATTCTTCAATACCCCGAATGAGTCCCCGTCCTCAGCACATTGATGACTTCTTTCACCGTTTGGAGTCTTCTCGATCTCTTCCTCCTCTGCAACTTTCTCACACAGCTTGGAAGGCTCCATTCTGGTTAAAAATTTGTTGTTTAAAAACAGTACACCGAATTCCAACTTAGTACAATCTTTTCCACTATGGAAATCGGTAATGAAATTTGAAAACCGTAAGCTTAAAATAAAAAGACGGCGTCTTATTAATCCATTAATGAAAGAAAACAGGTTTTACACTCCGAGGGTTCAACGGCTTCACTGAACTCTACATGTCAGAAAAATAATTTAATGATGGCATCTACAAATTTTGAAATCTAACAGATGAGGACGAGGGTTTATCTGTCAAGGTCAAACAATTGCTCTCCTATGATCGTTGGCATTCCGAAATATATTGGAAATTTACATTCATCATTTTAGAAATCGGTACTGAAATTTGAAAACCCTAAACTTAAAATAAAAAGACGCCGTCTTATTAATCCATTAATGAAAGAAAACAGGTTTTACTCGCCGAGTGTTCAACGGCTCACGGAACTCTACATGTCAGAAAAGTAATTTAATGATGGCATCCACCAATTTTGGAATCTAAGAGATGAGGACGAGGGCTTATCTGTCAAGGCCAAACAATTACTCTCCGATGATCGTAAGCATTCCAAAATATATTGGAATTTTACATTCATCATGTTAGAAGGTAAACGTATATATTTTTTTTTTCTCATAGCAGAGTCGAGATTATAGTAAGTTATATATGTTATTAGTTTTACTTAACAAAATTTACTATTAAATCACATATCACTATAAAAAAAATAATAATCTTGTGTGACCAAAATAACTGACAACTAATGCACTTGCACTAACAAGGAGAATCCGGGGATTTGATTTGAACACTCGGCAATCCGGGGATTTGATATGAACACTGGACTTTCTAGCATTAATACTTCATTAACGTTACCATAACCAACTGAGTTTCAGCGAGGGCCCGTGGATATACTTTTTCTTTATATGAATATAGATATTTATTATTTATATCTCATGTTTTTGGGTGATTAATATTAAATAAATCATTGAGATTCCTTGATTATTAATTTATAAAATAATGGAATTTCAGTTAAAAATACTTCATTGACGTGACCATAACCAATTGAGCTTCCGCTATGGCCATGGATATATATTGAGATTTCTCGAATATTAATTTATAAAATAATGGAATTTCAGTGCTTGAACGACGGCCCATGGATATATTATAAAGGATATATTTATTCTTTATATGAATATAAATATTAATTATTTATATTTCATGCTTTTGGGTGATTAATATTAAATAAATCTTTGAGATTTCTTGAATATTAATTTATAAAATAATGGAATTTCAGTTAAAAAGAAAAGTATGAATATGAATTTAAGTTTTTTTTTACTTTATAATGTTTTGAAATGATTTTTTTAGATTAATTATATTAGTAATTTTTGTTCACAACATCAACACAAAATTATTGGTGTGATTAATCTAGAAGAATTATTTTAAAAAAACTAATATAAATTTAACTTTGAATTTATTATGTGTTGAGAGGAATCAAATTTATCGAGGTTTAAACCTTTTTTTTAGTGTAGAATGCGAGTAAAGATTTGCACCTCGAGGGATTTGACCCCTCTTGGGGCATGATAGATCTGGAGTTAGATGGATTGAGGGGGTTTCGGTCATGTGCGGCCATGAAAAATTTGTTGAACATCTAATTATTTTTATCATTTTAAATATGCTAAATATATATCATATTAATCTGATCATTTTAATTTTAAATTTTCTCAGCTACCTCAATTTGTTGAGATGATAGAGACTAATAACCTAAATCATGAGAACTGATCAAATTGAATTTTAGAATGAAAATTGACTATGCAATAGTGTTGAATAATAGAAAATGTAAATAATGAGAATGTCATCAATTACAAATAGTCTTTATTATGATAAAGTTCAAACTATTCTCTTCTATCATTCTTATTGCCAAACTTGTTAGTTTTTCCATGCTTTCTTAATGGTGGTTGAAAACTTAAATCATTGAAATATTTCAATTGAGCTATTGTAGTAAATGTCATACTTTGCCTATGTTGCTCTCCAATATTAATAGTATCTTTCTCCAAACTTAGTTATTGTGAATTATGGAGTGTTAAACCCCAAGTAAGTTTCAATGGTAGTTGTTTTCTATTACCTCAGTTGAATGGAAAGTGAATAACAATATTGAATGACAGAAAATTGGAATAATAGGAATATAGTCAATTAACAATAGTTTATAGTTTCAAGAGGTAGACATTCTAGGTAAGTGAAATTTTTATTTAAGATGAAAATTCAAGTCTTTTATTTATGATTGAATTACCATAACACAGAATTCAATGCATTTTGTCAATAATTTATTTTAATCTTACACTGAAATGAATGCACTCTATTAATCTAACTATTTTTAAAATAATGTACATAATATAATCCAATCACATCAAATCAAAAATCCACATCTACACTGAAATCAATGCATCTAGTACAAGCATTAAAATAACATTAGTAATCAACATCTATAGTAAAATTATTGCATCTAGGTCAAGAAATCAAATATATATAGAAAACAATATCTACATTGAAATCAATTCATCTAGTGCACACAAACAAATAGGATTAGAAATTAAAATCTAGACTAAAATAAATGCATCTAGTGCAAGCATTAAAATAACGTTAGAAATCAAAGTCTAGAGTGAAATCAATTCACTTAGGGAAAGAAAAAAATAGGAATATAAGTTAAGATATATACTGAAATTGATGGACCTAGTGCAAACAAAGAAATAAGATTAGAAATCAACATCTACATTGAAATTAATGAATCTAGTGCAAGAAACCATATAAGTTTAGAAACCAACTATATTGAAATCAATGCATCTAGTTCAAGCAACCATATAAGTTTAGAAACCAACTATATTGAAATCATTTCACTAGTGAAATCAATCAAATAGGATTAGGAATCGAGATTTACAATGAAATAAATGCATTACTTCATTGAATAACATTGCATATCCTCCTCATTCTCTCATCCTCCATCTCTCCCCCATATATCTCTCTTTTCCTCTTCCTCCCTCTCTTTATCCCTCTCTTCTTCCCTCTCTCTCCCCTGTCATCTATATCTATATCCCCCTCCATCTCTCCTTCTTTGTCTCTCTAAATCATCCCTACAAACACATGTGATCTCTCTCTCTCTCTCTCTCTCTCTCTCTCTCTCTAATATATATATATCCCTCCCTCCCTATCCATCTCTGCCTCTCTCCTCTCCCCTCTTCCCCCTTTATCTATATCTCTATCTCACTTTCTCTCTATTTCTCTTTGTCTCTATCACCTCCAAAATATATACACACTCTCTCTATATCTTTCTATGTATCTATCCCTCCCTATTCCTCTCCCTGTCTCTTCTCCTTCTCTCCCCTATATTATTCTTAATATTATAATATTTTCATACTATTTTCAATATAATATAATATAATATTATATATTATATTATATTAATCAATATAATTTAATATTATATTAATTCAAAACTATTAAATTTAATATAATATCTAATTTAATAATATTAATATTATAAATCTTTAATAATCATATTATACTTACAATTGTATGAGAACTTGGAAACCCTATAGTGAAGCATGCCGAGTTTTAATAATATTTTCCATGGCCGCACATGATTCAAATAGTTATCTCTATTGAAATTGAGGTTTCACTACAATTTTGTGCAAAAAGGTTTTATGGATGGTATGCCTCCCACTGTTTCTAAGAATGGATGGTATTTTGGTATTTCATGGGAATGGACAACATACATTATCCCTCTCACCGCTCGAGCTCTCATATGCTTCTTGTTCCTAGTGTTCATTTGTGGTAGTTGATCTTCAATTATGAGAGGTGGCGATGATGATCTTTCTGAGACAGACTCAAATGATTAATTTGTTTAAGAGGAATACTAGGAATGTTATCGAAAGTGAATCTGAATGCTTATTGAAATGTAGATTCCATTTGAAGTCAATAAATATACTTATTAAAAAGATGAAAATTACATCACACTTAAAAATATCATACCTCTCTTAAATTAATGGATGTGCCAACCCTAATATTTAATAAAGAATAACTTTCATCTCACCATATATCTTAACTTAAAAAACCATATATATGATGAAAAAATACATTACGGAAATATTGGATCTTTCAAAAAAAATAAGCCCACTATATAAATTGGAAAAATGGATAGACGAGTCAAATTAAAAGAAGGATAAATTTGGTGTTTTTGAATTTGTGCAAAAATGTTTGATGATTTGAGCACGCCATTCCCCATCATTTCATGTATGCAACATAGAAACATGTCGAGTTTGAACCTCTTCACGGAAGACCAAATTACATACAATCATTGCAATTTCAGTCCTTAAGCTCTTCAATATTCCCTCTATTCACACTGCAACTGACCACCATCTGACCCACCATATTTCTTGGAAAAAAATTATTAAAATTGTAACCACAACACCATGAAAATACAAAAACAAATTACATCATGCCCTTGCATCAAATATTTCAGGTTCATAATTTTATAGTTACTTTGAACACTAAGTTGTACTCCTACCATTTTTCTTATATAAAGTGGATGTAAATTGAAATTAACGGCAACCAATTTTGCTTCGATGAAGTCTTGAGCTTCTCCGAATAGAAGAGTACCTTCTGCCATGTAGCACTCAGGTCGGGCTCAGGTGGATGCGGACCTTCCATGAAAGACGTATTTATTTAAATGTAAGCTTTAGTTGACTTTATGAACTAAGACTTAACACTAACACGAATCTAAGGACTGACAACTAACACAAATCTAACGAGTAAGAACGAACATGAATCCGACGAGTGCAAAGAAGATCAAATGAAGTCCGTTGATTTCTATGAATCAATTTTTAATTATTTATTTATATAGTCATTTAATTTTTATTTTTTGTTTTGATGGAAATTAATAAAAAATTATTTTTATTATTTTTGAGGATATAATATACTTACACGTCACTTATATTTGAATGTAAAATATCTATATAAAGACATAATATGAAACTTGTTACAAATTTGATTTCCTTTAATTTTTCTATTTAAAATAACTAATTGATAGAAAAACTGTATATTAAACAAAATAAATTTTATTAAACAAACTAAACTTTAATAATGACAACAGCTATTTATTTATTATATGAATTATAATTTTTATAATATAATATTAATAACATGAAAAAGTAGGTTGGTATATTTATTTCTTATATAAATAAAAAAACATTTGTTTATATTTAATATATTTAGGGTGAATAATATTTAATATATTATTTAGATTTCTTAGAGCATCTTAAATTGTAATAAATGGAATTTACTTTTAAATGAAAAGTGGGTTAAAATTTATCAAAATGTTAAGGGCCATTTATGTTTGATATGATTAAGATTTGTGTGTTTTAAATGCTCATTTTATTTTAATGGGGGCTTGAACTTTTTAAAATACACTCTAGTATGAAAAGGGTTGATGATATATATTTTTTTATTATTTTTTAGAAATTTGATTTGTGATATAATTAGATATCTATTAATTTTTATTTTTTAAATAAAAATAAGTACTACTTCTAATAAGTTTGTGTTTCTACATAATAAAATATATTTGAGAGATGATTATAATTTTGTTCCATGTAATTTTTTCTTCAAAGAAATATTGCGAGTGGAGTCAAAATTCTATCTTCAAACTTACTACTATAGATGAACTATATACTGCATATAATCAACAAGCATATAGGTTGCAAAAATGGTTTAATAGAAGGATATATTTATAATAGAAATTCATGGACTAAAAGGAGAGAAATCAACATATTTAGGCTTATGCTTAATTAACATATTTCCGTGAGGCTAATTAGGAACATTACTTGCTAAATTTTGATTTTCCTTTACTTCCATATGCATATGCATGTGCATGTCATTAATATTCCTTCATAATACATCTATTTCACCATCATTTCGTCACATTGTGGCCCGAAGGTCTTCTATGAGGAAGGCAATTTTGTTTGATTTCTGGTATACTTTCCAATTTAAATCCAAAATTTCAAGGTGTTTCGGTCTTCTATGAGGAAGGCAATTTTGTTTGATTGCTGGTGTATTTTTCAATTTAAATCCAAAATTTAAAGGTGTAAGTCTAAAAATTATTTCAAACAATAAGTTGTACTTTAATTTTCTAGACATAAATTAGATGTAAATAAAAATTAATGGCTGCCCATTTTGTTTCAATGAAGTTTCAACCTCGCCCAATAGAATAGTACCTTCGACCTATGCTCTAACATGGATTCTTATCCATGTCTTACTCAGGTGGATGTGACCCTTCCGCAAAAGACATATTTATGTAAATGTAAGGTTTAGTTGAGTTCATGAACTTAGGCTCAGTACTAACGCAAATCCAAATACAACGACTGAGACCTAACATGAATCCAGTGATTGAGAACGAACTCGAATCTAGCAAGTGTGAATATGATCAAAAAAACTTGGTTAATTATTGTGTTAATCATTTTTAATTGTTTACTTGGTTAATTTTATTTTATTTATTCATTCAGTTTATATATATATATATATATATATATATATATATATAAAATTGGAATATAAGATATACTTACCATTGCCCTCATGCTAGCTGTAAAATTAGCATTTTTGAATAAAATGAAATTAATTATAAATTTTATTTCCTTTAAATTTTTTATTTAAAAAAATTAATTACTAACCAAATTTATATTAAATAAACAAAACTTTTATAACAACCATTTATTATATGAATTATAATTTTTTTTAGTATATTATTAGTAACGTGAAAGAATAGGTAGTTATATTTAATTTTTATACAAATGAAAAATCAATTATTTATATTTAGTATCGTAGGTGGTTATATTTATTTTTTATATGAAATAAAAAATATCTATTTATATTTATTATCTTGTGAGTGATTAATCTTTAATATATAATTGAGATTTGTTAGAGTATTTTAAATTTGTAATAAATAGAATTTACTTTTAAACTTAAAAATGAGTTAAAATTTATCAAAATGTTAAGGGTAATGTATGTTTCATACGATGAAGTTTTATGTGTTAGTGAATGTTTTTTTAAATGGGGTTTACATCTTTTTAAATATACACTAATATTCAAAATGTTTATGTGTTTTTTTTTGAAATTTGGTTCGTGAAGTAATCAAATATCTTTGAAAAAATAAAGATTGTTTTTTTTTTTTTTTAAATAAAAATGAATGCCTTTTCTAATAAGTTTATGCTCGTGGGTAATAAAATATTTATGAGATAATTACATTTTTTTCCATATAATTTTTTTTTGGGGTAGAGTCAAAATTTCTGTCTTAAAACTTGTTACTATAGATGAATTATATACGGCACACAATGGACAAGCATATAGCGTTCAAAATTGGCTTAATAGAAGGATAGATTTACAATAGGAGTTCATGGATTAAATGGGGGGAGATAAAAAGTTGGGGCTATTAAGCTCAATTAACAAGTTCTCATGAAGATGATTAGGAACATAACTTGCTAAACTTTGATTTTCCTCTACTACATCTACATGTGAATTTCATTGATTTCCCTACATAAGGTGTTCATTTCATTATCATGTTGTGGCATTTGGCCTTTAGAAATTTGCTTGTTCTTTTATGAGGAAGACAAGCTGTGTTGAAGTTTCTTGGCCATGTTTACAATTTAAATCATAATTTCAAGGTGTAAGTATTTAGATTTTGTGGACCCTTTCTTTGATCTTTGCTTCAACCTACAAAAGCTGGTAATTTTTTCTAAGCACCATTATAAATTTACGAGAAGGGGGGAACTAATTAACAGAGAGTATTAGATGATGGGTAGAACAGGGTCAGTGGATGCAAGGTAGAGAGAATATGAAGGTATAGTGATATAGACTATTTCTAAGTTGTATGATATGGGCAACTAAGAGGACTAGGGAGGGGTTTGGGGCGAACCAAAGAACTCCCTACTCTGAATATAGAAAGAGAAAAACACTTTGTCGACAAATAAAAACTCAGAATGGAGAAAGTTACAATGGGCTCTAAGATTTCTATGATGGAGTAGCTTAAGTTGACTATCCTTAGGAAAAGAGTCTTTAACAACCACCCAAAATTACAGGCTTAGTCATCTCCATTTCCTTTGTCAAACTTATCTCGAGCAAGATTCCACACATTTCAGCCTACTTTTTTGTCTTCTTACCTAGCCCCCAAGAGTACTTAATCACTTTTTTTCCCAGGATTAAGAATAATTCGCACCCCTGTACCACTCTATGAAATGAAATATTGTTATAAATTTATTTTACTTCAAATATTTTATTTTGAAGAAAATGAAAATATTATGAAAAAAATATAAAATATTAATTATTTATGTTTTATGTAGTTAATATTTAGTTATCATTGAAATTTATTGGAATAAGCTAAATTTATAATAAATAAATTTTTTTGAATAAAAAAATGTCAAATTATAATAATTTTGAAAGTTGTGTAAGATTTATAGGATAAAGTTTTTAATCATAAAATTAGGTGGAAATGGTACCCTAAGTTAATATTAAAAGTCCTCTCTAGCTACATTTTGATTTTGAAAAAAATATAAAAATATTAATTATTTATATTTTCAAAATCAAAAAATATTAATTATTTATATTTTATATGTTTTGTGTAGTTAATATTTAGTTCATCATTGAAATTTATTGGAATAAATTAGATTTATAACTAATAGATTTTTTTTAATAAAAGAATGAGTCAAATTATATTAAATTTTAAAAGTTGTGTAAGATTTATATAAACAATTCAAATAGTATTTTACATAAATACGAATTTTTTTTGGGTAAACATTTGTTTTTTATATGTTATGCACCATTCCAAACGGACCCACGTACTTAAATTGGTGAAAGTTGAGAAGTTCTTACAAATTTAATACGTGTTAAATGTCAGGTTTCCACTGAGGATGGGAAGATTATTCCTGACTTTAACCTACTTTATATTTTTTTACTTGGTTTATTAGCTACAGAATTCTTAATAAGTGAATATGTCAAATTATTTTTAGAATGTTGTTTCCACTAAAATGTAGGAATTACACTTCTTATAGTCATTTCATTCATTTGAAGCTTATTTTCACATTCTAAATTTAGAAAAGACAAGCGAATTAAAGCACTATTTAAATAATATCTAAAAAATGGACTTTTGTGTCATTATACTTACTCTAGGGTTGATAAAATTATGAAATAAATTTTAAAAACATATATAAAAAATTTTGTAGGAAGATAAAATTACAAGTTTATGTTTAAATAGAAATGTATAAAAAATACTGAGTTAAATTAATTTTTTTTAGCGAGTTGAAGTTTTATATTCATTCACTCTTTTTTTTTTCCTAACTATTTGGATATTTTAAAATGTTTTAAAATGGACTAAAACCTCTAAAAACAAAGTTCTCCTGAATTAGGTGGGATTATAAATTTAATTTAAGATATGATTATAAATTTAATTTAAAATATTTTATAATTTAAAAAAAAACGTTTTTTTATTTTATTTTAAACGTATTAAATTTGTACACTTTTCATTTTATTCTCGTTATATAAAAATATTATTTACTTCATATTTAAATAAAAAGGGAAAATTACCAGGGCCCAATGATAAGTGTTAGAGGAGGTTAAGAGGTGTTCTTTCCACCCCCATCAACTCCAACTACAATTAAGATAAGGGGAGTGGTGGGGGACGTGGCGAGCCCCTCCAATGCATGAAAAATACATGCTTTATTTCCTTTGTTGTGACAATTCATTCTCTCAAGGTTCTTCTACTTGGTTTGTTATTTCAGGTATTTTGGTATATATGCTTGTATTAAATTCCATAGATTTTATTTCTATTTTTTTATCACTGTAATATTAATATTTCTAGAGTAAGCTACCGTAAAATCTCTATTGGAATCACGATTGTCGTTAGACTGGAATCACGATTGTCGTTAGACCGAAATTTGCAGGTATTAGTCTCCGCTACAATTGTCAAAGTTAGGATCCACAAGAGGTGTTTAGTCCATGTCAAGAAACACATGGGGAGCATTGAACCAATGTCCAACAATCTCTCCCCCCCCAATGCGAGTTGGGTGAGTTTCGAACTCGAGACCCATCGCTCTAATACCAATTGTTGGAATCACGATTGTTGTTAAACCAAAACCCGTATGCATTAGTCTCCACTACAATCGCCAAAGTTAGGATTCACAAGAGGAGTTAGTCCATTTCGTGAAACACATGGGAGCGTTGAACCAATGTCCAACAACCCCCTATAAAATGAGGGTTGTTGAATAATAAAATATTATTAATGATTATATTGATATTACATGAAGAATGTTTTTGTAATTCTTAATTATACCAATATTACAAGAATTAATTCTTTTATTTATAAGAATTTATATTCTTCTATCTAAATAAATTATATTTCCAAGTTGGTATTTTTAGGAGTTTTAGAAATAATGAGTAATAGTTTTAGAAAAACTATAGATAGGTGATATTTTGTTCATAAGGAAAAATAAATATACCTTGAAAATAAAAGCATGAGAGAATTATGGATGATTTGTTGAGTGGTAGAATTTAGAAAAATATGATCTATGGAATGATTTTAGGAATTATGAAAAAATTGATTTATGGAGTGATTTTTGGGTGATTTATGAAATGCTTTTATGATTTATAAAAGCTATTCCATTTTCTTAATTCTACTTATTGTAAGCCTATGGTAAACTATGAAAACTAATGACATAGTACATGTAGAATGGAGCCAAGATAGAGGAAGGAGAGATTCCAAGCATGCATTAAAATCCAAGTAACTATGCTATTTGAAAATTATTGTGTTTGCATATAGTGCGTGAATAAATAAGAGTCAAATTTATTTGTTTAGAAAAAATTGCATATGATAAAGAGGCGATATTATTTGCTTGGTAAAATCTCCATGGATTGTCATGCATAGAGGGATAAGTGTTTTGTTGATTGAATTTTTAAAATATTTCTTGTTCATTGAATCCTTAAAAGCTTTTCATTGCTAAATAATTTAGTGAATTGCATTATTTTTTGGAAAATAGAGTTCAAATATGCCTTTGTATCTCCCAAACCCTAATATATGTATACAAACCCAAATATGTTTTCGAGCTTGTTCTCGCCAAAAGCCTCTTTCATATATCAAGAATTCGTTTTCAACTTCTCGAAAAGTGTGTCCAAAGTTATGACAAAAACAATAAATTATTTAATATTTAAATCAGGAAAAATGGGAAGCAAATATTCATTCGAGTCTTCCAAGCCATGGCACTAGTGTCAAAATTCAGAGAGGTTTTCCTTAATGAACCCATTGTTAACAAAACTGTTTTTTGTTTTAAAAAATTCATTTTCATCCGTTGGTAAACTACTCCCAAAGTTGATGAGCAAAGCATGAAAAACATAGTGTTATCATTTGATTTTTCAGTGGGATAAGAATAGTGTTATGTACCTATAGAGTTAAATATTTTGTTAATTTTATTGAAAAGAAATAAATTAATATCATGCAAAAAATAATAATTATTAAGTTTAGAATTTCTTAAAAAGAAATAAATTATTTACATACAAAAAAATAGAACAATTATGCTGATATTTCTTGAAAAGAAATAAGTTATTTACATGCAAAAAAAATATAATAATTATATTAGTAAATTGTTGTAAAGGAATCCAGTTGATATATTGAAAATATTACCAAGGATGTTTTCATGATACATATGCATTAAATTTTTAAAAACAAATATTGGACTCTTAAAGATAATATGTGCTTATGTTGATAGGAATAATATCTAGTATATTTCATCTATTGGAAATTAATATGTAACCTTTTTGAGAAAGAGTTCACATAAAGCCTTTGCGTAAAAAAAGATTGGTTGTGTTACTTGAGAATGATTTTTTATTCATCCTATTTCTTGAGTAAATATTACAAATTTGTTTGATGTGTGAAATGATAGTAAAATATTTTGTATTGCATGCATAATATCTACTGTTTTAGCTAACTTTAGCAAAAATAATAATTAGTGTGTTAGATTCATTGGAAAATAAATAAATATATTTGTATGAAAATAAGTATTTGTTGTGTTAGAACTCTTCAAAAAGAAGAAAACATAAAACATGTCCTTGTATCCATTATTGAATTAGTTTCTTGGAGAGGAAAATTGGTAATTGGGTGCTTTATTGTGTTATGATTCCTTTGGAATATTCTTTGGAGGAACATATACACTTGATACCATAAACAATCCTATAAAATGAGGGTTGTTGAATAATTAAATATTACTAATTCTTATATTGATATTACATGAAGAATATTCTTGTAATTCTTAATTATAAGAATATTACAAGAATTAATTCTTTTATTTAGAATAATTTATATTCTTCTATATAAATAAATTATATTCCAAGTTGGTACATTTTATGAGTTTTAAAAATAATGAATAATGGTTTTAGAAAAACTATGGATAGGTGATATTTTGTTTAATAAATCTACCTTGAAAATAAAACCATGATAGAATTATGGATGATTTGTTGAGTGACGTATAATTTAGAAAAATATAATTTATGGAGTGATTTTAGGATTTATGAAAAAAATTGATTTATGGTGATTTTTGAGTGATTTATGGAATTCTTTTAGGATTTGTAAAAGCTATTCCATTTTCTTAATTCTACTTTTTGTAAGGCTATGGGAAAATCAGTGAACTAATGACATAATACATGTAGAATGGATCCAAGAGAGAGGAAGGGAATATTCCAAGCATGCATTAAAAGATAAGTAACTATGCTTTTTGAAAATTATTGTGTTTGCATATGGTGCATAAACAAATAATAATCAAATTTATTTTTTTGGAAAACTTTTCATACGATAAAGAGGCGAGATTATTTTCTTATTTTCTTTGTAAAATCTCCATAGATTTTCGTGCATAGAGAAATAAGTGTTTTTTTGATTGAATTTCTAAAATACTTCTTGTGCATTTAATTCTTAAAATATTTTCATGGCTAAATAATTGTGTGAGTTGCATCAATTTGTGGAAACTAGGGTCCAAATAAGCCTTTGTATCTCCCAATCTATGATAGATGTATATAGACCGAAAGATTTTTTATTAAATGAGCTTGTTATAGCCAAAAGCCTCTTTCATATTTGAAGAATTTGTTTTCAACTTCTCAAAATCCATGTCCAAAGTTGATGAAAAAAACAAGAGATTATTTAATATTTAAATCTGGAAAAATAGGCTACAAATATTCATTTGAGTCTTCCAAACCATGGTGCCAGTGTCAAAACTTAGAGAGGTTTTTTTAATGAACCCATTGTTAACAAAAAAACGTATTTTTTTTCAAAAATTCGTTTTCATCTGTTCGTAAACTGGGCCCAAATTTGATGACTAAAGCATGAAAAACATAGTGTTATCATTTGATTGGTCGGGATAAGAATAGTTGTTATGTACATATATAGAGAAATAATTTGTTAATGCTGTTGAAAATAAATAAATTAATTTCATGCACAAACCAATAAATATTAAGCTTTAATTTCATGCACAAACGAGTAACTATTAAGTTTAGAACTCCTTAAAAAAAAAAACAATTATTAACATGCAAAAAAATAGAACAAGTATGTTGATATTTCTTGAAAAGAAATAAGTTATTCACATGCACAAAAAAAACAATTATATTAGTAAAATCTTGTAAAGGAATTAATTTAATTTATTTAAAATATTATAGAGGATGTTCTCATAATACATATGCATTAAATTTTTAAAGAGAAATATTGGACTCTTAAAGATAATATGTGTTTATGTAGATAGGAATTATATCTAGTATATTTGATCTATTGTAAATTAATATGTAACCTTTTTGAGAAAGAGTTCAGATAAATCATTTTCATAAAAAAATATTGGTTGTGTTATTTAAGAAAGACTTTTTATTCCTGCTATTTCTTGAGTAAATATTACAAATTTGTTTGATGTGTGAAATGATAGGAAAGTATTTTGTATTGCAAGCATAATAGCCAGTGAGTTAGATAACTTTTGCAAACAGAATAATTAGTGTGTTAGATTCCTTGGAATATATATATATATATATATATATATATATATATGAAAAAAAGTATTTTTTGGGTTAAAACTCTTCAAAAAGATAAAAACATGTCCTTGTTGATGGGGTCACCAGCCCACGCGCCCGGTCAGCTGAACAATGTCACAACTTTTAAAACACAATATTTAATAACTATGGTTACGTGGGATTACACGTTGGTTTCGCGCCCTTGAAACTCACCACGAGCCTCGAGCCTTACGCTGCTTTCCGGTACTTGGATTAATGGCACAGTTATTGACCTCGAATGGATCACTCGGCCCACTTGCCGACGCATATGGCCATCCCGCCTTACTCTTTCGCTCGGTTCATTGTTTCGTTTGTCACTTGGTGTTTGTGCTCTGCGTATGGTGTGAGGGTTTCGACCCTGCGCCTTAGTGACGAGGGTTTGTGCTACCCTGTGGAATCTGGTCACAGCAACGGTGGCTGTGCTTGTGAAACAATGCGGCTGCAATGGTGTTCTGGTTTCCAACCTCCTTGTTGGTTCGTTTTCTTCCCACTGAGACTGGTTTGTCCCTCTGTTCTTCGCTCGACACTTACAGGTTCTTCGACATGCCAATTTATTCTGGTTGTTTGCGTTTGTGGTTTTGCTTCGGGCTAAAAGCTTTTGCTTCAGGCTAATCATGGTTTTGTGACAATTTCTACGGGGTTCTTTGGCTCTCGACTCTGAGCTTCCTCCGGTAGGTCAATTCCGCTCCGGTTGGCGTCGGGGTATTGGTAAGTTATCCTTCTCTTGTTCAAAACCCGATGGCTTTGAAAAAATGCGATCCCGTTGCTCCTTGCGAGCAGGTTCAGCTAGCTCTTGGTGGTTGCTCGATTTCTCGGGAAGAAAAGGCTCTCCCTCGCAAGGTAAATGCCCAAATGATCTTTCCTACTGTTAGTCTCGTTGATTCAACGATTTTGGTTGCACAGGTTTGTAACTGACTGTTTGTGTTTCTTGTACAGGTTTCACGAACCCCGTCGGCTTCCCAGACTTCTAACAGGGTTTCGCTCCGCTTCTGTTTTCAATGGTAAGTCACCATATGACTCGCACCATTCTCACTGTAGAAGTTTTTTTGGGAGTGTCGTAGTTGACTCCGTCAGTTTTCGCTTTCAGGTTTTGTCGTGACGTTGTCACGCTATGGTTACTCTATCTCTTTTGCAAGTACTGTCTCTCGGACAGAGTTCGGCTTTCAAACTGGCTTGGGTTTTAAAACCCCACCTGTACCCCTCGGTTGCTATCTGGAATTCTCGCCTGTGACTGTAGGCTTTCTGCTGTAACCCTAGGTTACTAGTCTTGTCTTGTTTTCTCCGGCGGTTTCAACATGTAATTATATACGTTTCAGTATGGACTGTCTTGTTATTATGACCCTGTCAGAGGGTTTACTCTATTCTCAGTTTGTTTAAAAATGCAATGGCTCAGTTTAATGGTAAATACCTGTAAGTTCAGTGTTCTTCGTTTTGTTTGTTGACCGCTTGGACTTCGACGTCGGTATACAACTTCTCTGTTTGCGTTGTATTCTCCTGCACCTCTCTTCAGCTCTCGCGTGCGTTGACCACGCCTTCGTGTTGCAATATGCCTGTTCACTGATAATAGTATTCCTCTAATAGAAAAGAAATAGACATTTACTATGTTTGATTCAGAATGTGCATGCAAATATTTTGACAGTGAATTTTGAGTATGAATCACATTTCAGTATTTCTACATACAATACAATTGGTATATTTCTGAGGAGTATTAAAAAAAAAACTCTGTTTCATTACTCCACTCTGTGTGTAAATTTGCAGAACCCCCGTACAATCATTCTTGCGTTTCTTTTGTAGCCTCTCTGCAGACTAATTCGTTCCAACTGATAACTGTCTCCAGTTGGTTACACAGTTACATGTTTTTACATTATGGTTAATTCACTTTTTACTCATTGAACTGTTTTACTTTACCTAACAAAACTACCACAGTTGTTTAAATCAAAAATAAAATAAAAACAACTAAACTAAAACAACTCTACTGACAGCTAATTCTTTGTCCTAAGGAAAGAAATAAATTAAAACAGGAACAGGTTTTGAGACCTGTAAAATAACTCAAAACTGAAAACCTGAACACCTGTCTGACCGGTTGCCACCCTAGTCAGATGCTCCTGCATCAGGCTCTGGGGGTAGCAAAAAGTCATGGCTCCGCTCCATGAGGTCATCCACTGAGTAGCCCATTTTCTGAATCTGTGTCGTGTCAAGCCAAGTACTGTTCTCAATAGGACGGTCCTTCCACTTGACCAGGTACTGTAAGTAGTCCTTCCTGCGTGTGCGTTTGGCTACTTGTACCTTCGACCTATGCTCTAACATGGATTCTTATCCATGTCTTACTCAGGTGGATGTGACCCTTCCGCAAAAGACATATTTATGTAAATGTAAGGTTTAGTTGAGTTCATGAACTTAGGCTCAGTACTAACACAAATCCAAATACAACGACTGAGACCTAACATGAATCCAGTGATTGAGAACGAACTCGAATCTAGCAAGTGTGAATATGATCGAACAAACTTGGTTAATTATTGTGTTAATCATTTTTAATTGTTTACTTGGTTAATTTTATTTTATTTATTCATTCAGTTTATATATATATATATAAAAGATATACTTACCATTGCCCTCATGCTAGCTGTAAAATTAGCATTTTTGAATAAAATGAAATTAATTATAAATTTTATTTCCTTTAAATTTTTTATTTAAAAAAATTAATTACTAACCAAATTTATATTAAATAAACAAAACTTTTATAACAACCATTTATTATATGAATTATAATTTTTTATAGTATATTATTAGTAACATGAAAGAATAGGTAGTTATATTTAATTTTTATACAAATGAAAAATCAATTATTTATATTTAGTATCGTAGGTGGTTATATTTATTTTTTATATGAAATAAAAAATATCTATTTATATTTATTATCTTGTGAGTGATTAATCTTTAATATATAATTGAGATTTGTTAGAGTATTTTAAATTTGTAATAAATAAATTTACTTTTAAACTTAAAAATGAGTTAAAATTTATCAAAATGTTAAGGGTAATGTATGTTTCATACGATGAAGTTTTATGTGTTGGTGAATGTTTTTTTAAATGGGGTTTAAATCTTTTTTTAAATATACACTAATATTCAAAATGTTTATGTGTTTTTTTTGAAATTTGGTTGATGAAAAATCAAATATCTTTGAAAAAAATAAAGATTGTTTTTTTTTTTTTTAAAATAAAAATGAATGCCTTTTCTAATAAGTTTATGCTAGTGGGTAATAAAATATTTATGAGATAATTACATTTTTTTCCATATAATTTTTTTTGGGGTAGAGTCAATCTTAGTCTTAGCTTGTTACTATAGATGAATTATATCTGACACACAATGGACAAGCATATAAGCGTTCAAATTGGCTTAATAGAGATAGATTTACAATAGGAGTTCATGGATTAAAAAGGGGAAATAAAAAGTTGGGGCTATTAAGCTCAATTAACAAGTTCTCATGAAGATGATTAGGAACATAACTTGCTAAACTTTGATTTTCCTCTACTACATCTACATGTGAATTTCATTGATTTCCCTACATAAGGTGTTCATTTCATTATCATGTTGTCGCACTTTGGCCTTTAGAGACTGGCGTTCTTTTATGAAGAAGACAACTGTGTTTGATTTCTAGTGTATTTTACAATTTAAATCATAATTTCAAGGTGTAAGTATTCTAGATTTTGTGGACCCTTTCTTCCGATGCTGCTTCAACCTACAAAAGCTGGTAATTTTTTCTAAGCACCATTATAAATTTACGAGAAGGGGGGAACTAATTAACAGAGAGTATTAGATGATGGGTAGAACAGGGTCAGTGGATGCAAGGTAGAGAGAATATGAAGGTATAGTGATATAGACTATTTCTAAGTTGTATGATATGGGCAACTAAGAGGACTAGGGAGGGGTTTGGGGAGAACCAAAGAACTCCCTACTCTGAATATAGAAAGAGAAAAACACTATGTCGACAAATAAAAACTCAGAATGGAGAAAGTTACAATGGGCTCTAAGATTTCTATGATGGAGTAGCTTAAGTTGACTATCCTTAGGAAAAGAGTCTTTAACAACCACCCAAAATTACAGGCTTAGTCATCTCCATTTCCTTTGTCAAACTTATCTCGAGCAAGATTCCACACATTTCAGCCTACTTTTTTGTCTTCTTACCTAGCCCCCAAGAGTACTTAATCACTTTTTTTCCCAAGATTAAGAATAATTCGCACCCCTGTACCACTCTATGAAATGAAATATTGTTATAAATTTATTTTACTTCAAATATTTTATTTTGAAGAAAATATAAAAATATTATGAAAAAAATATAAAATATTAATTATTTATGTTTTATGTTTTGTGTAGTTAATATTTAGTTATCATTGAAATTTATTGGAATAAGCTAAATTTATAATAAATAATTTTTTTTGAATAAAAAAATGTCAAATTATAATAATTTTGAAAGTTGTGTAAGATTTATAGGATAAAGTTTTTAATCATAAAATTAGGTGGAAATGGTACCCTAAGTTAATATTAAAAGTCCTCTCTAGCTACATTTTGATTTTGAAAAAAATATAAAAATATTAATTATTTATATTTTCAAAATCAAAAAATATTAATTATTTATATTTTATATGTTTTGTGTAGTTAATATTTAGTTCATCATTGAAATTTATTGGAATAAGTTAGATTTATAACTAATAGATTTTTTTTAATAAAAGAATGAGTCAAATTATATTAAATTTTAAAAGTTGTGTAAGATTTATATAAACAATTCAAATAGTATTTTACAGAAATACGAATTTTTTTGGGTAAACATTTGTTTTTTATATGTTATGCACCATTCCAAACGGACCCACGTACTTAAATTGGTGAAAGTTGAGAAGTTCTTACAAATTTAATACGTGTTAAGTAGTCAGTTTTCCACAAGGATGGGAAGATTGTTACAACTTTAACCTACTTTATATTTTTTTACTTGGTTTATTAGCTACGTTAATAAGTGAATATGTCAAATTATTTTTAGAATAATTTGTTTCCACTTAAAATGTAGGAATTACACTTATTTATAGTCATTTCATTCATTTTGAAACTATTTTCACATTCTAAATTTAGAAAAGACAAGCGAATTAAAGCACTATTTAAATAACTCATCTAAAAAATGGACTTTGTTAATCGATATACTTACTCTAGGGTTTGATAAAATTATGAAATAAATTTTAAAAACATATATAAAAAATTTTATGAGAGATAAAATTACAAGTTTATGTTTAAATAGAAATGTATAAAAAATACTGAGTTAAATTAATTTTTTTAGCGAGTTGAAGTTTTATATTCATTCACTCTTTTTTTTTCTTTTTCCTAACTATTTGGATATTTTAAAATGTTTTAAAATGGACTAAAACCTCTAAAAACAAAGTTCTCCTGAATTAGGTGGGATTGTAAATTTAATTTAAGATATGATTATAAATTTAATTTAAAATTTTTATAATTAAAAAAAAAACGTTATTTTATTTTATTTTAAACGTATTAAATTTGTACACTTTTCATTTTATTCTTGTTATATAAAAATATTATTTACTTCATATTTAAATAAAAAGGGAAAATTACCAGGGCCCAATGATAAGTGTTAGAGGAGGTTAAGAGGTGTTCTTTCCACCCCCATCAACTCCAACTACAATTAAGATAAGGGGAGTGGTGGGGGACGTGGCCAGCCCCTCCAATGCATGAAAAATACATGCTTTATTTCCTTTGTTGTGACAATTCATTCTCTCAAGGTTCTTCTACTTGGTTTGTTATTTCAGGTATTTTGGTATATATGCTTGTATTAAATTTCATAGATTTTATTTCTATTTTCTTATCACTGTAATATTAATATTTCTAGAGTAAGCTACCGTAAAATCTCTATTGGAATCACGATTGTCGTTAGACTGGAATCACGATTGTCGTTAGACCGAAATTTGCAGGTATTAGTCTCCGCTACAATTGTCAAAGTTAGGATCCACAAGAGGTGTTTAGTCCATGTCAAGAAACACATGGGGAGCATTGAACCAATGTCCAACAATCTCTCCCCCCCCAACGCGAGTTGGGTGAGTTTCGAACTCGAGACCCATCGCTCTAATACCAATTGTTGGAATCACGATTGCTGTTAAACCAAAACCCGTATGCATTAGTCTCCACTACAATCGCCAGAGTTAGGATTCACGAGAGGAGTTAGTCCATTTCGTGAAACACATGGGAGCGTTGAACCAATGTCCAACAACCCCCTATAAAATGAGGGTTGTTGAATAATAAAATATTATTAATGATTATATTGATATTACATGAAGAATGTTTTTGTAATTCTTAATTATACCAATATTACAAGAATTAATTCTTTTATTTATAAGAATTTATATTCTTCTATCTAAATAAATTATATTTCCAAGTTGGTATTTTTAGGAGTTTTAGAAATAATGAGTAATAGTTTTAGAAAAACTATAGATAGGTGATATTTTGTTCATAAGGAAAAATAAATATACCTTGAAAATAAAAGCATGAGAGAATTATGGATGATTTGTTGAGTGGTAGAATTTAGAAAAATATGATCTATGGAATGATTTTAGGAATTATGAAAAAATTGATTTATGGAGTGATTTTTGGGTGATTTATGAAATGCTTTTATGATTTATAAAAGCTATTCCATTTTCTTAATTCTACTTATTGTAAGCCTATGGTAAACTATGAAAACTAATGACATAGTACATGTAGAATGGAGCCAAGATAGAGGAATGAGAGATTCCAAGCATGCATTAAAATCCAAGTAACTATGCTATTTGAAAATTATTGTGTTTGCATATAGTGCGTGAATAAATAAGAGTCAAATTTATTTGTTTAGAAAAATTTGCATATGATAAAGAGGCGATATTATTTGCTTGGTAAAATCTCCATGGATTGTCACGCATAGAGGGATAAGTGTTTTGTTGATTGAATTTTTAAAATATTTCTTGTTCATTGAATCCTTAAAAGCTTTTCATTGCTAAATAATTTAGTGAATTGCATTATTTTTTGGAAAATAGAGTTCAAATATGCCTTTGTATCTCCCAAACCCTAATATATGTATACAAACCCAAATAT
Organism: Pinus albicaulis; assembly: GCA_034641835.2. Lineage (NCBI taxonomy): Eukaryota > Viridiplantae > Streptophyta > Pinopsida > Pinales > Pinaceae > Pinus > Pinus albicaulis. The sequence goes on from CM076569.1 coordinate 525,995,187, forward strand.
GTTTTCGAGCTTGTTCTGCTAAAGCCCTCTTTTCATATATCAAAAATTAGATTTCCGCTGCAGAAAAGTGTGTCCAAAGTTATGACAAAAACAATAAATTATTTAATATTTAAATCGGGAAAAATGGAAGCAAATATTCATTCGAGTCTTCCAAGCCATGGCACTAATGTATCCAAAAGTCAATGAGAGAGGTTTTTCCTTAATTGGTCTATTGTTAACAAAGCTTGTTTACATTTAAAAAATTCATTTTCATCAGATTCTTGGTAAACTACTCCCAAAGTTGATGAGCAAAGCATGAAAAACACAACGTGCTATCATTTGATTTGTTAGCGCGATAAGAATAGTTGTTATGTACATATAGAGATGAATATTTTGTTAATGTTATTTAAAGGAAATAAATTAATTTCATGCACAAAAAAATAACTATTAAGTTTGATATTCTTTAAAAAGAAATAAGGTATTCGCATGTGAAAAAATAGAACAATTATGTTTATATTTCTTGAAAAGAAATAAGTTATTCACATGAAAAAAAATAGAACAATTATGTTAGTAATTCTTGAAAAGGAATTAAGTTATTTCATTTAAAAGATTATCAATGATTTTCTCATGATACATATACATTAAATTTTTAGGAAGAAATATTGGACTCTTAAAGAGGATATGTGCTTATGTTCATACGAATAATATCTAGTGTATTTGATCTACTCGAAATGAATATGTGAGTAACCTTTTTGAGAAATATTTCACATAAAATCATTGCATAGAAGAATATTGGTTGTTTTATTTGAGGAGTATTTGTTATTCATGTTATTTCTTGAGGAAATATTATAAATTTGTTTGATGTGTGAAATGATAGGAAAATATTTTGTATTGCATGTATGATAGCTAGTGAGTTCAATAAATTTTGTAAAAATAATAATTATTGTGTTAGATTCCTTAATATATATATATATATATATATATATATAATTGTTGTGTTAGAACTCTTCAAAAAGAAGAGAAGAGAAAAGCATTTCCTTCTATCAATTATTGAATTAGATTCGTAGAGAGGAAAACTGGTAATTGGGTGCTTTTGTGTTATGATTCCTTTGGAATATTCTTTGGAGGAACATATACACTTGATACCATAAAAACTCTCGTAAAATGAGGGTTGTTGAATAATTAAATATTATTAATTCTTATATTGATATTACATGAAGAATATTCTTTTAATTATTAATTATGAGAATATTACAAAAATTAATTCTTAATTCTTTTAATTAGAAGAATTTATATTCTTCTATATAAATAAATTATATTTTTAAGTTGGTATATTTTATGAGTTATAGAAATAATGAGTAATAGTTTTAGAAAAACTATGAATAAGTGATCATTTTTCCATAAGGAAAAAAATAATCTACCTTGGAAAATCATGAGAGATTGATGGATGATTTATTGGGTAATATTAGAATTGAGAAAAATATTATTTATGGAGTGATTTTATAATTGATGAAAAATCAGATTTGTGGAGTGATTTATGGGTGATTTATGGAATTCTTTTAGGATTTGTAAAAGCTATTCCATTTTCTTAATTCTACTTTTTGTAAGGCTATGGGAAAATCTGTGAACTAATGACATAACACATGTAGAATAGATCCAAGAGAGAGGAAGGGAATATTCCAAGCATTCATTAAAAGATAAATAACTATGCTTTTTGAAAATTATTGTGTTTGCATATGGTGCATAAACAAATAATAATCAAATTTATTTTTTTGGAAAACTTTTCATACGATAAAGAGGCGAGATTATTTTCTTATTTTCTTTGTAAAATCTCCATAGATTTTCGTGCATAGAGAAATAAGTGTTTTTTTGATTGAATTTCTAAAATACTTCTTGTGCATTTAATTCTTAAAATATTTTCATGGCTAAATAATTGTGTGAGTTGCATCAATTTGTGGAAACTAGGGTCCAAATAAGCCTTTGTATCTCCCAATCTATGATAGATGTATATAGACCGAAAGATTTTTTATTAAATGAGCTTGTTATAGCCAAAAGCCTCTTTCATATTTGAAGAATTTGTTTTCAACTTCTCAAAATCCATGTCCAAAGTTGATGAAAAAAACAAGAGATTATTTAATATTTAAATCTGGAAAAATAGGCTACAAATATTCATTTGAGTCTTCCAAACCATGGTGCCAGTGTCAAAACTTAGAGAGGTTTTTTTAATGAACCCATTGTTAACAAAAAAACGTATTTTTTTTCAAAAATTCGTTTTCATCTGTTCGTAAACTGGGCCCAAATTTGATGACTAAAGCATGAAAAACATAGTGTTATCATTTGATTGGTCGGGATAAGAATAGTTGTTATGTACATATATAGAGAAATAATTTGTTAATGCTGTTGAAAATAAATAAATTAATTTCATGCACAAACCAATAAATATTAAGCTTTAATTTCATGCACAAACGAGTAACTATTAAGTTTTAAGGAACTCCTTAAAAAAAAACAATTATTAACATGCAAAAAAATAGAACAAGTATGTTGATATTTCTTGAAAAGAAATAAGTTATTCACATGCACAAAAAAAACAATTATATGAGTAAAATCTTGTAAAGGAATTAATTTAATTTATTTAAAATATTATAGAGGATGTTCTCATGATACATATGCATTAAATTTTTAAAGAGAAATATTGGACTCTTAAAGATAATATGTGTTTATGTAGATAGGAATTATATCTAGTATATTTGATCTATTGTAAATTAATATGTAACCTTTTTGAGAAAGAGTTCAGATAAATCATTTTCATAAAAAAATATTGGTTGTGTTATTTAAGAAAGACTTTTTATTCCTGCTATTTCTTGAGTAAATATTACAAATTTGTTTGATGTGTGAAATGATAGGAAAGTATTTTGTATTGCATGCATAATAGCTAGTGAGTTAGATAACTTTTGCAGACAGAATAATTAGTGTGTTAGATTCCTTGGAATATATATATATATATAAAAAAAGTATTTTTTGGGTTAAAACTCTTCAAAAAGAATAAAAGATAAAAACATGTCCTTGTTGATGGGGTCACCAGCCCACGCGCCCGGTCAGCTGAACAATGTCACAACTTTTAAAACACAATATTTAATAACTATGGTTACGTGGGATTACACGTTGGTTTCGCGCCCTTGAAACTCACCACGAGCCTCGAGCCTTACGCTGCTTTCCGGTACTTGGATTAATGGCACAGTTATTGACCTCGAATGGATCACTCGGCCCACTTGCCGACGCATATGGCCATTCCGCCTTACTCTTTCACTTGGTTCATTGTTTCGTTTGTCACTTGGTGTTTGTGCTCTGCGTAAGGTGTGAGGGTTTCGACCCTGCGCCTTGGTGACAAGGGTTTGTGCTACCCTGTGGAATCTGGTCACAGCAACGGTGGCTGTGCTTGTGAATCAATGCGGCTGCAATGGTGTTCTGGTTTCCAACCTCCTTGTTGGTTCGTTTTCTTCCTACCGAGACTGGTTTGTCCCTCTGTTCTTCGCTCGACACTTACAGGTTCTTCGACATGCCAATTTATTCTGGTTGTTTGCATTTGTGGTTTTGCTTCAGGTTAATCGTTGTCTCGTGACAATTTCTACAGGTTCTTTGGCTCTCGGCTCTGAGCTTCCTCCAGTCAATTCCGCTCCAGTTGGCGTCGGTATTGGTAAGTTATCCTTCTCTGTTTCAAAACCCCGATGGCTTTGTTTCCATACTGATCTCGTTGCTCCTTGCGAGCAGGTTGAAATGGCTCTTGGTGGTTGCTCGATTTCTCGGGAAAGAAAAGGCTCTCCCTCTCCGCAAGGTAAATGCCCAAATGATCTTTCCTATTGTTAGTCTCGTTGATTCAACGATTTTGGTTGCACAGGTTTGTAACTGACTGTTTGTGTTTCTTGTACAGGTTTCACGAACCCCGTCGGCTTCCCAGACTTCTAACAGGGTTTCGCTCCGCTTCTGTTTTCAATGGTAAGTCACCATATGACTCGCACCATTCTCACTGTAGAAGTTTGTTTGGGAGTGTCGTAGTTGACTCCGTCAGTTTTCGCTTTCAGGTTTTGTTGTGATAGAGTTCGGCTTTCAAACTGGCTTGGGTTTTAAAACCCCACCTGTACCCCTCGGTTGCTATCTGGAATTCTCGCCTGTGACTGTAGGCTTTCTGCTGTAACCCTAGGTTACTAGTCTTGTCTTGTTTTCTCCGGCGGTTTCAACATGTAATTATATACGTTTCAGTATGGACTGTCTTGTTATTATGACCCTGTCAGAGGGTTTACTCTATTCTCAGTTTGTTTAAAAATGCAATGGCTCAGTTTAATGGTAAATACCTGTAAGTTCAGTGTTCTTCGTTTTGTTTGTTGACCGCTTGGACTTCGACGTCGGTATACAACTTCTCTGTTTGCGTTGTATTCTCCTGCACCTCTCTTCAGCTCTCGCGTGCGTTGACCACGCCTTCGTGTTGCAATATGCCTGTTCACTGATAATAGTATTCCTCTAATAGAAAAGAAATAGACATTTACTATGTTTGATTCAGAATGTGCATGCAAATATTTTGACAGTGAATTTTGAGTATGAATCACATTTCAGTATTTCTACATACAATACAATTGGTATATTTCTGAGGAGTATTAAAAAAAAAACTCTGTTTCATTACTCCACTCTGTATATAATTGAACACATCTGAATCATTCTTGTTTCTTTATAGCTCTCTGAGACTATCTAATTCCAATGAGCTCTTCTCCTAGTTAGGACACATAGTTATGCTTTACATTATGGTTAATTCCTTTTTACTTATTGAACTGTTTTACTTCACCTAAAAAAACTACCACAGTTGTTTAAATCAAAAATTAAATAAAAACAACTAAGCTAAAACAACTCTACTGACAGCTGGTTCCTTGTCCTAAGAAAAGAAATAAATTAAAACAGGAACAGGTTTTGAGACCTGTAAAATAACTCAAAACTGAAAACCTGAAACACCTGTCTGACCGGTTGCCACCCTAGTCAGATGCTCTTGCATCAGGCTCCGGGGGTAGCAAAAAGTCATGGCTCCGCTCCATGAGGTCATCCACTGAGTAGCCAATTTTCTGAATCTGTGCCGCGTCAAGCCAGGTACTGTCCTCAATAGGACGGTCCTTCCACTTGACCAGGTACTGTAAGTAGTCCTTCCTGCGTGTGTGTTTGGCTACTTGTACCTTCGACCTATGCTCTAACATAGATTCTTATCCATGTCTTACTCAGGTGGATGTGACCCTTCCGCAAAAGACATATTTATGTAAATGTAAGGTTTAGTTGAGTTCATGAACTTAGGCTCAGTACTAACACAAATCCAAATACAACGACTGAGACCTAACATGAATCCAGTGATTGAGAACGAACTCGAATCTAGCAAGTGTGAATATGATCGAACAAACTTGGTTAATTATTGTGTTAATCATTTTTAATTGTTTACTTGGTTAATTTTATTTTATTTATTCATTCAGTTTATATATATATATATAAAAGATATACTTACCATTGCCCTCATGCTAGCTGTAAAATTAGCATTTTTGAATAAAATGAAATTAATTATAAATTTTATTTCCTTTAAATTTTTTATTTAAAAAAATTAATTACTAACCAAATTTATATTAAATAAACAAAACTTTTATAACAACCATTTATTATATGAATTATAATTTTTTATAGTATATTATTAGTAACATGAAAGAATAGGTAGTTATATTTAATTTTTATACAAATGAAAAATCAATTATTTATATTTAGTATCGTAGGTGGTTATATTTATTTTTTATATGAAATAAAAAATATCTATTTATATTTATTATCTTGTGAGTGATTAATCTTTAATATATAATTGAGATTTGTTAGAGTATTTTAAATTTGTAATAAATAGAATTTACTTTTAAGCTTAAAAATGAGTTAAAATTTATCAAAATGTTAAGGGTAATGTATGTTTCATACGATGAAGTTTTATGTGTTAGTGAATGTTTTTTTAAATGGGGTTTACATCTTTTTAAATATACACTAATATTCAAAATGTTTATGTGTTTTTTTTTGAAATTTGGTTCGTGAAAAAATCAAATATCTTTGAAAAAATAAAGATTGTTTTTTTTTTTTTTTTTAAATAAAAATGAATGCCTTTTCTAATAAGTTTATGCTCGTGGGTAATAAAATATTTATGAGATAATTACATTTTTTTCCATATAATTTTTTTTTGGGGTAGAGTCAAAATTTCTGTCTTAAAACTTGTTACTATAGATGAATTATATACGGCACACAATGGACAAGCATATAGCGTTCAAAATTGGCTTAATAGAAGGATAGATTTACAATAGGAGTTCATGGATTAAATGGGGGGAAATAAAAAGTTGGGGCTATTAAGCTCAATTAACAAGTTCTCATGAAGATGATTAGGAACATAACTTGCTAAACTTTGATTTTCCTCTACTACATCTACATGTGAATTTCATTGATTTCCCTACATAAGGTGTTCATTTCATTATCATGTTGTGGCACTTTGGCCTTTAGAGACTGGCGTTCTTTTATGAGGAAGACAACTGTGTTTGATTTCTTGTGTATTTTACAATTTAAATCATAATTTCAAGGTGTAAGTATTCTAGATTTTGTGGACCCTTTCTTCCGATGCTGCTTCAACCTACAAAAGCTGGTAATTTTTTCTAAGCACCATTATAAATTTACGAGAAGGGGGGAACTAATTAACAGAGAGTATTAGATGATGGGTAGAACAGGGTCAGTGGATGCAAGGTAGAGAGAATATGAAGGTATAGTGATATAGACTATTTCTAAGTTGTATGATATGGGCAACTAAGAGGACTAGGGAGGGGTTTGGGGAGAACCAAAGAACTCCCTACTCTGAATATAGAAAGAGAAAAACACTATGTCGACAAATAAAAACTCAGAATGGAGAAAGTTACAATGGGCTCTAAGATTTCTATGATGGAGTAGCTTAAGTTGACTATCCTTAGGAAAAGAGTCTTTAACAACCACCCAAAATTACAGGCTTAGTCATCTCCATTTCCTTTGTCAAACTTATCTCGAGCAATATTCCACACATTTCAGCCTACTTTTTTGTCTTCTTACCTAGCCCCCAAGAGTACTTAATCACTTTTTTTCCCAAGATTAAGAATAATTCGCATCCCTGTACCACTCTATGAAATGAAATATTGTTATAAATTTATTTTACTTCAAATATTTTATTTTGAAGAAAATATAAAAATATTATGAAAAAAATATAAAATATTAATTATTTATGTTTTATGTTTTGTGTAGTTAATATTTAGTTATCATTGAAATTTATTGGAATAAGCTAAATTTATAATAAATAATTTTTTTTAATAAAAAAATGTCAAATTATAATAATTTTGAAAGTTGTGTAAGATTTATAGGATAAAGTTTTTAATCATAAAATTAGGTGGAAATGGTACCCTAAGTTAATATTAAAAGTCCTCTCTAGCTACATTTTGATTTTGAAAAAAATATAAAAATATTAATTATTTATATTTTCAAAATCAAAAGATATTAATTATTTATATTTTATATGTTTTGTGTAGTTAATATTTAGTTCATCATTGAAATTTATTGGAATAAGTTAGATTTATAACTAATAGATTTTTTTTAATAAAAGAATGAGTCAAATTATATTAAATTTTAAAAGTTGTGTAAGATTTATATAAACAATTCAAATAGTATTTTACATAAATACGAATTTTTTTGGGTAAACATTTGTTTTTTATATGTTATGCACCATTCCAAACGGACCCACGTACTTAAATTGGTGAAAGTTGAGAAGTTCTTACAAATTTAATACGTGTTAAGTAGTCAGTTTTCCACAAGGATGGGAAGATTGTTACAACTTTAACCTACTTTATATTTTTTTACTTGGTTTATTAGCTACGTTAATAAGTGAATATGTCAAATTATTTTTAGAATAATTTGTTTCCACTTAAAATGTAGGAATTACACTTATTTATAGTCATTTCATTCATTTTGAAACTATTTTCACATTCTAAATTTAGAAAAGACAAGCGAATTAAAGCACTATTTAAATAACTCATCTAAAAAATGGACTTTGTTAATCGATATACTTACTCTAGGGTTTGATAAAATTATGAAATAAATTTTAAAAACACATATAAAATTTTTTATGAGAGATAAAATTACAAGTTTATGTTTAAATAGAAATGTATAAAAAATACTGAGTTAAATTAATTTTTTTAGCGAGTTGAAGTTTTATATTCATTCACTCTTTTTTTTTTTTTCCTAACTATTTGGATATTTTAAAATGTTTTAAAATGGACTAAAACCTCTAAAAACAAAGTTCTCTTGAATTAGGTGGGATTATAAATTTAATTTAAGATATGATTATAAATTTAATTTAAAATATTTTATAATTTAAAAAAAAACGTTTTTTTATTTTATTTTAAACGTATTAAATTTGTACACTTTTCATTTTATTCTTGTTATATAAAAATATTATTTACTTCATATTTAAATAAAAAGGGAAAATAACCAGGGCCCAATGATAAGTGTTAGAGGAGGTTAAGAGGTGTTCTTTCCACCCCCATCAACTCCAACTACAATTAAGATAAGGGGAGTGGTGGGGGACGTGGCGAGCCCCTCCAATGCATGAAAAATACATGCTTTATTTCCTTTGTTGTGACAATTCATTCTCTCAAGGTTCTTCTACTTGGTTTGTTATTTCAGGTATTTTGGTATATATGCTTGTATTAAATTCCATAGATTTTATTTCTATTTTCTTATCACTGTAATATTAATATTTCTAGAGTAAGCTACCGTAAAATCTCTATTGGAATCACGATTGTCGTTAGACTGGAATCACGATTGTCGTTAGACCGAAATTTGCAGGTATTAGTCTCCGCTACAATTGTCAAAGTTAGGATCCACAAGAGGTGTTTAGTCCATGTCAAGAAACACATGGGGAGCATTGAACCAATGTCCAACAATCTCTCCCCCCCCAACGCGAGTTGGGTGAGTTTCGAACTCGAGACCCATCGCTCTAATACCAATTGTTGGAATCACGATTGCTGTTAAACCAAAACCCGTATGCATTAGTCTCCACTACAATCGCCAGAGTTAGGATTCACGAGAGGAGTTAGTCCATTTCGTGAAACACATGGGAGCGTTGAACCAATGTCCAACAACCCCCTATAAAATGAGGGTTGTTGAATAATAAAATATTATTAATGATTATATTGATATTACATGAAGAATGTTTTTGTAATTCTTAATTATACCAATATTACAAGAATTAATTCTTTTATTTATAAGAATTTATATTCTTCTATCTAAATAAATTATATTTCCAAGTTGGTATTTTTAGGAGTTTTAGAAATAATGAGTAATAGTTTTAGAAAAACTATAGATAGGTGATATTTTGTTCATAAGGAAAAATAAATATACCTTGAAAATAAAAGCATGAGAGAATTATGGATGATTTGTTGAGTGGTAGAATTTAGAAAAATATGATCTATGGAATGATTTTAGGAATTATGAAAAAATTGATTTATGGAGTGATTTTTGGGTGATTTATGAAATGCTTTTATGATTTATAAAAGCTATTCCATTTTCTTAATTCTACTTATTGTAAGCCTATGGTAAACTATGAAAACTAATGACATAGTACATGTAGAATGGAGCCAAGATAGAGGAATGAGAGATTCCAAGCATGCATTAAAATCCAAGTAACTATGCTATTTGAAAATTATTGTGTTTGCATATAGTGCGTGAATAAATAAGAGTCAAATTTATTTGTTTAGAAAAATTTGCATATGATAAAGAGGCGATATTATTTGCTTGGTAAAATCTCCATGGATTGTCACGCATAGAGGGATAAGTGTTTTGTTGATTGAATTTTTAAAATATTTCTTGTTCATTGAATCCTTAAAAGCTTTTCATTGCTAAATAATTTAGTGAATTGCATTATTTTTTGGAAAATAGAGTTCAAATATGCCTTTGTATCTCCCAAACCCTAATATATGTATACAAACCCAAATATGTTTTCGAGCTTGTTCTGCTAAAGCCCTCTTTTCATATATCAAAAATTAGATTTCCGCTGCAGAAAAGTGTGTCCAAAGTTATGACAAAAACAATAAATTATTTAATATTTAAATCGGGAAAAATGGAAGCAAATATTCATTCGAGTCTTCCAAGCCATGGCACTAATGTATCCAAAAGTCAATGAGAGAGGTTTTTCCTTAATTGGTCTATTGTTAACAAAGCTTGTTTACATTTAAAAAATTCATTTTCATCAGATTCTTGGTAAACTACTCCCAAAGTTGATGAGCAAAGCATGAAAAACACAACGTGCTATCATTTGATTTGTTAGCGCGATAAGAATAGTTGTTATGTACATATAGAGATGAATATTTTGTTAATGTTATTTAAAGGAAATAAATTAATTTCATGCACAAAAAAATAACTATTAAGTTTGATATTCTTTAAAAAGAAATAAGGTATTCGCATGTGAAAAAATAGAACAATTATGTTTATATTTCTTGAAAAGAAATAAGTTATTCACATGAAAAAAAATAGAACAATTATGTTAGTAATTCTTGAAAAGGAATTAAGTTATTTCATTTAAAAGATTATCAATGATTTTCTCATGATACATATACATTAAATTTTTAGGAAGAAATATTGGACTCTTAAAGAGGATATGTGCTTATGTTCATACGAATAATATCTAGTGTATTTGATCTACTCGAAATGAATATGTGAGTAACCTTTTTGAGAAATATTTCACATAAAATCATTGCATAGAAGAATATTGGTTGTTTTATTTGAGGAGTATTTGTTATTCATGTTATTTCTTGAGGAAATATTATAAATTTGTTTGATGTGTGAAATGATAGGAAAATATTTTGTATTGCATGTATGATAGCTAGTGAGTTCAATAAATTTTGTAAAAATAATAATTATTGTGTTAGATTCCTTAATATATATATATATATATATATATATATAATTGTTGTGTTAGAACTCTTCAAAAAGAAGAGAAGAGAAAAGCATTTCCTTCTATCCATTATTGAATTAGATTCGTAGAGAGGAAAACTGGTAATTGGGTGCTTTTGTGTTATGATTCCTTTGGAATATTCTTTGGAGGAACATATACACTTGATACCATAAAAACTCTCGTAAAATGAGGGTTGTTGAATAATTAAATATTATTAATTCTTATATTGATATTACATGAAGAATATTCTTTTAATTATTAATTATGAGAATATTACAAAAATTAATTCTTAATTCTTTTAATTAGAAGAATTTATATTCTTCTATATAAATAAATTATATTTTTAAGTTGGTATATTTTATGAGTTATAGAAATAATGAGTAATAGTTTTAGAAAAACTATGAATAAGTGATCATTTTTCCATAAGGAAAAAAATAATCTACCTTGGAAAATCATGAGAGATTGATGGATGATTTATTGGGTAATATTAGAATTGAGAAAAATATTATTTATGGAGTGATTTTATAATTGATGAAAAATCAGATTTGTGGAGTGATTTATGAGTGATTTATGGAATTCTTTTAGGATTTGTAAAAGCTATTCCATTTTCTTAATTCTACTTTTTGTAAGGCTATGGGAAAATCTGTGAACTAATGACATAATACATGTAGAATGGATCCAAGAGAGAGGAAGGGAATATTCCAAGCATGCATTAAAAGATAAGTAACTATGCTTTTTGAAAATTATTGTGTTTGCATATGGTGCATAAACAAATAATAATCAAATTTATTTTTTTGGAAAACTTTTCATACGATAAAGAGGCGAGATTATTTTCTTATTTTCTTTGTAAAATCTCCATAGATTTTCGTGCATAGAGAAATAAGTGTTTTTTTGATTGAATTTCTAAAATACTTCTTGTGCATTTAATTCTTAAAATATTTTCATGGCTAAATAATTGTGTGAGTTGCATCAATTTGTGGAAACTAGGGTCCAAATAAGCCTTTGTATCTCCCAATCTATGATAGATGTATATAGACCGAAAGATTTTTTATTAAATGAGCTTGTTATAGCCAAAAGCCTCTTTCATATTTGAAGAATTTGTTTTCAACTTCTCAAAATCCATGTCCAAAGTTGATGACAAAAACAAGAGATTATTTAATATTTAAATCTGGAAAAATAGGCTACAAATATTCATTCGAGTCTTCCAAACCATGGTGCCAGTGTCAAAACTTAGAGAGGTTTTTTTAATGAACCCATTGTTAACAAAAAAACGTATTTTTTTTCAAAAATTCGTTTTCATCTGTTCGTAAACTGGGCCCAAATTTGATGACTAAAGCATGAAAAACATAGTGTTATCATTTGATTGGTCGGGATAAGAATAGTTGTTATGTACATATATAGAGAAATAATTTGTTAATGCTGTTGAAAATAAATAAATTAATTTCATGCACAAACCAATAAATATTAAGCTTTAATTTCATGCACAAACGAGTAACTATTAAGTTTAGAACTCCTTAAAAAAAAAAACAATTATTAACATGCAAAAAAATAGAACAAGTATGTTGATATTTCTTGAAAAGAAATAAGTTATTCACATGCACAAAAAAAACAATTATATTAGTAAAATCTTGTAAAGGAATTAATTTAATTTATTTAAAATATTATAGAGGATGTTCTCATGATACATATGCATTAAATTTTTAAAGAGAAATATTGGACTCTTAAAGATAATATGTGTTTATGTAGATAGGAATTATATCTAGTATATTTGATCTATTGTAAATTAATATGTAACCTTTTTGAGAAAGAGTTCAGATAAATCATTTTCATAAAAAAATATTGGTTGTGTTATTTAAGAAAGACTTTTTATTCCTGCTATTTCTTGAGTAAATATTACAAATTTGTTTGATGTGTGAAATGATAGGAAAGTATTTTGTATTGCATGCATAATAGCTAGTGAGTTAGATAACTTTTGCAGACAGAATAATTAGTGTGTTAGATTCCTTGGAATATATATATATATATAAAAAAAGTATTTTTTGGGTTAAAACTCTTCAAAAAGAATAAAAGATAAAAACATGTCCTTGTTGATGGGGTCACCAGCCCACGCGCCCGGTCAGCTGAACAATGTCACAACTTTTAAAACACAATATTTAATAACTATGGTTACGTGGGATTACACGTTGGTTTCGCGCCCTTGAAACTCACCACGAGCCTCGAGCCTTACGCTGCTTTCCGGTACTTGGATTAATGGCACAGTTATTGACCTCGAATGGATCACTCGGCCCACTTGCCGACGCATATGGCCATCCCGCCTTACTCTTTCGCTCGGTTCATTGTTTCGTTTGTCACTTGGTGTTTGTGCTCTGTGTATGGTGTGAGGGTTTCGACCCTGCGCCTTAGTGACGAGGGTTTGTGCTACCCTGTGGAATCTGGTCACAGCAACGGTGGCTGTGCTTGTGAAACAATGCGGCTGCAATGGTGTTCTGGTTTCCAACCTCCTTGTTGGTTCGTTTTCTTCCCACTGAGACTGGTTTTTCCCTCCGTTCTTCGCTCGACACTTACAGGTTCTTCGACATGCCAATTTATTCTGGTTGTTTGCGTTTGTGGTTTTGCTTCAGGCTAATCATGGTTTTGTGACAATTTCTATAGGTTCTTTGGCTCTCGGCTCTGAGCTTCCTCCGGTCAATTCCGCTCCAGTTGGCGTCGGTATTGGTAAGTTATCCTTCTCTGTTTCAAAACCCCGATGGCTTTGTTTCCATACTGATCTCGTTGCTCCTTGCGAGCAGGTTCAAATGGCTCTTGGTGGTTGCTCGATTTCTCGGGAAAGAAAAGGCTCTCCCTCTCCACAAGGTAAATGCCCAAATGATCTTTCCTACTGTTAGTCTCGTTGATTCAACGATTTTGGTTGCACAGGTTTGTAACTGACTGTTTGTGTTTCTTGTACAGGTTTCACGAACCCCGTCGGCTTCCCAGACTTCTAACAGGGTTTCGCTCCGCTTCTGTTTTCAATGGTAAGTCACCATATGACTCGCACCATTCTCACTGTAGAAGTTTTTTTGGGAGTGTCGTAGTTGACTCCGTCAGTTTTCGCTTTCAGGTTTTGTCGTGACGTTGTCACGCTATGGTTACTCTATCTCTTTTGCAAGTACTGTCTCTCGGACAGAGTTCGGCTTTCAAACTGGCTTGGGTTTTAAAACCCCACCTGTACCCCTCGGTAGCTATCTGGAATTCTCGCCTGTGACTGTAGGCTTTCTGCTGTAACCCTAGGTTACTAGTCTTGTCTTGTTTTCTCCGGCGGTTTCAACATGTAATTATATACGTTTCAGTATGGACTGTCTTGTTATTATGACCCTGTCAGAGGGTTTACTCTATTCTTAGTTTGTTTAAAAATGCAATGGCTCAGTTTAATGGTAAATACCTGTAAGTTCAGTGTTCTTCGTTTTGTTTGTTGACCGCTTGGACTTCGCCGTCGGTATACAACTTCTCTGTTTGCGTTGTATTCTCCTACACCTCTCTTCAGCTCTCGCGTGCGTTGACCATGCCTTCGTGTTGCAATACGCCTGTTCACTGATAATAGTATTCCTCTAATAGAAAAGAAATAGACATTTACTATGTTTGATTCAAAATGTGCATGCAAATATTTTGACAGTGAATTTTGAGTATGAATCACATTTCAGTATTTCTACATACAATACAATTGGTATATTTCTGAGGAGTATTAAAAAAAAAACTCTGTTTCATTACTCCACTCTGTGTGTAAATTTGCAGAACCCCCGTACAATCATTCTTGCGTTTCTTTTGTAGCCTCTCTGCAGACTAATTCGTTCCAACTGATAACTGTCTCCAGTTGGTTACACAGTTACATGTTTTTACATTATGGTTAATTCACTTTTTACTCATTGAACTGTTTTACTTTACCTAACAAAACTACCACAGTTGTTTAAATCAAAAATAAAATAAAAACAACTAAACTAAAACAACTCTACTGACAGCTAATTCTTTGTCCTAAGGAAAGAAATAAATTAAAACAGGAACAGGTTTTGAGACCTGTAAAATAACTCAAAACTGAAAACCTGAACACCTATCTGACCGGTTGCCACCCTAGTCAGATGCTCCTGCATCAGGCTCCCGGGGTAGCAAAAAGTCATGGCTCCGCTCCATGAGATCATCCACTGAATAGCCAGCTTTTTGAATCTGTGCTGCGTCAAGCCATGAAATGTCCTCAATAGGACAGTTCTTCCACTTGACCAGGTACTGTAAGTAGTCCTTCCTGCGTGTGCGTTTGGCTACTTGCGTGTCGAGGATACCCTCGATCTCAAGGGGCTGCGCTGCAGGCATCTGCTTCAACCAAACATCCTCTTCACTTGGGGTAGTCCGCTCTGGCCTTGTTGCCTCTTCTTCTCCGGGATTGGTAGGGTAAGGGAACAAGTCTGCCACATTAAAGATGGGTGAAATGCCTATTCCGGGTGGCAGCTGTATCTCATAGGCATTGGCTGAAAACTTGCGGAGAATTCTGCAGGGGCCAATTTTCTTAAACTTTAACTTGTTATACTGCCCTCTGGGAAAGCGTTCCTTGCGCAAGTGGGCAAGGACTTCATCCCCGATGTTGAACTAAACTTCCCGCCTCTTCAAATCTCCCTGCTATTTATACCTTTGACTGCTATCCACCAACTTCAATTTTACCTGCTCATGCAGATCATTCATTGCTTGAGCGAAATCTTCACCATCGGCGCTTCGTTTCTCTAGCTTCCCCAAATCCCGCAGTTCATGCACTCCGCGAGGATGCATGCCGTACAGAATCTGAAAAGGACTATGTCCGGTACTGCGATTGGGAGAATCATTGTATGCAAATTCCGCTTGGGCAAGTACACGATCCCACATCCGCGAATTTTCTCCGACTAAGCTTCGTAGCAGGTTTCCCAAACTCCTGTTTACCACCTCTGTTTGCCCATCAGTCTGTGGGTGATAAGCAGAGCTGAAATTTAGTTGGGTGTCCAACTTTTTCCACAGGGTACGCCAGAAGTGTCCTATGAATCGTACATCCCGGTCTGAAATAATAGATCTCGGCAAACCATGCAGTCGAACAATTTCTGTGAAGAACAAGTGGGCTATGTGAGTAGCATCACTGGTTTTTCGACAGGGTATAAAATGCGCCATCTTCGAGAATCTATCCACCACTACCATCACTGAATCGAATCCCCGTTGTGTCTTTGGCAAACCCAAGACAAAGTCCAAACTGACTGAGTCCCATGGTCTACTTGGTGTGGGCAACGGCGTATAGAGTCCTACATTCTGGCTGTGACCTTTTGCCAATTGACACATTTTGCACCTGTTCACATGCCTCTGCACATCTCGCCGCAACTTTGGCCAATAGTATAAATGCTCTATCTGAGATAGCGTTTTGTCTATACCGAAATGTCCGGCTAGACCTCCACTGTGTTTCTCACGAATAATGTTTTCCCGCATTGAACAATCGGGAATACACAACTGCCCTCCTTTGAATAGCAATCCTTCTTGCAAATTGTAGTCCAACCATGGACTGTGATTCCGCAGTAAAGGGTTCTGACATGCTTCATGTGCCTCCCTGAAGTCTGTGTCTATTTGATACAGATCCTTCAAGTGTTCGAAACCCAGTACCTGCACTGTACTCTCCTGTAAAAGCAGAGCTCTTCTGCTTAATGCATCTGCTACCTTGTTGGACTGTCCACTGATATGCTTCAATACGAAAGTAAAACTCTCCAGATATTCCACCCACTCTGCATGCTTGTGATTCAACTTGTGCTGCTGCATAACATATTGTAAAGCAGAATTGTTAGAAAATAACACGAATTCATTACCTAGTAAATAGTGCCTCCAGTGTTTTAAGGCTTGAATGACCGCATAAAATTCTTTGTCATAAGACGAATACTTCTGCCTGCTTTCATTCAACTTCTCACTGAAGTAAGCAACCGGTCTATCTTCCTGGCTGAGTACTTCCCCAATGGCTGTACCGCTGGCGTCGCAACGAACTTGAAAAAGTTTGTTGAAATCCGGTAATCTCAAAATTGGTCTCTCAGTGATCTTTTTCTTCAAGGTCTGAAAACTGCTTTCTGCTGCTTTCGTCCAACGAAAAGGTTGATTTGCCTTCTTAATCGTGTCCAACATAGGTGCACAAATCCCACTGAAATTATTGATGAACTTCCTGTAAAAACTCGCTAAACCATGAAAACTCCGAACTTCAAACAAGTTCTTTGGAGATGGCCAGCTTACGATTGCTGCAATCTTTTCCGGATCCATCTTCAGCTCATTCTCTGCAATCACAAAACCCAGATATACTAGTTCTTTTTGGAAAAAAGTACATTTTTTAAGGTTTATCAGCAGCTTGTTCTGCTGCAAACTTCTCAATACACTTCGAATATGTCGAAAGTGTTCCTCTTTTGTTTTGCTGAAGATTAGTATATCATCTAGATACACAATCATGAATTTTCCAATGAATTCCTTCAGTACTTCATTCATTAAGCGCATGAAAGTACTGGGAGCGTTACTCAATCCGAATGGCATCACCAGCCATTCATACAGTCCTTCATTTGTCTTGAAGGCTGTCTTCCATTCATCCCCTTCCCTGATTCGGATCTGGTGGTAGCCGTTTTTCAAGTCAATCTTTGAAAAATATGCTGCCCCACTCAAACAGTCCATCATGTCATCCATCCTTGGTAATGGAAACCTGTACCGAATCGTAATTTTATTGATGGCTCTTGAATCTGTACACATCCGCCATTCGCCACCTTTCTTAGGAGCCAATACTGTCGGAATTGCACAAGGACTCATACTTTCTCTGATCAATCCTTTATCAAGCAATTCCTGCACCTGCTTCCGAATTTATTCATGATCTTTCGGACTCATACGATAAGCTGCCTTGTTTGGCAAGCTGGCTCCTGGTATAAAGTCAATGCAGTGGCTGATGCCTCTCTTGGGAGGTAATTCGTCTGGAAGATCATCCACTACAATATCCCCAAATTCCTGTAACATCTCTTGTATCTCCTCAGGTAAATCTGAAATCTGAGTGTGCAGTACCACTGTTCTTGGTCTCCTTACAACAGCAAAATTCACTTCACTGTCTTCAATCTGTTTCAGGAATTCCTTTCCACCCAACAGCAGTGTTTTTGCTCCACTACCCTCTGTTGTACCTTCCTCCTTGATGGGAACGAGTGTGTGCTTGACTCCATCTTTAACAAACTTGTAACAGTTTGTTCTCCCGTCATGCACTACCTTTCTGTCAAACTGCCAGGGTCTTCCTAACAGTATGTGACAAACATCCATTGGCATAACATCACAGACAATCTTGTCTTTATACCTGCCTATCTGGAACTCCACCTCGCATTGTTCATCAACCAACAACTGATGCCCTTTCTGCAGCCACGACACCTTGTATGGAGTGGGGTGTTTCAGCTTTTTCAAACCCAGCTTCTCCACCATTTCCATGGCCACTAAATTATCAGTGCTTCCACTGTCAATGATCAGTTTGCAGCACTTTCCCTGTGACTTGCAAACTGTCCTGAACAAGGTCTTTCTCTAGCCTGGGTCCACAACCTCTTTGGCTGGTTTCAACAGCACCTTGTTCAACACCAGGGCTTCCCCTGTTTCCGGTGTATCTTCCACTTCCTGAGGAGGTGCTTCCGCTTCCTCTGGCTGAGCAACATAAGCTCCTCTTCCACCTGTTGGTTCGCCTTCAGGACACTCATACGATTTGTGCCCCCACTTGTGGCACCTGTAGCACTGGACAGTTCCTCTGCCCCGACCATTTCCTCTCCCCCGCTGGGCTGGTCGTCCTCCTCTAGTGCTATTGTCCTTTTCTGCTGTTCCTGCAGATTTGGAACTGCTGCCTTCCTCATTGGAACCCGTTCCTCTACCTTTACCAAAAGTTTTTCCCTTTCCTCTGCCAGATCCGCCTCCTCTTCTGGCATTTTGTTTCCTGTTTATTTTTTTCTTACATATGTATCTGTTAATCCTTCTTCCAAGGTTAGGTGAGGATACCAATTGTCCTGCATTAGGTCCTCGGCCCATTCCCTAGCCGGAGGTCTTTAGGGTTTCATCCATAACTTGCCTCAATTTGATTTATAGGTCTTAGTATCACTGTGTCGTCATTCCCTGCATACCTAGGGTTTTGCTTTTGTCTATTCAACATTATTTGATGATATTTTGGTAACTTCTTCATTTTTAAGCCTCCATTAAATTTTTTATTATGATTTCATTTGTGTAGTCTTTTTACTCTCACTTTATCTGGCTGTCCCACCATAAGGACGCATGTCCCTTCACCTTGGTGGCAGCAAACTTCACCTGTTTGTCCTCGCTAGTCTCCTCAAATTCGAAGTATTTATTTACTTCACTTAACCAGTCCAGCAGCACATCTGCCGACAAACTGCCATCATAAGTGGAAAGCTCATGCTTCGGCTTATGACTGGACAACAGAACTGATTTCAACAATCTCAATTCAGGTGTCACTCCCTCAAACTCATCTTCCGGTTCTGCAATATCCTCGTCACTGTCATCTGCTGGGTCTCTCCTTCCCCCAACTTCTACTGCTGCCAATCTCTGATTTAGAATCCGAATTTCATCTCGCAGTCCTTCTTTTGCCACTCTCCGGATTGCTCAACCTCTTCCTCTTCCTCTTCTGCCAACTTCCATCTTCTTGCTACTTCAAACTTATGCTCCGATACCACTTGATGGGGTCACCAGCCCACGCGCCCGGTCAGCTGAACAATGTCACAACTTTTAAAACACAATATTTAATAACTATGGTTACGTGGCATTACACGTTGGTTTCGCGCCCTTGAAACTCACCATGAGCCTCGAGCCTTACGCTGATTTCCGGTACTTGGATTAATGGCACAGTTATTGACCTCGAATGGATCACTCGGTCCACTTGCCGACGCATATGGCCATCCCGCCTTACTCTTTCGCTCGGTTCATTGTTTCGTTTGTCACTTGGTGTTTGTGCTCTGCGTATGGTGTGAGGGTTTCGACCCTGCGCCTTAGTGACGAGGGTTTGTGCTACCCTGTGGAATCTGGTCACAGCAACGGTGGCTGTGCTTATGAAACAATGCAGCTGCAATGGTGTTCTGGTTTCCAACCTCCTTGTTGGTTCGTTTTCTTCCCACTGAGACTGGTTTGTCCCTCTGTTTTTCGCTCGACACTTACAGGTTCTTCGACATGCCAATTTATTCTGGTTGTTTGCGTTTGTGGTTTTGCTTCAGGCTAATCGTGGTTTTGTGACAATTTCTACAGGTTCTTTGGCTCTCGGCTCTGAGCTTCCTCCGGTCAATTCCGCTCCAGTTGGCGTCGGTATTGGTAAGTTATCCTTCTCTGTTTCAAAACCCCGATGGCTTTGTTTCCATAATGATCTCGTTGCTCTTTGCGAGCAGGTTCAAATGGCTCTTGGTGGTTGCTCGATTTCTCGGGAAAGAAAAGGCTCTCCCTCTCCGCAAGGTAAATGCCCAAATGATCTTTCCTACTGTTAGTCTCGTTGATTCAACGATTTTGGTTGCACAGGTTTGTAACTGACTGTTTGTGTTTCTTGTACAGGTTTCACGAACCAGTGGCTTCCAGACTCTAAAGGGTTCGCTAAAACCATTTCAATGGTAAGTAACCACCATAATGCACCATTCTCCTTTGTAGAAGTTTGTTTGGGAATTATATTAGTTGACTCGTCGATTTCGACACCGAGGATTTTATCAGTGACGTTGTCACGCATGGATTACTCTATCTCTCTTTTTTACACCAAATCTTGTCTCGAAAAATTTGGCACCTAGTAGCTTGTACTTTAAAACCCACCAACATGGTTGCTATGAGGAATTCTTGCTTGTGTTTTTGACTTCTGTTGTAACCTAGGTTACTAGTCTTATCTTATTTCCTCAAAGCGGATTTCAACATCTGTAATTATATTCATTTCAGTATGGACTGTCTTGTTATTACGACCCTGTCAGAGGGTTTACTCTATTCTCAGTTTGTTAAAAAATGCAATGGCTCAGTTTAATGGTAAATACCTGTAAGTTCAGTGTTCTTCGTTTTGTTTGTTGACTGTTTGGACTTCGCCGTCAGTATACAACTTCTCTGTTTGTGTTGTATTCTCCTGCACCTCTCTTCGGCTCTCGCGTGCGTTGACCACGCCCTCGTGTTGCAATATGCCTGTTCACTGATAATAATATTCCTCTAATAGAAAAGAAATAGACTACTGCCCGATTAGAATGTGCATACAAATGTTTGTGATGAATTTTGGACATGAATCACATTTTAGTGTTCGACCTACACGATACAATTGGTATATTTAGGAGATGTTAAAAAATACATTTCATTACTCCACTACGCGTATTAGTAAATTTCCCGGAACAGCATTACAGTCATTCTTGCGTTTCTTTTGTAGCCTCTCTGCCAGACTAATTCGTTCAACGATACTTCATCTCCGATTGGTTACACGATTCCATGTTTTTACATTATAGTTTGAGTCATACACTCATTATTTGTTTCACTTACACCTAACAAAACTACAACAATTGACAAATCAAATAATAAAACAATAAGCTAAAACAACTCTCTTGTGATAAATTCCACTCCTGAGAAAGAATAAAACAAAAACGAACAGGTTTTGGTTGTAAAATAACTATTAGCTAAGCTTTGAACATAATTGGTAGGTTGCACCCAGTGGATATCTGCATCTGCATCCATTCTTTGTGAATTAGTTTCTTGGAGAGGAAAACTAGTAATTACGTACTTTATTGTGTTAATATTCCTTTGAAATATTATTTGGAGGAACATATACACTTGCATGCATGGAAAATATAGTTTTCATATAAGGACATGTTTTTATCTTTTATTCTTTTTGAAGAGTTCTAACCCCAAAAATACTTTTTTTCATATATATATATATATATATATATATATATATATATATAATATTGATTGTGTTAGCCTTCTTTTGGGAAAAATAATATGCATTTGCACACCTAAAGGGATTGGCTATGGTATTAGCTTTGTTTTGTGATAATATTATATATAGTTATTAGCCTAGATCTTTTGGGTAAGATGAAAATATCCCTTTGCATGCATGAAAGAATAAATGTTAATCGTTCGATCCCTTGGAAAAGAATTATGTTTACTTTTCCATTCAAGATTTAGTTAGTTTCATTTGGAAAGAAATATATGTTTCACATGCAAGAAGAACAAGCTATCATGTTATTTTATGTTGGAGAGGACAAGTAGTTGCATGCAGGAAATTATAACTATTGTTCGTTGAAATTATCTTGTTTTATCTCATCCTTACCTGAAAATATCTTACCTTAACTTATGTTCTACAACCTAAAATAAGCCTTTTACATATGTTTCATGTTCCTTTCAATGAATTTTTTGATATTGGTTATGTAAGCTTATCATTGATTAAAAAGGATAATTAGGTTTATGTTTTTTCATGTAAGTCATTATTCGCAGTACCTTATAGCTTGAAAAGTAATGATCATTAATCGAAGTCAAAGTGGTTGGTACAAGATCCTGACATTCATGTACTCACTACGATTCTTGCACTAGATTTAGACAATCGACTAATTTGATGAAGATTAGCTCTGAGTGCATTGCAGATTTGAAAGGTAGATTGCACGGACATGTTGTTGAAAACTTGTCTCATTTCATATATAGTGTTTGGGGCATGGAAAGGATTCACAAAGATGGAAGTCACCCACTAACTTTTGTGTTTGTTCATCAGCCAATAGATATGCCTGAGAGTTGATTAAAACATGTATAAACTAGGTTTCTGTAATAGTATAGATTAGAGACACTGTGGAATACTTTGGAATTCTTGTATTTTTGAATATCTATAGTGTCACAATCCTCTGTGGATGGATACATCATTTTGTAATGTATACTTGTAAAGAATTTCTATTTTCTTAATAATAAGGAGTTAATGGTAGTTTTTATATATTTTTCCAGTTATTTCTTATAATGGTAACTCCGCTCATATAAGTACAATGTTTCTTTAGGAGGGAAACAAGATGGTTGGCTAGGGCCCCACCAACCCAACTCATCCTCCCAGATTACAGTTGTGTGTATTAGGTACATGAATGACTGGTGTGAAGGTCACTTTTTAATGGTGATTGTGCAGGATTGGTAATGCTCTTGTGTGTTTATTTTTCTTTCGTCGCATAATCTAATATCTGAGGGTTTGCATGTGTTGAGTGTGTTTTCAGTTATATCGAAGAATTTTTGTTTATTTCTTTAAAGAATAACAATATGTCTTTTTTCTGAGAAGCTTCCTCTTGAATCATTTTTGGGTTAATGATTAGGGTTGCAATATTTGGACATTCAAGTTTTATTTAAGGATTTATTTATTTACAATAAGATTACTCTCATCAAAATACATTGTTTGAAGGCACTAATCGACATGTGTAAAATATTACATTTACATTGTGTTCCTTTATATGTCAATCATTCATTTATTGAAGTACACAGAGTACATGAATTTTTCATTATTAATATTTGAATTCAAAACTATAAAATAAATGTCTTTGTTTAATGTTGAATTCGTTTATACACAAGACATATTTAACATAGTGAGATAATTTTAGAGAGGATATGAGTAAGGAATATTTTTAAGTTGTGACCATCCATTTAAATGCAAGAGGTTACTGTTAGCACTAATATTGATAAATTCCCATTGAATTTCACAATTTACATTCTCGAGTTGCAATTAATATTTGATTTTGTATTTCTTTCATTATCACCTAAGTTGAAGTTTTCCTTTATTCACTGTTTGATTTTGTGTTTGATGACAAAAAACTATGATTTATATATTAAGGGGCAAAATATGTTTGAGTGTATATTAATTCAGGTAGAGGAAAATAATCATTCTATTACAGGAACATAGTAGTTATAGTACAAGAATGGACTTGTTCTGAGTACAAGAATAAAATCATTCCAATACAAGAATCTAGATCCCTCTCATACAAGTAACATAATTAATATAATGAGGACATAAACTTACTTTTTTTTCTCAGTACTAAAACTAAAGCAGAGGAACATATTTTATTTCTAAATTCTTTTAATTTTTATTACTAAGCCATTTAGTGGAATGCTATATTTATTTCAATAAAGTATTTGGTTAGTTTTCCTGAGTGAATCAAATTTCCAGAGTGTAGTGGTGTCATTATGTTTGCAAGCGCAAGTAAGGAGTGAAAAGTTTTCTTGTAGTTTGTTCTTTCATATTTCACATGATTTAATTGTAGGAATAGAAGTAGGGTTTGCAAGGTTCAATCCAGAATATTTGGCATTTCCTATGTTATTCGTGAAAGCTTATGTAGATTTGGTTCATCAATTAAGTTTTGAGGAAATTAATTGCAATTACGACACCCAACATTTTGGTGCCATTACCGGGGAGGTGTTTAAAAAATTCTTGTAAATGTTGGGTATTTCTTTCTCTGTAGTAGGGGTATGTTTGCTTTATTTTTTCAAGCAGAACGTGCTTCTATTGCTTGAAGGAATTTCTTTGGAATTTCTTTGTGTGTTGTACAATGTTTTTTTCTCTTAGCTACCACATTTGATTCAATTATTTCAACAAGTTTTCTCAGTCTGGTTTTTTTTATTTCTGGCTGATTTATTTAAAGATGTATGAGTAGGAGAGGTAGGGGCCGAACCCAAATGATAGAGGAAACAATGATAATTTGGAATTTGTTTCTCACATTGGGACTTCTATTGCAAGAAAAAAGTCTAAACAAATTCAAACCCACCACATAGGTACTATCCACATGGACTCTCGAGACAATAGTGTAGGAATTTCATAACCAGCGGGAGGGAAGAAGAAGACTACTTGGGTTAAAAAGAAGAAATTGAACGAGAGTCAAAATTCACATTCTGTTGGGACTAGCCTGTTTATAGGGAGGAAAATGGCAGATAATGAAGAACATGTTGAGGGGTTGGGTTAGAATCGGCCAGTGGAGGAGAAAATTACATTTGGGTTTCTGATTGTGAATCTACATGCAATAGTTCAAATGAAGAACATATTATATTACACCATTTTTTCTTCCACATTTTCATGGTAATGTGCATGAAGATCTGAATTACTTTTTATTTGAATTTGATATACTTTTTAGAAGCTATGACTATTATTCAGATTCCTAGAAGCCAAAAATTTTCCCTACAACTCTAAAGGACTTAGGTTTACGCTAGTTCATGGGATTAGGACATAATACTATAGCTTCCTATGAAAAAATGAAGAGGGTATTTTTAAACCAATATCATGAATATTGCAAGACTAGATAAATGTAGGATGAAAATTTCATTATTGTACAAGGAGAGGATGAGACCTTAGAAGATTATTCAGAAAGTTTTTGTATATATCCTTCAAAGGTCAAAACATAAATTTGGTATAAGAACTATTAGAACCTTATTTCGTCAAATACTTACAGATGATTCTAGAAATAATTTGAATTTATTATGACAACGAGATATTTCTCAAAATACTTTTGATCAAATTTATGACTTGTGCAGAAAGTTTTCATGAAATCAATCTAGATCTAGTAAAGGAATCATGAAAAATTCTAAAAATAACAGATTTGGATCCAAAGATGTTATGATTATTGATTTGGAAAATAAAATGGATAATATGAAAACTGAAATTATCAATAATTTTAGTAAACAAATATATTCCTTAAAATTTCAACAGAAATGAATAGAAGAGCAAGAAATGTTATTCATTTATTGTCGAAAGTATAGAAAAAATAATATTTTACGTGAATGTCCTACATATGTTAAGGGTGCTAATAATTGTGTCATATGTACAAGGAAGCATCGTACCAAAGAATGCCCTTATATACTAGGATTAAAAGAAACATTTGAAGTAGAGCATTCAGAACCTGAGCCATTGCATGCTATCGGAGAAAAAAAATCATGTCCACATGTAGGTACATTTATGATTCATGATTCTGCACCATATTTTTTTGGTTATAATGCACCACACTATTCCTATCAGAACAAAAATTATCCCTAGTCTTGGCAGCATGGGTATCAATTTTAGTATGGGAAATCTATCCCTCCTTCGAAAGAATGATTGAGGGGACCACCACATTCTCATTATTATTATACCATGCCTACGCATTCATATCCTACACAGTGTGCATTGTATCCCATGAAACAACCTATATTGTCGACAACCTTGCATCAAAAAACTGAGACTATGCCACCATTTCCATCGCGACCATATTTTCAACCCCCTGAATTTCCTGTACAGCTAATGTCTAACCGAAATAATAAAGTAGTGCAAATTTTTAATTCTATAATAAATCTTCCTTTCCCATTTATAAAACCATTCCAGTTGGGGTTAATCACCTCCAACTGACGTCGGGAAGGGTAATAAATTCGGAAGAACAAAAAAAAAACAACCTACGATAATCATTGAGGAGAAAATTGAGGACGAAACCTTTAATATTTCAAAAAATGATGTCACCATTCAATTTGTTTCGAGATGCTTAGAGCCTTTACATTCTTCTTTATACCAACCTCCCTTTCTAGAGAGATTAGTTATGGAGAATGTTGACCCTACCCCTGAGTATGAATTGGGTTCTGAGCTAAGTAATATGTGTATAAAGGTCCCTGTGCTACACGCTATTAAATAGATCCCCATATGTACCAATATTTTTAATGAACTCTCCCTTAAAAATCCAGGGAGGAAGAGAGTTGAACCTTTTACATTCTATTTTTTTGGGAGATCAGTTCACTTGATGGAAAAATGTGTTCGAATGGAAAATTATACTGATCCAAGAAATCGATTTGTCTCTGTTCAGATAGGTGATGTCCTTCTCCCCAATGTATTGATAGATATTGTAGTGGCCATCAATTTTATGAGTAGGAAAACCATGTAAAAAATTCAGTTGACTCACATTCGTTCTACCCCCACTATTCTTGAACTTGATGATAGATCCAAAATTAAGCCACATGATGTGTTAGATGATGTAGTTGTCTCGATCGATTCATGGGAATACCCCGTTGATTTTATTGTGTTAAAACCAAAGAATTATATTGAGGGGCACCCTTTTATCTTGGGAAGACCGTGGATTTCCATAGTAGATGCTTATATAGGATGTCTCTAAGGTGATATGTATATTTCCCATGGGGATGCTAGGAAAAAGGTCATCCTGTACCCAATTTCCATATTTATCCAGGAGATTTGAGATACCTTATGATTGGATTATGATAGTAGTGATGAAGAGACTCGGTCTCTTTCTTTGATCAATCAATATACAAAGTCGACTAAGGAGGGTGAGATCTAATATTTCTTCAACAACGTAGACATTATCCATACTTTTGAATCACTTCATAGATTTTTAGTCCAGGTTTCCAGAAAAAATGTGATTCCTGGTCCTTACCTTCATCACTAGAGAGCCTATTATCCACCACAAGTATTTTCAAGTCTAATACCACTCTTGTTGAGATTAGTCCAGTAAAAACATTTACACATTATGTTAGACCTGGACCAATCCTAGGAAGAGCAACTTGTGAGTTTGTTACCAGACCATCTTGATGTGTTTTCATGGAGTTACGAATACATGAAGGGCATCCCTCCTGAAACCTATAATAATCATATCTATATTCAGGAAGGTGCCCGATCTGTTGGAAAATCCCAAAGACGAATGAATATTGCAATAAGGGAAATTGTTAAATAAGAATTAAAAAAAATCCTAGATGCTAGTTTTATATATTCTATATCTAGTATTCAATGGGTATTTCTATTGGTGATAGTCCTGAAGAAGGATGTGATATGGTGTATTTGCATCGGTTATAGAGAATTGAAAAAATCCACTCTCAAGGACTACTTTCTTCTTCTCTTCATTGATAAGGTGATAGATACCCTTACTAGTAAAAGGTACTTTTCATTTTTAGATGGCTTCAGTGGTTATAACCAAATACAAATATCACCAGAGGATTAGAAAAATACCACCTTCACTTGTCCATGTGGACAATTCTCTTATCGAGTTCTCCCTTTTGGACTTTGTAATTCTCTAGGTACCTTTATAGGGAAGTATTGGCCATTTTTACTGACCTTGAGTTTGTAGAAGTCTACACGGATGATTTTTTAGTATTTTTTTATTCTTTTCAGAAAGCCGTCCAAAATTTAAAGAAAGTACTCAATTGGTGTCAAGAAGCCCACCTCACTTTGAGTGATAAGAAATGTATATTTATGTGCGAAGTAGGGGTGGTTCATGGCAATCTTATTTAGGATATGTATCTAGGTATATCCAACCAAAATAGAAGTTATCATACATCTTCCTGCACCCAAAACACAAATGGAAGTGAGAAGATTCGTTAGAAATGTGGTTTATTACTAGATATTCATTGAAAATTTCTCTAGGATAGCTACCCGTCTTTTTCTATTATTAGCTAAGCAGAGAAATTTATCTTCGACCTAGGCTTGCTGTAGGGCTTTTGAGAATTTGAAGGAAAAATTAGTACATGCACAAGTCCTAAGGGGGGTTAATTGGTCCCTTCCATTTCATATTTCCTTAGATTCCTTAGACGCTAATATTGGCGTAACCTTAGGAAAAGAATAAAACCAACAGTCATATGTTATTCACTTCATCAGTAAAAACTTGTCACCTACTAAATTGAATTACACAGTAACTCAGAAAGAGTTTCTAGTTATAGATTTTGCTATTAACAAATTCATACATCACATTATAGGTTATGAAGTATTTATACATACGTATCATTTTTCCATAAACTATTTTATGAACAAACCTTTTACTAGTGGTAGGATCACTAGGTGGTTGCTTTTACTATAGGAATTCAATGTTGCTATAATCGATATGCCAAAAAAATCAAATGTAGTAGTTGATTATCTTTCCAGATTAAATAATCCTCTTGTAGATGATTAATTTCCCAATGAACATATTTTTGTTGTTTCAACAAATTCTCCTTGGTTTGTTGATACAGTTAATTATCTTGTCACAACAAAGCACCACCACAACTATCTGCTCGAGAAATGCAAAGAATAATTCAAAAAAGAACTTCATATTTTTGGATTCAGGTAGACCTATTCTACATAGGACCTGTTTTTGCTCCTAGAGATAGCCTAGAGTTGTGATAGACCAGTGCCTAGGACATCTTATAAATGAAGGAGCATATGACATAACAAAGGGAGTTATCAATGGCAAGCTCTCATGATATCTCTTGTAAAACAAGGAAGATTCATCTAAATGGGACGAATACCTTCAGAAACTAACACAGAAATAGGGATATTGCAAAGGCAACATGCAAAAATCCAATATAAAAGAAACAGACAATTCAGAGACAGTTTACTGTAAAGAGGGCTGATTCAGAAGTACTTCACAAAAATAAGTTATCAGAAGGTGTACGTAGTGAATGAAATATTGAGAAGATATTAGTTAACACTGAGCTGATATCCAGATACACAATACCACCATGCATGGGCTTACCAATCTAAGAATCCATACATGATAATAGCATTTTAAAAACACCCTCTCAAAGAAACTAATATAGCAGAAATACGGTTTAGATGAACAGTGGAAAAGAATATCATGCATGAGCCATATTTAAAGTGCTTGACTAATCCAAGCATGGGTATCCACTAGGATAAATCCATACTGAAAATCAGTGAGCCACTCGCATTCCAAAACATGATATAGGAAAGATGGATGAAATGAAATGATCTATTTAAATAACACATAAGAGAAAGTTACAGACTGTGAAATACCAAAGACAAGAATCCTCTTTGACAGATGGAACTCCTCCTCACTGAGGCCCTATGGGCTCTAAGCCTTCATACAAGAGTTCTACAAAATGTATACAAAAATCCTTTCATTGCATAATTTTTTGATAAAATCTGGAATCTTAAATCATCTGTTCTTTGGGAGCTTTATAGGAGAACAAGGAAGCTTGAAAAAGGGAGTAGGTGATGAACATTTAATTGTATCATTAAAACAAAATGGCAGAGACGTGCATGCCCATACTGTTTGACGGCTCTATAGTGTTGTTGGTACTCTGTGATCTGCTTTCTGAAGTAAATTCACTGGGAAAAGTTTCTTTAGGGGCACGTCATAAAATTGAAATCATATTGACATCCCGTTCTTTCCTAGAGAGAAAAATCTGCTGAAATAAAGCTTTGAGGGTATTGTTTTCTTTGCAAAAATCTTTGGAGTGATCTATAGGATCTTCAACTTGGTACTCAGCCTTCAAATGGTTAGATCAAGGCCCAAAAATCTTCACTCCATGCCTTTAATTCTCTACTTTCCACTGATACTCTTTGCCTACAATATTTATGTCTGGATCTGCGCAATCTGCATTTTGAATAGCTCTGGCGGGTTTGATAGATTTTTACCCGTGCTTCTTTAATGGAAGTCTTGTCCCAACAGCCTCTCAGGGCTTTCTTCATAAATGTAACTATTGGAAGATAGTCCTTTCCTGCGTCCTCTGCTTCTGTAATGGAGGCTGTGAATTATGGCAACTTTCCGCCGTTGTAACCCTGCAAAATCTGCAAACTCATTAAATAAAACCATGCACGGGAAGGTGAACACAGTGGGGATAATGTTGAGACAGCGTGGCATGGTGGAGAGGTCGAGAAATGCAGAATGATGATAGGAAATGCAGCGTGACGGTGGGAGGTGGCAATGGAGAGGGTTGGCAGAGCGTAGTAGATGAAAAACTTTGAATTTGACCTTTAGAATGATATATAAGGAAGGCGAAAGATAATGCGTTGAATGGCACGTGGAATGGAGACGTGGAGGAGGACTAGATCAATGGCATGGCATGGGTTAAGTGAGGGCCGTCTGATCTTGGCAGAGATCGACAGTGGAGGACGTGTAGGAGGGCGACGGATAGTGGGCCAGGGGTCGAATATGCTGTCATTAAATGCCGTGTAGCTTCAAAGAGTGACAACCATTGGATGAAGACCCCCAGATTGGACGACTGTCATGAATATCGTGCCGTGACTTTGACCGAACAATAATGCGCGATGGAGAGCGGTTTTGGAGCCGTATGCGGAGACACGTGGCGAGCGATGTATGGAATCACTCTGATTTGAGGAATATCATCTGCCGCTTGAAAGGTGGTGCGATATAAACCATTGGTTTTTGCAATGGGAGCGGGCATGGGGACCACCGGGACAGGCAGGATGCGGACCGTTGATTTCACAGTTTGATGAGACGGTAATCAGGCGGGCTATGGGTGTGATGGAGGTGAGAAAACGTCGTCCGATCTGTACAGATCGATGGCTCAAAATACACCTGATATACATTTGATAAGCGCCTTTCGATCTAGTGCATGGTCTAGCGACTGGGTCATACAGAGGGAAAGATAGAGGGGCTAGGGCCGAAGGGGCTAATGCCTAATATATTTTCAAATGTAGTTTTTTGGCCTTTTATGGAGTTTTGAGACTGGGGATAAAGAAACGATAAGTGGAAAATGGATTTTTAGGCCAAACAGAGGGGTTTCGAATGGTTTAAGTGAAATTACTGGTCAAAATTTTGACGGAATGCTGACATGGTCAACATTGGCTCCACCTCGGGACGACACGTTCATCCCTGGACGTGTCAAGAACTTTGCAGACTGCCTAAACATCTTATATGGAAACTTTGTTCTTCAGCAATTCCACTTTTCATTTCATGATTCATCATAAAACCCACGTTATTCAAACAAAGTTGAAACCAGAAAGTAAAAATAGCAAAGCCAGGATTAGACTGTCTGGCATGCTGGACTTTGCAGAAATTAAAACAACTAACTAGATGCTCACAGGTTGAGCTTTATTTGAGCTTTTCATACATACCCTACTCTAACTGGACTATTTATAAGGCTAGCTTTCAAACATTGTCTTCTAATGTAACCAGTCCATCAAATGATCCCATGACTGGTCCTTCTTGCTCAACTCCTTGAGCAAGCTGGATAGGTAGGGTAGCTCCCACTCTTTCTGTTCCATAATAGCAGCTTTGGAAAATTTGCTTTCTGTTTGAAACATGCTGCTCAAAAAGACCTTTGATCCTTCTTCAAATGTTTGCAGGAAATGAGCATAGCGATCATGAATAGATACCTGGCTATGAATGTTTGACAGGCAGGATTCAACAAGGATCTCTTCTTCTTCCACTGGATCAAGAAAAAGACTCTCTTGAGAAAGAGAATATCCCTCATCTTATTCACATTCTAAAATGGAGAACTCATCATATATTGCAGCTAAGTCCTCTTGGTGCTCTGATATGTTCTGCTCTGATGTGCTGAGCTCCGTGAAAAGATCTATAAATTCTTCAGCAGTGGTTTGTGCCTTTGCTTCCTCTTTCTCAAGAGAGGGCTCGTTTTTTTCATCTTGCTCAAGAACTTCTTCTTTTCTTTCCTCCTCATCTTCTGAAAGTAGAGGCTGCTGGTTTCTAGTCTCACTGATGATATGTAGTAGAGAAGAATGAAGATTAAAAGAATCTTCATCTGCTATTATACTATCATAGCTCTCCCCATCAGTATCATAGATAAGATGACTGGGTTCACTGCTTCTCTGGAGTTGCTGGCCCTGGATTTCCTCCCATGAGTCTACTCATGATGGCTATGTGAACTCAGCTTCTCTTTGGAAATAATCATCATCAAATAGATCATAACTAGGAAAGTCATAATCATAATCAAGGTCACCAATCAAACTTGTCAGCTTCTCAGCAGGTCTTTCTTCGTGTCGATCCTCAGAGGAGTTTTCTGGATCCGAATCATCAAACTCAATAGACGAGTGAGCAAGGTAATTTGTTCTATAAAAGACTTCGGAGGTGGATCACTGATTTAATGTCTGATCAATCTCTTCTTTTGTCAAAAGGGGGGTTTCCCTATCATCATGGACAGAAACACAACAATCCTCTTTTTATTGCATTAGCTAACTAGGAGGCGAGATGTTCTCTTGAGACTCTTCTTCCACATCAGATTCTGCCTCTTCTATGTGGTCTCTTGTTTCCACAAGGCGGCGTCCCCTTTTATCTTTTTCTATTAGGTACTGATACTCTCTGATCAACGTAACACAAGATATGGGTAAGCAATCAGGTAGTCCTTGATCGCTTTCCTCCTCATATTCCATAGGTTTTAAAGTATCATACATGTCTTCCTCATTATCTAGGTCTTGAGTTTGTTCTTGTGATTTCAAGAGTTTGATCTCAGCTTCATATCTTTCAATCATCAATCTTAGAAAGATTTTCTCAAGCACGAGTGTGCAACTTGAGCTGAGAAGAAGAATAGCCCGTGGAAGGTCCTCCACTTCCAGTTTTGCCAAGCCACGTGACATTTAATCTTGACATTCTGCTATGAAACTTGGATGCATTTTTGCAAACTGCTCAGAGTCTTCCATTGGTGAAGTGGCTTGGTCTTCGGCAAGGCTGATGTTGTATTATGACATAGTCTCCTAGTGGAGTCTCGTGACACCAAGATAATCAGTGGCCTACTGATCATCAATGGAGTATCTTAATCATTTAGGAACTTTGGAGTCGCCAAGGTGAGTGATCTACAACTCTCAACTCTCCATACTCACCTACTTGAAGAGTGAATTGGGTTTTGTTGAGGCCCAGGGATTTAAATTTTCTCAACTTCATCCCTGGAAACGGTGCCAAAAAGATGTTGTCGCCCCTAGAGACAGCCTAGAGTTGTGATAGACCAATGCCTATGACATCTTATATAGCAAGGAGCATATGACATAATAGAGGGAGTTATCAATGGCAAGCTCTCATCCTATCTCTTGTAAAACAAGGAAGATTCATCTAAATGGGACCAAGACCTTCAGAAACTGACACAGAAATAGGGATATTGTAGAGGCAACATGCAAAACTCCAATATAAAAACAACAGACCATTCAGAGACAGTTTACTGTAAAGAGGGATGATTCAGAAATACTTCACAGAAATAAGTTATCAGAACGTGTATGTAGTGAATGAAATATTGAGAAGATATTAGTTAACACTGAGTTGCTATCTAGATACACAATACCACCATGCATGGGCTTACCAATCTAAGAATCCATACATGATAATAGCATTTTTGAAAACACCCTCTCAAAGAAACTAATATAGCAGAAATACGGTTTAGATTAACAGTGGAACAGAATATCATGCATGAGCCATATTTAAAGCACTTGACTAATCCAAGCACGGGTATCCACTAGGATAAATCCATACTGAAAATTAGTGAGCCACTCACATTCCAAAACATGATAAAAGAAAGATGGATGAAATTAAATGATCTATTTAAATAACACATAAGAGAAAGTTACAGACTGTGAAATACCAAAGACCAGAATCCTCTTTGACAGATGGATCTCCTCCTCACTGAGACCCTATGGGCTCTAAGCCTTCATACAAGAGTTCTAAAAAACGTATACAAAAAGCCTTTCACTGCGTAATTTTCTGATAAAATATGGAACCTTAAATCATCTGTTGTTTGGGAGCTTTATAGGAGAACAAGGAAGCTCGAAAAAGGGAGTAGGTGATTAACATTTAATTATATCATTAAAACAAAATGGCGGAGACTTACATGCCCATACTGTTTGATGACTCTGTAGTGCTGTTGGTACTCTATGATCTGCTTTCTGAAGTAAATGCACTAGGAAAAGCTTCTTCAGGGGCACGTCATAAAATTGAAATCATATTGACATCCTGTCCTTTCCTGGAGAGAAAACTCTGCTGAAATAAAGCTTTCAGGGTATTGTTTTCTGTGCACAAATATTTGGAGTGATCTGTAGGATCTTCAACTTGGTACTTGGCCTTCAAAAGGTTAGATCAAGGCCCCAAAATCTTCACTCCATGCCTTTAATTCTCTACTTTCCACTGATACTCTTTTCCTACAATATTTATGTCTAGATCTGCGCAATCTATGTTTTGAATAGCTCTGGAGGGTTTGATATATTTTTACCCCTGCTTCTTTAATGGAAGTCTTGTCACAATATCCTCTCAGGCCTTTCTTCATAAATGTAACTATTGGAAGATAGTCCTTTCCTACATCCTCTTCTTCTGTAATGGAGGCTGTGAATTATGGCAACTTTTCGCTGCTGTAACCCTGCAAAATCCGCAAACTCATTACAGAAAACCATGCACGGGAAGGTGAACAAAGCGGGGATAATGGTGAGACAGCATGGCATGGTGGAGAGGTCGAGAAATGTAGAACGTTGATAGTAAATGCAGCTTGATGGTGGGAGGTGGCAATGGAGAGGGTTGGCGGAGCGTAGCAGATGAAAAACTTTGAATTTGACCTTTACAATGATATATAAGGAAGGCGAAAGAGAATGCGTTGAATGGCACCTGGAATGGTGATGTGGAGTGTTAAAATCCTATACCAATAGGTGTCATATTTCATGATTGACTTGATGAGCTATGTAATATTTTCATACCTTTTCTTGTTGCAAACGTTTTCCATATTTTCAAAAAATCAAAAAATTTAAAAAATGTAAAGAGGGTATACCCTAAAAGAAAAATCAAAGCGTGAAAAAATAAAAATGACCAAAAAAGTAAAAGAAAATGAACCCCACCAAAAGAAAGGCCAATGAAAGTGTGCAAGTCTAAATTCCACTACTTTTTGTTCTGATGTAATAATCAAATTGTGTGCAACTTGTATTTTATGCCACAATTCACGAATAGTCAAACAGTTTAAGCTTGGTTAGTTCATTTTTTAATTTCATGTTTTAGAGATAGAGAATAAAATTTGACCAAACTGTTTAATCTTGGCAGATAAATAGATAGGTAGAGTGAATAAAAGGAGATCAACAGTTTAATCTGAGCCCTTGGATGTAATAAGGTTAGAATTAGATATATTTTCATATGTAAAAGAAAGAAAAGTGTGATAAGGGTTTGCCAGTCTAAGAAAGTAGGGAGGGTAGGTACATGGTGTTGTAGAATTACTTGTGATGGATAATGTCTTTAGATGTGTTAACTTTTACTTTTATCACTAGTATAAGACAAACATTTCACTTCATGTAGTTCAAGCAAGACAAGGTTAATTAACTAACTTCCATTCACATTTTCCCTAAATATTTCACTAATTCCCCCTGAAGTATTAAGGCCTTTGAAAATTAAAGGGGCTCAGAGCATTTCTATGACTTTTGGAGGGACTAGACCCTCGGCCCAATGATTTAAGAGCCTAAGTACTTAGAATCATCCATAAACCATTCATTTGATTTCATAAACTCATTTCCTAAGTGTAAATTCCTACTTTACTTAGGAAAATACATAACATCACCTAAAAAACCCCTTTTTCATCTTTAGCCTAAGTTTGAATATTGCGTGAAATGTTTTAACTTGGCGCTTTTTATTTCATAATCATATTAACTTTAACACATAGTATATAACTCCCAAATAAATTTTCACCTTTTTTCCTGTATTATTTTAATAATTCCCAAATAATAATATCACACCCCTTTGGTTGAAAAATAACCATATTAATGTATTAATTATGATTAATTAGTCAAATCTTTGATTAATCGTGAGCGCATTTCTCCACCATATTAATAAGGGTTAATTAATCCTCATTATTAGTTAATAACTTGACCCACCAATCAACTCACCCCCGATACGATTAACTCATAATTAAAAGCATCGGGCCCGCCCTATTATTTGCCGGTCATTTCCATGTCCCCACCGCCGTTCGATCAACCCATCTAAGATCTATGACTATTAACAATATCACTAGCCATGATCCAGGTGGATATTGGTGGTCACCTACCTATTCCACTTGGGGCTCCACCATTTTCTATTTCAGTTTTTTAGTTTCGGCACAGTTTACTATTTTTAGCAGTTTTTCGGGTCCTAAACTTCTGGAGCCGTTTTGAGGCCCTAAACGACGTTTTTTGGGAAAACGAAGGGCAACATGGGTCCATGGACCGATGTTGCCCGTTCCAAATTTGTAGTCCTCGGATATATCTTTCTAACGAGGTATGGTACGCGTCAAACGGAGATCGTATGCCAAAGTTACGCCCCTGGGAAGTTGAAACACCAATTTACCCAAACGGGGCCCATAGTTTTGGCGCTTCATCTCCTAGGGTTAGGGTTTTGGCTGTTTAGGATTTCCCATTGTTTCTAAATGATAAAGAGGCCCTCGAGCCTCATTGTAACTCAGTTCAGAGGCCTGTAGCCGCCACATCTCTTCTCAGAGATAGCTACCAGCGCCCTAGCTAGTTTTATTTCTATTCTGTCTGTAAGCAAATTTCAGTTCTTTGATATTAATGAAATGAAGTGTTATTTCCGCTGCATCTCTGTATTTATGTTTATATGTTTATTCTATTGCGTTCCTGCATAAATCCGGATCAGTGGTATCAGAGCGGTCTGCTTTTTCTCGATCCTTCTATGCATGTCCCCAACGAGGTCGGGGTATAAGGAGCTAGGGCTCGATCTGGTGGAACCTTTGCAAGATCAGCCTCGCAAACCTCGATGGACGCCCATGGGGGATGAAAAGAAAGATGAGGGAGCAGGAGATCCTATCAAAATATTGCTCGAGGAGGCCCTCGAAAGACAAAGGAACGTGATGATGGATAACTTTGCTCAGATCCTTCAACGGCTACCCACCGGCGGCGCATCTGCATCCAGCAGCCACTCTGGAGGCGCGACTCCTTTTAAGGTACAAGTAAATTTTGACATTCCAATATTTGAGGGTCAAATAGACGCAGATGCCATAGATAGATGGTTGAATCTGTTAGAAGGATATTTCTCGGTTCATGACTTTTCAGACCGGGAGAAGATTATTTTTGCACTCCTCAAAGCTACCCCCCATGTTAAGGACTTGTGGGAAACCTACTGTGAGAACAAGGACCAGATAGAACCCTCTCTATTCTCGGCCGTACCAACTTGGAATTCTTTCCGAGACGCCATCAAGGAATAGTACTATCCCGTGGGGAGCTATGAGGACAAGTACATACAATGGACCACGCTGAGACAACAAAGGGATCAAGATGTGCATGAGCTGACGAATCTGTTCCATACCTTGTGCACAAAGTTGGGCATGAAAGATTTAGAGAAACATCTTGTGCTAAAGTATCGCAGTTGTCTGCACAAATACATTCAGGAGGAAATGGAGTTCCTTGACATCTCCTCGCTTGGTACCTCGCTTGATGCAACATCTCGGTATGCGCGAATTGACGAAATTTCAAAAGCGAGAAGAAGCGAGACTTTGGATGCGCGGGCCAACGAAAGCAAGGAAAAGGTGCTTCCAAACCACGAATAAAGGACCGAGCCAAGGCATGGTGGCTAAAGACAACTCCGCATCGAAGCCACAAGAAAAAACTGACACTACAAAGCCAAAGAAGGACATGGGAAAGTGGTGTGAGTTCCATAAGAGCTCCACTCACAACACGAGTGAGTGTCGGGCCACGCAGTCGCTAGTGGCCGAGATGAGGGCTTTTGAGTCAGATGCATGCTCCGACTCTGAATCAGAACCTGACAAGGGGAATGAAAAAGGGAAACAGATTATTGATGCGGAGCCCAATGCCACTGTTGCCACTACGAAGATCCAGAAGGAGGAACTGGAAGATCCGGAGGAGGAGGAACGTCTCTTCCACTCCCAAATGTGGGTAAAGTGTTGAGAATGCAGCAAGATGATGGAGCTTAGTGAAATGAAGTCGCCTTCACTAAGTGGGCCCGCAGGCAAATTCTGGCGCAAAGTCTATTTTTAGACTATGTCTATTTTTAGACATACGGAGCATAATTTGGGAATTCTACTTGGAGATTCTTGATGGATGCGACATGCCGGTAAAAATAGATGAGACCCTATTTTTTAGGACCCAGGCTATTTTTAGACTGATCTCCTAAAAATATGGAAGTCAAATATTATTTACCCTTAATAATATTTTGACTATAAACAGCAGTTTACTCTCTTGGCGCACTTCAGTTTGAGTCATGGAGGTGGCTCATGCAACTGACACAAGGAATCACGTGGTTCCTAGGGTTTGATGGCATCTTGCATGGTTGGCTTCAGTTAGACTTCAGTGGCAGGAGTTTTGGAGGAGTTAACGGGACAAATAGTGGAGTTGTGTTCTGTTTGTTTTAGTTGAACTAGTTGGGATTAGTTAAACTAACTAATCAACTAGATATGAGTGGAGTAAATTAAATAATATTTAATTTACTAAATATTAACTCATTAGTCAACTCAAGAACACTTCAGTTCACTACGGTGCATGATCAGTTCAGTGAAGACCAGTGAAAGAGATAGATGAAAGGGTAGAGTTAGCTATCAGTTGTAACTATACTGTTGCTATTTGCAACACATAGATAGGTGGAGTAAGCTATGAGTATTGCAAAGTTTAGGCTGGTGGTTTATCTATATAAAGAGGCCATCCCATAGCTTTGAAATACGCAATCGAGGTTGGCTATCAAGTGGCTAAGGATTGGAGCAAGTGATTTGCTAGATCTAGCTTGATAGTGTGTAGCATGGGAGGTAGTGCATGAGAGCTTGTAAAGAGTTTTTGTACTATGATTGTTACATGATTACTCCATTATAATATACACAATAGCTGGGGGGTTTTCAGCTATAGGCTTTCCCCATACATACTGAGTTAATGTGTGATTGAATTGATGTGAGATTGCTTCTATGTTATTTCCGCATGTGACAATTAATTGCAGAAGAAGGTTATGTGTTATGCATGCAATTCGAAATTGATGTATGATCGGGTTAATCTTCATTGAATAAGTGATTTATTCAGCTAATTTCTACATGGTATCAGAGCGAGATTAATTGTCAAAGTCTATTACGGTGATTGCAAACTTATTTCCAAATCAGAGATTGACTGCAAAGGGCTTTCACCAGATCTTTCACCTTACAAAGAAGGATGAATATTCCGGAGGCTACCTGGCCCGCATGCAGACTCTGTCCGAGGAAATAAGTTTGTTTTTGGTATCAGAGCGAGATTAATTGTCGAAGTCTATTACGGTGATTGCAAACTTATTTCCTCGGACAGAGTCTGCATGCGGGCCAGGTAGCCTCCGGAATATTCATCCTTCTTTGTAAGGTGAAAGATCTGGTGAATTCCCTTTGCAGTCAATCTCTGATTTGGAAATAATTTGTTTTCAAGTATAGATCGGAAGCGATAGAGCTTGGAGTTTGGAATTCGAATTTTGCAGAAGGTTGTTTTTTCTTGGTGCCGGTGTTGAAAGATGTCTTCTTTCAATGGTTTGCGACTCGAATATGCTCTTGAAGGCAGTTCGAACTATGTTGCATGGAAGGATCGAATGGAAGCAGTGTTAGAAGATAATGGTCTGAAGGAGTTCGTGGATGCGGATATCCCAAAGCCCACTGATGCAGCTTTGGTCGATGCATGGCAAAAGAAGATCGCGAAATGTCGAAGGATCCTGTTGGAGGGCGTCAAGGATCATATTGTATCCGGCCTTCATGGTAAGGCTACTCCATATTTAATGTGGAAAGCTTTGACGGATCTATTCCAGAGTAAGAGTGACCAAAGGAAGCTGGCGCTCAAAGATAAGCTCGGGAACATCAAGATGGAGAAAGGCGACAGTATCGCCAAATACCTCACGAAGTTCACTCAATGCAGAGATGAGCTGGGAAGTGTGGGGGTGACTGTCGAAGACGAGGACATGGTCGACCTGGCTCTCCTTGGTCTTCCGAAGGCTTGGCACTCATGTCAAGATAGTGTCAATGGTCGGGAGAAGCTGCCGGGATGGGAGCGCCTTTGGGCGGATCTCATGCAGGAGGAGATAAGGAGGACTACTCGAGATGGATCTTCATCAAAGGGAGCTGATGAAGAAAACCGCGCTTTGGTGTCCAAAGAAAAGAAGGGGAAGGGTAAGAAAACCTCTCATTCTGGTGCTAAGGGCAAGAAGCAGGATATGGCGAAAGTGAAGTGTTTTCACTGCCATGATCACGGACATTATGCTACCAATTGTCCAAAGAAGAAGAAGAACAAGCAAGCGGAAAGATCTGCAGATGGAGAAGCTTTGGCTTCACAGTTCGAGCTTGACTTTTCACTGATTGCATGCTTGGTTTCAAGTGTGATGGGATCAGTGTGGTTCTTGGACAGCGGTGCGTCATTTCATATGACGGGAGATCGGGAGTTGTTCTCAGATCTGGAGGACAAGGATTTGGGTGTGCACATCGAGATGGGCGATGACGGTAGATACAGTGCGACTGGTATTGGTACCGTATCCTTTCAAAGGGAGTCTGGTAAACCCTTTGTCTTAAAGGATGTCATGCATGTGCCTGGATTGACAGTTTCAGTAGCGATGTTGGAGGGATAAGGGGTATGATGTGGTCTTGGCGAAGGAAAAGCTCTGCGCGGTGGACTCTTTGGAGGGCCGGAAGATAGGAGTTCGAACTAGAACCTTTATCGATTGCGGGTAGATGGCTGTCTTGTGACTATGGCATACAAAGTGGAGATAATAGTGATAGGGATGATGAGAAGCGAACTATGGTCTTCCTCTTTCCCAAACGCTTCACCATAGACTTTGAAGGTCACAGTGATTTCTCTTTTTGGACTTCTGAGACACTCTTCTTGATCGAAGGATCGATCTGAAAGGGTGCTGCCGGGAAGTATGTGAAAGCCACCTTTCACGAGAAGGATAGTCACGCCACGACGATCCTTGAGAGAGCTCACACAGACGTGTGTGGTCCTTTCTCAGTTGCTTCGACAGCAAAGCATAGGTATTATGTGATCTTTGTTGATGATTTCTCTCGAAAGTGCTGGATCTTCTTCATGCAGAAGAAGAGCGATACATTCGCGAAGTTCTGTGAGTTTAAAGCACTGGTCGAGAAGGAGTCGAGGAAGAAGGTGATTGCTCTAAGGAGCGAAAATGGTGGTGAATTCATCTCGGCTGAATTCAAGGAGTTCTGCAGCGCAGAAGGGATTCGGAGAGAGCTCATCGCACCCCATAACCCACAGCAGAACGGGGTGGCTGAGCGGAAGAACAGAACGATCGTGGGTGCTGCAGGGGCGATGTTGCATGATCAGGGCCTACCCCTTCACTTGTGGGCTGAGGCATGCAATACAGCAGTGTATGTGCAGAACCGTTGTCCTCACAAGGTTCTTGGCATGAGTACACCAGAGGAGGCCTATTCTGGCAAGAGGCCTGATATTTCCCATTTGCGGATTTTCGGATCTCTTGTCTACATGCATGTGACGAAGGATGCGAGAAGGAAGCTGGATCCAACTGCTGAAGTTGGAATATTTGTGGGGTACACTGATACACCTCACAACTATCGGGTGTATGTGCCAGACAGTCGCAAGACTGTTGTGCGACGGGATATAAAATTTCGGGAGGAGAAAGCCATGCAGTGTTCGCTTGAGAGGGAGCTACACTTGCATGCAGATGAGGAGCTGTTAGTTCCTAAGGAGGAGCTTCCGGATGTGGATCAGCCACAAGAGGAGGTTCAGGAGGTGGAAGAAACCACCCAGGCAGCGCCAACCATGAGAGGGCGCATGCGCACTACAGAAGCTGAGCGACTGGCTCGGGATGCAGAGAAGGTTGTAGGACCACCTACAGCACAGCGCAGACAGAGACAGTCACCGGATCGGTACAATGGATACATGGCTCTTGTGAGTCAATGTGTTGTGACGGAGCCATCCTCTTTTGAGGAAGCTGTGGAGGAACCCGCATGGGTTGATGCCATGATTGAAGAATATGATTCGATCGTCAGGAACAGTGCATGGGAGATTGTCCCAAGACCGGAGGGGAAATCTGTGGTGGGTTCGCGATGGATCTACAAAGTGAAGCAAGCGGCTGATGGGAGTGTGGAGAAGTACAAGGCGAGATTTGTCGCCCGTGGCTTCTCACGGATCGAGGGGATCGATTATGAGGAGACCTTTGCACCTGTCGCAAGGTACTCTTCCATACGGACGATCCTTGCTCTCTCAGCGCAGATGGGGTGGCACATTCATGAGATGGATGTGAAGACTGCGTTCCTCAATGGAGTTATTGAGGAGGAGGTGTACATAGAGCAGCCTGAAGGTTTTGAGATCTTCAGCAGTGAGTCGCATGTGTGCCGACTCAAGAGAGCACTGTACGGGCTGAAGCAAGCACCTCTTGCTTGGTACACTCGGATAGACAGCTACTTCACCGGGCTTGGATTCTCCAAGAGTGAGGCGGATCCTAACCTGTACCAGATTGTGGTGGAGGGGAAGCTGTTGATCATTGTACTGTATGTAGATGATCTGATTTTGACGGGTGATGAGCGATTGATACTTTCATGCAAGGAGGATCTTGCACGAGAGTTTGAGAT
Organism: Pinus albicaulis; assembly: GCA_034641835.2. NCBI lineage: Eukaryota > Viridiplantae > Streptophyta > Pinopsida > Pinales > Pinaceae > Pinus > Pinus albicaulis. The sequence continues at coordinate 526,038,370 of CM076569.1, forward strand.
GAAGGACTTGGGCATCCTTCATTATTTCCTGGGATTGGAGATTTGGCAGCGCAGTGGAGGACTGTTTGTTTCTCAGGGCAAGTATGCCCGGGAGATTCCGGAGAGGTTCAACATGCAAGGCTGCAAGCCTGTTGATACCCCTCTTCCTGGAGGATGGAGGAAGGGAGATGCTACTTCGGAGGAGGTAGTGGATGCCACTGTCTATCGACAGTTGGTGGGGTCGTTGATGTATCTGGTCAATACTCGACCCGATATATGCTATACAGTTAACCAGCTTTCGCAAGCTATGGTTAAGCCTACCAAGCTCTTTTGGAAGGCGGGCAAGCATGTATTGCGCTATATCAGAGGCACATCGGGATATGGTCTATGGTACAGACAGGAGGATGGAGTGAAACTTTCTGGTTTCACTGATGCGGATTGGGCAGGGAGCCCAACAGACCGGAAGAGCACTTCTGGAGGAGTTTTGAGCATTGGGTCGACAGCAGTTTCCTGGTACAGCAGGAAGCAGAGATCCGTGGCACTCAGTTCAGCAGAGGCCGAGTACATGGCAGCAAGCTTGGCTGCATGTGAGGCTATTTGGATGAGAAAGATCCTCGCAGGTTTGTTCAGGTTGCATTTGGAGCCTACAGTGATCTACTGTGATAACCAGAGCTGCATCAAGCTCTCGGCTAATCCAGTTTTTCATGATAGGTCCAAACATATCGACATCAGGTACCATCACATCAGAGATTGTGTTCAGCGGAGGATCATGATGCTTTCATATGTTCCCACGGAGGATCGGGATGCCGACATCCTGACGAAGGCGCTCACCAGGAGCAAGTTCGAATTCCACAGAGGCAGGATAGGGATTGCAGATAATCCATATCTTGCTGAGAGGGAGTGTTGAGAATGCAGCAAGATGATGGAGCTTAGTGAAATGAAGTCGCCTTCACTAAGTGGGCCCGCAGGCAAATTCTGGCGCAAAGTCTATTTTTTAGACTATGTCTATTTTTAGACATACGGAGCATAATTTGGGAATTCTACTTGGAGATTCTTGATGGATGCGACATGTCGGTAAAAATAGATGAGACCCTATTTTTTAGGACCCGGGCTATTTTTAGACTGATCTCCTAAAAATATGGAAGTCAAATATTATTTACCCTTAATAATATTTTGACTATAAACAGCAGTTTACTCTCTTGGCGCACTTCAGTTTGAGTCATGGAGGTGGCTCATGCAACTGACACAAGGAATCACGTGGTTCCTAGGGTTTGATGGCATCTTGCATGGTTGGCTTCAGTTAGACTTCAGTGGCAAAAGTTTTGGAGGAGTTAACGGGACAAATAGTGGAGTTGTGTTCTATTTATTTTAGTTAAACTAGTTGGGATTAGTTAAACTAACTAATCAATTAGATATGAGTGGAGTAAATTAAATAATATTTAATTTACTAAATATTAACTCATTAGTCAACTCAAGAACACTTGAGTTCACTACAGTGCATGATCAGTTCAGTGAAGACCAGTGAAAGAGATAGATGAAAGGGTAGAGTTAGCTATCAGTTGTAACTATACTGTTGCTATTTGCAACACATATATAGGTGGAGTAAGCTATGAGTATTGCAAAGTTTAGGCTGGTGGTTTATCTATATAAAGAGGCCATCACCTAGCATTAAAATACGCAATCAAGGTTGGCTATCAAGTGGCTAAGGATTGGAGCAAGTGATTTGCTAGATCTAGCTTGATAGTGTGTAGCATGGGAGGTAATGCATGAGAGCTTGTGAAGAGTTTTTGTACTATGATTGTTGTTACTTGATTTCTCCATTATAATATACACAATAGCTGCGAGGTTTTCAGCTATAGGCTTTCCCCATACATACTGAGTTAATGTGTGATTGAATTGATGTGAGATTACTTCTGTTATTTCCGCATGTGACAATTAATTGTAGAAGAAGGTTATGTGTTATGTATGCAATTCGAAATTGATATATGACCAGGTTAATCTTCAGTGAATAAGTGATTTATTCAGCTAATTTCTACATCTAGTATCGAGGCGAAATTAATTGTGAGTCTATTACGGTGATTGCAAACTTATTTCCACCAGGCGGGAGTACGTGAACGAGTAGCCTCGGAATATTCATCCCTTCCTTGTAAGGTGAAAGATCATGTGAATACTTATCTGAGTCAATCACGGTTGGAGGAAATAATTTGTTTTCAGTATAGATCGGAAAGCGATAGAGCTTAGGTTTAATTAGAATTTTCACGGTTGTTCTTCTTGGTGCGGTGTTGAAAGATGTCTTCTTTCAATGGTTTACGGCTCGAATATGCTCTTGAAGGCAGTTCGAACTATGTTGCATGGAAGGATCGAATGGAAGCAGTGTTAGAAGATAATGGTCTGAAGGAGTTCGTGGATGCGGATGTCCCAAAGCCCACTGATGCAGCTTTGGTCGATGCATGGCAAAATAAGATCGCGAAATGTCGAAGGATCCTGTTGGAGGGCGTCAAGGATCATATTGTATCCAGCCTTCATGGTAAGGCTACTCCATATTTAATGTGGAAAGCTTTGACGGATCTATTCCAGAGTAAGAGTGACCAAAGGAAGCTGGCGCTCAAAGACAAGCTCGGGAACATCAAGATGGAGAAGGGAGACAGTATCACTAAATACCTCACGAAGTTCACTCAATGCAGAGATGAACTGGGAAGTGTGGGAGTTACTGTCGATGAAGAGGATATGGTCGACCTGGCTCTCCTTGGTCTTCCGAAGGCTTAGCACTCATATCAAGATAGTGTCAATGGTCGGGAGAAGCTGCCGGGATGGGAGCGCCTTTGGGCGGATCTCATGCAGGAGGAGATAAGGAGGACTACTCGAGATGGATCTTCATCAAAGGGAGCTGATGAAGAAAACTGTGCTTTGGTGTCCAAAGCAAAGAAGGGGAAGGGTAAGAAAACCTCTCATTCTGGTGCTAAGGGCAAGAAGCAGGATATGGCGAAAGTGAAGTGTTTTCACTGCCATGATCACGGACATTATGCTCCCAATTGTCCAAAGAAGAAGAAGAACAAGCAAGCGGGAAGATCTGCAGATGGAGAAGCTTTGGCTTCACAGTTCGAGCTTGACTTTTCACTGATTGCATGCTTGGTTTCAAGTGTGATGGGATCGGTGTGGTTCTTGGACAGCGGTGCGTCATTTCATATGACGGGAGATCGGGGGTTGTTCTCAGATCTGGAGGACAAAGATTTGGGTGTGCACATTAGCATGGCGATAATGAGTGAATCTGATCACCGGTAGTATGATGCCGTATCCTTTCGGAGAGAAGTCACAGTAAACCCTTTGTGCGAAGGATGTCATGCATGTGCACAGATTGAAGAAGAACTGATTTGATGCGATGTTGGAGGATAAGGGTATGATGTGGTCTTCAGCGAAGGAAAAGCCTTCCTGCGCAGTAAGACTACTGGAGAGACCCGGAAGATAGGGGTTCGAACCAAGAACCTTTATCAGTTGCAGGTAGATGGCTGCGCAGCTATGGCATGCAAAGCGGGAGAAGTGGTGAGCCGGGATGATGAGGGTGAACTGTGGCACAGGAGATTGGGCCATCTTCACCATGGAGCTTTGAAGATTCTGCAGCAGATTTCTACTGGGCTTCCTAAGGGCACCCTTGCGCAGTCAGATCAGTGCAAGGGGTGTACTTTAGGGAAGTATGTAAAAGCCACCTTTCACGAGAAGGATAGTCGCGCCACGACGATCCTTGAGAGAGTTCACACAGACGTGTGTGGTCCTTTCTCAGTTGCTTCGACAGCAAAGCACAAGTATTATATGATCTTTGTTGATGATTTCTCTCGAAAGTGCTGGATCTTCTTCATGCAGAAGAAGAGCGATACATTCGCGAAGTTCTGTGAGTTTAAAGCACTGGTCGAGAAGGAGTCGGGGAAGAAGGTGATTGCTCTAAGGGGTGATAACGGTGGTGAATTCATCTCGGCTGAATTCAAGGAGTTCTGCAGCGCAGAAGGGATTCGGAGAGAGCTCATCGCACCCCATAACCCACAGTAGAACGGGGTGGCTGAGCGGAAGAACAGAACGATCGTGGGTGCTGCACGGGCGATGTTGCATAATCAGGGCCTACCCCTTCACTTGTGGGCTGAGGCATGCAATACAGCAGTGTATGTGCAGAACCGTTGTCCTCACAAGGTTCTTGGCATGAGTACACCAGAGGAGGCTTATTCTGGCAAGAGGCATGATATTTCCCATTTGCGGATTTTCGGATCTCCTGTCTACATGCATGTGACGAAGGATGCAAGAAGGAAGCTGGATCCAACTGCTGAAGTTGGAATATTTGTGGGGTACACTGATACACCTCACAAATATCGGGTGTATGTGCCAGACAGTCGCAAGACTGTTGTGCGACGGGATATAAAATTCCAGGAGGAGAAAGCCATGCAGTGTTCGCTTGAGAGGGAGCTACACTTGCATGCAGATGAGGAGCTGTTAGTTCCTAAGGAGGAGCTTCCGGATGTGGATCGGCCACAAGAGGAAGTTCAGGAGGTGGAAGAAACCACCCATGCAGCGCCAACCATCAGAGGGCGCATGCGCACTACAGAAGCTGAGCGACTGGCTCGGGATGCAGAGAAGGTTGTAGGACCACCTACAGCACAGCGCAGACAGAGACAGTCACCGGATCGGTACACTGGATACATGGCTCTTATGAGTCAGTGTGTTGTGACAGAGCCATCCTCTTTTGAGGAAGCTGTGGAGGAACCCGCATGGGTTGATGCCATGATCGAAGAATATGATTCGATCATCAGGAACAGTGCATGGGAGATTGTCCCAAGACCGGTTGGGAAATCAGTTGTAGGTTCACGATGGATCTACAAGGTGAAGCAGGTGGCTGACGGGAGTGTGGAGAAGTACAAGGCGAGATTTGTCGCCCGTGGCTTCTCACAGATCGAGGGGATTGACTATGAGGAGACTTTTGCACCTGTCGCAAGGTACTCTTCCATACGGCCGATCCTTGCTCTCTCAGCGCAGATGGGGTGGCACATTCATCAGATGGATGTGAAGACTGCGTTCCTCAATGGAGTTATTGAGGAAGAAGTGTACATAGAGCAGCCTGAAGGTTTTGAGATCTTCAGCAATGAGTCGCATGTGTGCCGACTCAAGAGAGCACTGTACGGGCTGAAGCAAGCACCTCGTGCTTGGTACACTCGAATAGACAACTACTTCACCGGGCTTGGATTCTCCGAGAGTGAGGCAGATCCAAACCTGTACCAGATTGTGGTGGAGGGGAAGCTGTTGATCATCGTACTGTATGTAGATGATCTGATTTTGACTGGCGATGAGCAGTTGATACTTTCATGCAAGGAGGATCTTGCACGGGAGTTTGAGATGAAGGACCTGGGCATCCTTCATTATTTTCTGGGATTGGAGATTTGGCAGCGCAGTGGAGGACTGTTTGTTTCTCAGGGCAAGTATGCCCGGGAGATTCTAGAGAGGTTCAACATGCAGGGCTGCAAGCCTGTTGATACCCCTCTTCCTAGAGGTTGGAGGAAGGGAGATGCTACTTCGGAGGAGGTAGTGGATGCCACTGTCTATCGACAGTTGGTGGGGTCGTTGATGTATCTGGTCAATACTCGACCCGATATATGCTATGCAGTTAACCAGCTTTCGCAAGCTATGGTTAAGCCTACCAGAAAGCTCTTTGGAAGGCGGGCAAGCATGTGTGCGATATCGAGGCACATCGGGATATGGTCTATGGTACGGACGGGAGGATGGAGTAGAAGCTTTCTGGTGGCTTGATGCAGTTAGGCGGGGCTCTTTGATAGGAAGGAAACATACGGAAGGTTTCGACATTGGGTCGACGGATAAAGCTGATGCAGTGACGAGAGAGATCACGTGCTTTTCGATTCAGCGATGAGAGTACATGGCAGCAAGCTTGGCTGCATGTGAGGCTATTTGGATGAGGAAGATCCTCGCAGGTTTGTTCAGGTTGCATTTGGAGCCTACGGTGATCTACTGTGATAACCAGAGCTGCATCAAGCTCTCGGCTAATCCAGTATTTCATGATAGGTCCAAACATATCGACATCAGGTACCATCACATCAGAGATTGTGTTCGGCGGAGGATCATGATGCTTTCATATGTTCCCACGGAGGATCAGGATGCCGACATCCTGACGAAGGCGCTCACCAGGAGCAAGTTCGAATTCCACAGAGGCAGGATAGGGATTGCAGATAATCCATATCTTGCTGAGAGGGAGTGTTGAGAATGCGGCAAGATGATGGAGCTTAGTGAAATGAAGTCGCCTTCACTAAGTGGGCCCGCAGGCAAATTCTGGCGCAAAGTCTATTTTTAGACTATGTCTATTTTTAGACATACGGAGCATAATTTGGGAATTCTACTTGGAGATTCTTGGAGTATGCGACATGTTGGTAAAAATAGATGAGACCCTAATTTTTAGGACCCAGGCTATTTTTAGACTGATCTCCTAAAAATATGGAAGTCAAATATTATTTACCCTTAATAATATTTTGACTATAAACAGCAGTTTACTCTCTTGGCGCACTTCAGTTTGAGTCATGGAGGTGGCTCATGCAACTGACACAAGGAATCACGTGGTTCCGAGGGTTTGATGGCATCTTGCATGGTTTACTTCAGTTAGACTTCAGTGGCAGAAGTTTTGGAGGAGTTAACGGGACAAATAGTGGAGTTGTGTTCTATTTATTTCAGTTGAACTAGTTGGGATTAGTTAAACTAACTAATCAACTAGATATGAGTGGAGTAAATTAAATAATATTTAATTTGCTAAATATTAACTCATTAGTCAACTCAAGAACACTTCAGTTCACTACAGTGCATGATCAGTTCAGTGAAGACCAGTGAAAGAGATAGATGAAAGGGTAGAGTTAGCTATCAGTTGTAACTATACTGTTGCTATTTGTAACACATAGATAGGTGGAGTAAGCTATGAGTATTGCAAAGTTTAGGCTGGTGGTTTATCTATATAAGGAGGCCATCACCTAGCATTAAAATACGCAATCAGGGTTGGCTATCAAGTGGCTAAGGATTGGAGCAAGTGATTTGCTAGATCTAGCTTGATAGTGTGTAGCATGGGAGGTAGTGCATGAGAGCTTGTGAAGAGTTTTTGTACTATGATTGTTACATGATTTCTCCATTATAATATACACAATAGCTGCGGGGTTTTCAGCTATAGGCTTTCCCCATACATATTGAGTTAATGTGTGATTG